>JAPTHN010000190.1:0-17053 GCA_026936325.1 Platynereis dumerilii
CAGGGGATAGGGGTTCTCTCTGTGAGTAAGACTCACAGGACCTACACTGTGAAAAACAGTGTGTTTCACATTGCCAATACCTTTGTTTCTCAAACTAGGACTGAACTAATTCCTAACAAAAATCCCCTTAATCCTCACACCTTGAGGAGGGGGCTCTGTATATAAGGATGCCTGACCCAAGTATTCCTCACTTCCTTTATTTTGATTCAGCAAGAACGAGAAATGTCGGGAGGCGGGTGGGAAACTCTGGAGTGTAGGTCCTGTGAGTCTTACTCACAGAGAGAACCCCTATCCCCCTGCGGGGAGGGGTTTTACTCTATTTCGTAAGACATCACAGGACCTACACTGTGAAAAACAGTGTGTTTCACATTGCCAGATTCCTAACCTGGAGGTGGGGAGGAACCGGACTGGCCTCAGAGCTCCCAAAAACTTCAGCTGACCGAGATCTGTCGCCCCGAGACGACAGGGGTCAAGCGAAAATTGCCATCAGGCTGCGGGTGGAGATGAGCCAGATAAAATCTGGTAAATGTAGAGGGACTAGCCCACCAACCCGCAAGCAAAATCTCCTCGAGAGAATGCCGGCCTGCCTGATAGGCCCATGAAGCAGCCATGCGACGAACTTCGTGAGCATGAGCATGGAGGCCCATTGGAGGGGCTCAGTGTCATGGGCCGTTTGGATGCACTGAGTGATCCACCGTGACACTGAGTCCGCAGAGGGGGGTCCAGAGCCTCGGATCTTCTGGAAGAGCGCTGGTCCGCCTGTAGTCCGCCTGTCAGCAGAATGTAACGTTGCAGGGAAATGACAGGACAGAGTCTTTCATCCCGCTCTGGAGATGCCACGTCTGGCACCAGTGCTGGGATGTAGAAAGGAGCAGGATCGTGCCTGGGATGGCTGTCTTAGGCAAAAATCCGGCGACAGTACGGAGCCAGACCCCTGTATCCGTCAGTCGCAGATCCCGAGGGTCTCGGGAGATGGCCTGGATCTCTGATCGTCGCTTACCAGTGGCCAAAGCCAGCAGGAATGCCAACTTGCTTGTCATAAATGTGCGATCGACCGAGTGGTGAGGGTCGTAGGATTGGGTGTGGTAGCGAGATATTCGAGGACCCTTGAGAGGTCCCACGCTGGTACCCGAGGCCGAGACGCGGGTTGCAAAATCGCCATGCTTTTAAGCAAGCGAGATAACGTAGGGTGTTGCCCAAGTGGAACACCTTCCACAGGCCCCAACGTGCCTCCGAGGGATGACCGATAGGAAGCCACTGTGGTGGGGGCGAAGCCCTTCTCCTCATGTAAAAATACCAGAAAGTCTGCTATTGCAGCTATAGAGGGACGCAGGGAATCCACGTCGTTGGAGCCACACCAGTTACAGAAGGCCCGCCAGTGTGACTGTAGAGGCGTGTGGAGCTGGGTCGAAGGTTGCCGGACGCATGCTTCGCAGCTCGGACTGAAAGTCCTTCCGCTCGGAAGCGCTGCTGGATAGCGGCCAAGCGTGAAGGTTGAGCCACCCCGGGCGCTGATGGTAAAGCTGCCGGTGAGGTTGGCTCAACAGTCGACGATAATGAGGGAGCTGTATCGGTGGATTCATCAGAAGCCGCAGGGCTTCCGGGAACCACGCTTGAGCTGGCCACCAAGGGGCAATGAGAATGCACACCATGTTGGACCGAGCGACCTTCAACAGAACCTCTGAGATGAGGGCGATGGGGGGAAATGCATAGGCCTGAAGGCCCTGCCACTCCATCGTCATGGCGTCTGAGTCCACGGCCTGAGGGTCGGGGAACGGTGACACAAATCTCGGAAGTCTGTTGTTGAGGCGTGTGGCAAACAGATCGATGTCCATGCTGGGATAGTGGGACTGCAGGCGAGCAAACACCTGCGGCTGGAGTGTCCATTCTGTTGCCAGGACCCTGATGAGGCCGGGACTGCAAGTCCGCCAGAACATTCAGGTGGCCGGGGAGAAAGTGGGGTGTCACGTGGACTCTCTGGTCCTGACACCACCAAAGGAGCTCCCGGGCTTCCTGGTACAGCAAGAGAGACTTGGTCCCACCTTCCCGCCGGATGTAAGCTGCTGCCACTACACTGTCGGTCATGATGCGAACTGACTGGCCTTTCACATGGGGTAGAAGAGTCTGAAGGGCTCGACGAACGGCCCGGAGCTCTAATACGGAGATATGGAGAGCTGCCTCCTGCCTGTTCCATCTGCCGGAGCAGAGATGGTCTCCCATGTGGGCTCCCCACCCCACCAAACTGGCGTCTGTCGCGATGGTGAGGGTTGGGCTGGAGTGCGGAGTAGGGTGCATCAAATGCCCTTTTTCTCTCAAAATATAATCAAACATGAATGAAGTTGTGCCTTTTGATTGGAAAGACACTTCTGAGAAGTTTAAGTGAAATCGTACTATGGCTAGGGGTACCACACTGGCCATCTTTCCCAGCACATAAATTAGGTTCCGCGGATCCGCGGTTTCCCATAACTTTTTCAAATTTCTGTGCAGAGACATGTGGTTGTTATTTTTGAAATCAGCATAAAAAGACCTTTCAAATGAATGGCAACACTAATGGGTTATCTTATAAATTCATTGTCATAATTAACTATTATTACGTTTTAATATCAATATTTGGCAGAAACATTGTTATGACGTTTTATATCAATGGCAGACTAATTTCTTGGCTCAGTCATATTTAATAGACATTTTAGAAAATATCTAATATTATAATGTATGAAAAACAGTGAAATTAGTACTGATAGTATAAGATATGTCAAGAAATGCTAAATCTAAAATTGCATTACATTAAAATTCACTTATCTTTGAATCTGTGATTTCTACACAATTTTTTTCAACATGATTTCCAAAGAAAGACTTTTTAAGTAATGATTTTTTAGTTACATTGTTTTCAGAAACATTAATTACTCAGTTCTGGCTCGTAAGATGTCATAATTTTGAAATTTTAGTGCCGTTATAAAGGTGGCATGGGGAGAGGCACTGGATCCGTAAAAATGTTGCAGAATTTGATAAATTGAATGCCAGATATTCTGGAAGGACAAGAAGGTGAATGTCTGAAAAATTTGGGCAGAAAGCAACATTCAGGCAAAAAATAATTCATTGGCTTTTCGAAATAAATTATGTCCCATACTCTTGTGGTTTCGTGTTCACTTTAAATAACACAATATATGCAATGCGGGTACTCATTTGAAAGCTCTTTCTGAGAGGAATTCAGATATGATAAAATTATTATGATACAGCCGTTATTGTTCAAAATATTCAATACCGCGATTTGGCGATATGTCATTCTGTTGGTTTATTTCAGCCTCTTTGTGGTACCCCTAGCGCTATCTCAAACTTTCTGAAAATTTGCATGAATTTTCTAATAGTCAAAAGGAACATTTTAAACCATGTTTGGTTGTGATAGGAAAATATGAGGGGCATTTGATGCACCCTAGTGCGGAGGGGCACCCGTGTACTGAGCCAGGTGATGTCCATCCATGGCTGCAGGGCCAAGCGGAGCCCTGGCCGGACCGGAACAACGCGGTCCAGGTCTCGTCGGAGATTGAGGCCGAGACTTAATAGATAAAACTGCACGGGCTGACCTGCAGGCGACCGAGCTTCACGTAGTCGGCTACGTGATTTAACACGCCAATCAGTCGCAGGAGGAGCCGGAGGCGGATGCGTGACTGAGCGTTGACACTGCGCGACTAGGGTGACCAAAGCCTGGATCTTGTCTGCTGGTGGTGCCACGGTGCCGTGCGAAGATTGAAGTGGATCCCGAGGAAGACAAAGGTGTCCTTGGGAACCAGATCGGATTTCTCGTACCGGACCAGTAGACCGAGCTTGGTGAACAGCTGTAATACTTGCTCGGTGTGTTGCTTGGCTACCTGGACCGAAGGGGCCCGAATGAGCCAGTCGTCCAGGTAACGGTGGACCTTGATGCCTTGAGCCCGAAGGGCCGCTGCCACTGGCGTTAGCAGATAGGTAAATGACCGAGGGGTGATATTTAGGCCGAATGGCATGGCCTGAAATTGCCAGACTTGGTCTTCTACCGCGATCCGTAGGTAGGGTTGGAACTCGGGATGCACCGGTATATGGAGATATGCATCGGCCAGGTCTATAGACGTGGTCACCTCCCCCACCTGAATCTGCTTGCGGATACTCTGTGGAGTCTCCATGCGAAAGGTGGGGCAGGTTATAAACCGGTTGAGTGCTTTCAGATTGATGACAGGTCTGAAGCCCCCTGTGCGTTTTGGCACGACAAACAGGTGCGAGTAAAAGCCTGGGTTGGACGGAACAGCTTTGACCAGAGCTTTTTTGGCAATTAATGAATTTATTTCTAAACAACAAGACATTCTTTTGAGTATTGTCCGTCGGTAGACGGATTGGTACAGGAATTGATGTTAGAGGGGGTTTGCGACCCCAATGCCAAGTTAAACCTAGTGTTAGTAACCG
The DNA here is from genome assembly GCA_026936325.1 of Platynereis dumerilii. Taxonomy (NCBI): domain Eukaryota; kingdom Metazoa; phylum Annelida; class Polychaeta; order Phyllodocida; family Nereididae; genus Platynereis; species Platynereis dumerilii. Next base: position 4,435 of record JAPTHN010000190.1, read on the forward strand.
TGGTGCCATCCGGACAGTTGTAACTGAGAGTTCCAATGGTCGTAGAACAGAGTCAGCCGGGCTCCCACTGGAATGTCAGGTCCGCTGCTTGGCTTTCGCCGCGTTGGACTTGGAGCCACGGGATTGTCGCTGCTGCTGCCTAGGTTCCTAAGTCCGAACTTCAGTGGCAGCCGCTGTTGGTGTGTAGGTGGATGAGGCTCCCCTTCCACGTGAAGCGTTAGACCGAGCCTGACCTCGAGGTCGATCCTGCCTAGCTGCCCGGGGCTGGGGCGTCGATTGTACCCACCCCGCCGGGTCTGTTTTGGCACAGGCTGTTGCCGCATGATTTCTGGTACACTTGCCGAGGCGGGCCCAAACATCCCGAGACTCGACTGAAGGCTGACAGGCTGCAACTGTAGCCAATTCCTTGTGTTTTGGGACAAGGAAGAGCCTAGACCATCCAGGATGGCCTTGCGTCTGGCCAAGGTCGATGATGCCAGGATTGCCCCACCAAAGTCGATGGACTGGTGTAGCTCCTTCACTGCAAAGTCCCGAAGAGCCTGGAGCTGAGTTGGACTCGCCTTGCCCACTGAGTCAAAGTACACCCCTAGAATCCATTCTAGGGCTGACAAACTGGAGAGCTGGGACCTCGACATGACATCAATGTCTGTGAGCCAAATATGGTCCACCGGTGGCTGGCGGGAACCGGCCCACTCCCTCTCTCGGGCAGACAGCTTGTTGGGTTTTAAATCAAACCTAGGACCCGTGTGGAATTTCGACGGTCCAGGGTGCAGGGGAGCATTGGGTGGTGGAGGCTGGTGCTGCGCAGAGTTCGGCCATGCACCACCCCAACAAGATCTCATCGCCGCCTCCATACATGCACTGGTCAGTGGTGAAGGTGGCAGGGCAGACCGTCGCTTCTTCGGGGTAGGCGGACCCGCGATGGCTGACTTGACTGGTTCGGGTGAGCCTGGCAGAGCGGTGAGGTTGACTAACCCAGATTGGTAGACAGTGTCGACGACCTGGTACCAAGAGATCGGGGCATCAGCTTCGGTCTCTGCTGTGGCTGAGCGGTCTGGGGAGCGGTCCAAAAACTGGTCCCAAGGGCCCTCAGTTGTCCGAGGGGAAGTCTCCAAGCCCTGTGGAGGTGGAGCCAGAGTGAGATCAAAATGGTTCCCCTGGGGTTCTGGAGAGGAGAATCCTGGAGTCCGAGGTATCTGCAGGATTTCCTGGGAGCGCGGGGGAGTCACTCGCGGGCGGGGTGATGAAGGTAAGTCCGCACCGGAGGCCTGAGTCAACCCGGGGTCAACTAGTTGCAGTGCCCCTCCAAAATTGCCCACTGGCACTACCAAAGATCTAATGGTAGGCCTGGCTGGAGGTGTTCCCAACAGTGCAGCCCCTGAAGCCCTCTTGTCAGCTGCTGGAGGTGACTTGTGTCTCCCGGGTGTCGACGAGATCGCCGATCCGCGGGGGGGTGTCGCCGAGTTGGTCCGGGGCCTGTCGGCGGCTCTGCGGCGTCTGGCGCCCTTTGGCGAGGCTTGCCTGGCTGTAGAGGAGCCAAAACGTCCCTCAGGAGACCTGGTACGCCTGTCCCGATGGCGAGAGGCATGGGAATGGCGTGGGGACGAAGATTGTCGCCCAGTCCGCGACGAGCGGGAGGCGGATCTGGAGGCCCGGGAGGGCGGAGATCGGCGTGCAGCAGAGCCGGCACTCGTCCGAGACGAGGCCCTGGAGCGTCTGCCCCGTCAGGGGAACGATCATGGCTTGTAGAGCTGCTCCGGGACGCCCTGGACCGCGAGCCCCTCCAGGGACGGCGCGGGGAACGTTCTCGTGACCGGCTGGAGTCACGGGGGCGACCTGGCTGGTCATCTCGGCTGTGGTGGCGCTTTGGCATTTCGAAGCGTCAGGTATAGCCGGCACTAGACTGAATCGAATTCAGATTGACAAGTGCGACCAAATGGATCCAGCGTGGTCTTAAATACTGTCAAAAATGGAAATAGTTTGTTTCCTTAATCGGATTAAGCAAGGAACTTTATTTCTGTGGATTCTTGGGCACAAGCTGGCGCGAAACACTGCCCAAGAAGCGTAACCCGAAATCGGGTCAAGTGAAACCAGCGACCATGTCGACCAAATTCCAAAGGCGCGGGGCCGGTTTGGAAGTGGCCGAATCGACTGGTAAACATCAAACGCATGGAAAAGCACGATGCTGACCGATGGAATGAAGAAGAGAGCTGAAGAAACGGCTGAAGGACAGCGCAAGCTCTATTACGTAAGTACTTGATCTCCCTTCGAAAGGGAGGTCTAAGTCTCTGGTGTCCAGTCCAAAGCATTGCGAGAGAAATGCTGAAAGGAAAAAAGTGAGGAATACTTGGGTCAGGCATCCTTAGAGCCCCCTCCTCAAGGTGTGAGGATTAAGGGGATTTTTGTTAGGAATTAGTTCAGTCCTAGTTTGAGAAACAAAGGTATTGGCAATGTGAAACACATTGTTTTTCACAGTGTAGGTCCTGTGATGTCTTACGAAATAGAGACAGGCCTTCTCAGGAAAGAAGAACCCCCTGTCCCAATGTGCCCTGCCCCTGGGTTCCAATATGCTTCAATTCCCCCTAAAGTTCGAACACGTCTAAAGCCTTGATCTCATGGCAAGGATTTAGGGCGGCGTTGCAGCATCAATTGCAAGTTCAAGTCTTTATTAATAATTTGTGACTGACACACTTGTATATATTAATATTGTCGCTTCGCAAATTATAGGCAACCAGAGTGTTACGACACAAAAGTTCTAATATATAAATGGCATAGCCATGAAATTCGCGCAGCTCTTAAAAAGTTTTTTTAGGACAAAATGGTTTTACCATAACTTTCATTAAATTTATTTCATATTCAATGTATGAAAGGCAGTTATGTTACTGTTTCAAAGAATATATAGAAAAATAGAGAGAAATTTAGGCTAGAAACTATAAAAAAATAAAATAGATCAAGAAAGATAGATAGATAGATAGATAGATAGATAGATAGATAGGGTAGCAAATAGATAGGATGAAGAATGAGTAGAATTGATAGATAATCAGCTAATGGTAAAAAGGAAGACGGAAGACTACACTGAAAGCGGCCAAATTAAGTCTATGCTAGAATAATTATATATTACATAATAGTGATAACAAAAACAATAACATGATCTGCATGTAGATTAGTTGCTCACTGTTATATAATCATCGCTTGACAAAGAATATGTAACCTAATTTTGTTATGTTTTCTTGTTGTCTGTTTTGAAATGAAATGAATCACATGTTAATAATTTAATTTAGCTTGTCAAGGCTTCTAATGAACTATTCCATAAAAATAATAGATACAGTGAATATTAATGGAGAAAATTGAATTTTTAAGACACTTTTGAATATGAATATGTCATGTTTTGTTAAATTTGAAACTAAATCATTGATAAGAAGCTGGTCCCACTTGACCTAATTTCCTGTTGTTGTCGACCATTGATGTTGAGACCATCACTGCACAGAATTTTGAAACCTTTCTTGTGCTAAATTTCGCTTCGCGAAAGGGCCTTCGGCCATTTCGCTGCGCGAATATTAAATAAACTGGAGATGAGTCTCAGTGTATACATTTAAAAATGATGGACAATAATTTGAACTGTATGCGTAATGCTGCAGGCAGCCAGTGGAGAGAATACAAAATAGGTGTCACATGATTGTTTTCAGCTGCCTTGACCCTTGCTACCAACCGGGCTGCAGAATTTTCAATGGTTTGTAATTTTCTTAGATGATATTCTTGGATACCAAATAGAAGGCTATTTCAATAGTCGAGCTGTGGGGATATAAAAGCATGAACAAGTCATTCAGTAGAATGTTTTGTCCAAATTTTACCCAGACGCCGGAGTGAGTAGGCACATAAGACATCTTCAAGAAGTCAAGACATCTCAAAAGCGAGGTCTCACAGAGTTTCAAGAAGTCTTGAAATACTTATAAGCGACTTTTACTGGCTTTTGTGTGCAAAGAGTCAGTAGAGATTATAAAATACAAAATATATTAATATCTGTTTACAAATAATTAATGTATATATTGTATAATTCATGGTGAAGTCTGCATATACAGTTAACCTTTTTTAATTGCTTTATGAAATGTGCTTTGACTTCATTCAGTTAGAATTGAGTAAAAAAAAAATCTAAGCTGATAAAAAAAATAACTGTCTCAGCACTTGGAATTAGTGCAAAGTGCATTTGTGTTGAATTAAGTCAATTTGCAAGGTTATCAGCGTTCGATTGCCCTTGGTATGTTATGGAAATTTCCAAATACAAGAAAAGCGATCCGCTTCGATGAGGCGTGACTGGATTTCATCGATTAAACAGAACGACTGGAACGATGTCTGGAATCAATGAAAATACAAAGCGCTGATGTCATTTTGCAGTAATAGTCTGGATCATTCTTCAATAGCTAAAAAAAAATCACATATAAAGTGTATAACTGATCCAGGCCAAAAATATAATCTAGTGTTTTCTTTAGTGGCATATTAAATAATTATAAAGAAAAGCATTATGAAATGACTCTGACATTGAACTTGAGAAACTTGGCTCATGTAAATTTTATTGTCGAGTTGGCATTATTGCTTGTAATTTACTGTATGACTATTCATCTGAGTATAATCTTTACGTGTGATCTGCGATCTTATGAGCAAATCGTAAATTGACTTTTTTATTGAATATAAGACTTCCGGAGAAAAATCAGAATGACAAAATCATAATATCTCTGTATCTGTAAAGTGCTATATTGTGTGACATTAGGGAAATGGTGGCATTTGCAAAAGTAGTTCAAGTAACACAACTCAGGGGCACCCCATGACCTGTTATACAAATTATCTGTTGTGAAGCAGGTGCCCAGCTGGCTGGCAGACTTTCAGCTGAGATTTTTTCAGCTGGCTAAGCTGTCAGCTGGGAGTCAATTTTTTGAGTTCAACAGATGAAATTTGCAGTCAGGTAATGAGAAAGCAGTTGAGGCGGCTGGCTGGGAAAAAAATATTCATATCAGCTGGCTGGGAGGTGCTGAATGATGCTTGGGCTGGCTGGCAACCCAGCTGGCAGCATGACAGATATTTTTTCCCATTTGCATGAAAAATGAATCTAAGCGTCACAAAAGATGCGCAACCAAGACCTTGCACTGATAAGGGCGTTATAATAACACAATGTCATGAGGTGCCCCAGACAACTTGCGCTGTTTGTGGCAAAAGCTGTGCCCTGTGATGCTGCAAATTGTTCCGCCCAAACGCATTGCATGAAAACCTAATGCACCACCCATTTATTCAGACAACATTTGAACATTACATAAAAACCTGATAGGCCTGGTTCACCCATTTCTTCACACTTAACATTTGTTCATCACATGAAAACTTTTTAGGTCACCCATTTCTGCAGACAGAATGTTTGTATATTACAGCGCCACCTGTACATAAGTGAAATGGGCGATGTATTGCTCTTGGGTTAATACTAACATCCTCAACCAAACTGCTTCTGGCAGAATGAATTCTTATCCGATGAAGTGAAAACATATGGGGTCATAAAGGCCGATATTTGAAGCATATGGGATAACAATGAGCCCTGTCAATTTTCTTTGCTGTACTTTTGATAAGTAAGTGAAACACCAGGCCAACGTCAATTCAATTGGGGAGCGGGTTCATATACTTACCCAAGATTTTGAATCATGTGTGACTCAATGGCAAAACGTCACCTGTTTCACTTACTTACAGGCGGCACTGGACATGAAAACCTAATACTTCACCTATTTATTTAGCCTGAAAAATTATATTATGCATGAAATTCAGAACATTACTCATTTCTTCAGACAGAACATTTGTATATTGCATGAAAACATATTTCACCCATTTCTTCAGACAGAGCATTTATAACATCACCCATTTCTTTGGCCTGAACATTTGTATGTTGCATGAAAACCCGGCGCATCACCCATTTCTTCTTCAGAAAGAACATTTGTATACAGTATTACATTAAAAGTTATAACATCACCCATTTCTCCTGACGGAACATTTTGTTAGTTTTTGGAAATCTGCTGATGGGCCATTGGGTCTATATTGCATGAAACTTGTCAGATGTTTATGATTCAATATAAACTATAAAAATAACGTGCAAGCACTTTAACAGCTGCTTGTAGATATACTATCAACTTATCTGCCCATCTAATCATCTATTTATCTATCTATCTATCTATGTAAGAGTCTATATTTGTCCATATATATATATGTCCCTTGCTTCCATCTTTCTTTCCTTCCTTTCTTCGTTCCATCCTTTCTTCCCTCCTTTCTTCCGTCCTTCCTTCCTTTTTAAATGAATTTGCAAACTACCCCCTGGCTGGAACTTGGCTGTTGCTAGTGCTACTGCTGTCACTGCAGCAGAACATTTGAAATTCGCGCCAAAAATGCACATTTTAGTTTAGAAAATAAAATTTTGTTGTCACAGAAGTTTACCAAAGTTGATGGAAGCAATATAATATTATGTTGAGACTGTATACTAAGTTTTAACATGATAGGTGAATAGTGCGACCACCTATATGGTCAGAACCTTACCGAAAATGCCTCCTACAACACAGGCTGCCAAGCAGCTGTAAAAACGAAAATGTGAAGGTTGTTTAGAAAATCATTCTTAGTCATAATTGGCGTAAAGTACAGAGAAATATAATGTCTGACAGAAAAAAAATCCTACGTCTTACCAATGGCACAACTTACTCAATGTTTTTTGGCATAACTTGGCCAAAATTATTTTTTTTTAAAGAAAAAATTGCACAATTTACTCGGTCTCCCGTATACGAAAGACTTGCTTTTGACAGTATATAAATGTGTAGGTACAATTATGAGAGATAAAATTCAGTTTGATGAAGCTGCTTTTCAAATATAGCCAATAAAGAGGAGATTCTTGAGCTGGATCTTGATCCAAGGGTGCATCACCGCAGAAAATTCGAAAATCTATTTTCGAACAAATGATCTATTTTTGTATGCTGTATGGCTTTTGATAAATGAGGGCACCCATTGTTAAGGCATAATAGATATATTCACTGTCATCAACTAGTAACTTATGTAAGGTTGCAAACAATGAATATCAATGCAGTGAATAATTGATGCAGAAAATGTAGGATCAATGTTTCTCGTCAGTTGCTAGTTTTTCCCAATACCCTTTAAGAACGACATCAATATCTTCGTAAACTCCCATAGATTTTTAATTTTGTTGGGGGGGATGATTTTGGGGATCGCAAACTTCACACGTGACCCAACAGGCCGAAAGTTGCGCAGCGGTAGATTTCAAGGGCCAAAAAGCCAATATATTACAGATTTTCGAAGGTTAGTTTTGAGCCTTTTTTTTCACACAACATGCAACTGGCATCACAGAAAATTGCTAAATATATATGACAGATAGCCTAGTTGTCAACACCAAGTATTAATAATTTGAAATTCTAGGGGGGAATAATCATATGATCATCCCCCCCCCAGGTTCATCCTAGGGGGGGATGCATCCCCCCCATCCCCCCAGGATCTACGCCCCTGGTTTCTCTTGATGTTTCTGCGATTTGGAAAAGCATTAAGTTTGTCATATCAGTGGTCTGTTTTAAACCAGCCTCCCAGCGACCTCTTCAAGAGTTCCCGGGAGACCTCTCTCAAAAACCTGAAACTACCTCCAGTAGAACCTCTCAATGTACTCACACAACGACATTTCATGATGACTTCTCACAATGACCTCTCACAACATCCTCTCACAACATCCTCTCAATGACTTCTCAAGACAACCTCAAAAAGACCTCTCAGAATACCTGTCACAGCACACAGTTGGTAATCCAAGTTTAGTGAATAATAAATAAGATACTGGATTTTTCAACTTACAATGTTTCTTACAACCTGTACAGTACCGCATGTAAATATGTGAACCGCATGATATTGTGCCATTTCATCAATGCTAAACATCCTCAACCAAACTGATTGTGCACATGGAGGCATGACTTCGATTAGGGGAAAACATATTGGGTCATAAAGGCAGATATGTGAGCCATGTGGGATAACAATGGCAACCAATTTTCTCTGCCGTGGTCGGAGTAAATAACATTGGGCCTGTGTTTCACTTACTTATCAAAGACTCTGACCCATATACCTAACTCCAACTACTGCAAAGAAAATTGGCTGCCATTGTTATCCCACTTGCCTCACACATTGGCCTTTATGACCCAATATGTTTTCCTCTCGTCGGATGAGAGTTAACGCTTCCACAAACAGTTTTGCTGGGGATGTTTAGCATTGATGCAATGGCAGCATTTCATGCGTTTCACTTACTTACAGGCGACACTGTAGATGTGATCAGGCGAATAGCAAAATCAAAGATGTTCCATTGTTTGGTGTAATTGTTGATTTCAGTGAAAACTGGGAAGTTTAAAGCACCCGATCCCAGGTGTGTGGCAGGTTGAGTTGCAAGCCTTCTTATTCAAATTTCAATGTTGGATTTAAATCATTTGAACTCAGCAAAGAGCAGGATCACATCAAACAAGCCCTGCAATGCAACAGCGACCCTGAATGGGCCTTTCTTAAAGTCCAGCACTGTGCAGCAAGACCACCAGCACAGAATCACACAAACCAAAACAGGGGGTAGTTCACCAACATCACCATGCCAAACCTTTTATTTGAGGAACTTCTGAGAAACTACAAAAGGCTTTCGAGAAGGGAATAACACAGGGAATAACACCAACCTCAAGCCTGTCAACAACCTGCGACATCCCGTGTGGCAAACTTGTGAGGATAGAGGATAAAGACAATGCTCCTTTAGACATTTAGACCTATCTTGTCAAGTGAGAACAAGAAAAATGTGATGTAAAGTACATATGACCAGACAGAGTGACCAACATTAAACTAGAATTTGTGTCGCAAGCGGAACACATGCGAGTTCACCATGCTTATGTTGTTTTGCTTTGATGTGTTGATTCTTGGAAAATGGTGTCGAATTTGGGGCCTAGATTTCCATACATGATCGGAGAAATATAACAGACGATAAACTTAGCAGTGGTATGACCAGGGGGGGCAGTGCCCGTTCCCCCCGAACTTCAGATACTGATGGTTGCAAAAAGTGAAAAATGGAATAAACAACTTAATGAAGTAAAGAAGAAAGTACAAGCGGCTTACAACACAATTATGGCTATAGCAAGAAGCCCAGACCTTAAAGGTATTAAGATGAGAATGGTGTGGCAGGTGGTAAAGGCCTGCATAATACCAATTGCCACATATGCATGGGAAGCAGTAACCACTACGAAGAAGGAACGCGAAAACCTAAAAATGACCATTGACAGCGTCATAAAAGAGTAATCTGCACACCCTGATTCTTTTCGAGTTTCGGAGCGGCTACGCGATCGTGTGGAAACATTAGACTTTTTGGGATCGGTGCTCATATTGAGAACTAGTGATGATGAGGTGAGAAATGATGAAAGATATATGTTATGTGGGGAAGGTGATGGGGGTAAGTGGGGTAAATGGGGGTAAGTGAGGTAATTTAGGTAAAGGAAGTGAGTTGGTAAGAAGAGAGAAGTTAAGAGTGAAAAAGGTGGTGGGGGTAAATGGGGTAATTGGGGGTAAGTGGGGTTAAGTGGGGTAATTGAGGTAATTTAGGTAAAGGAAGTGAGTAGGTAAGAAGAGAGAAGTTTAGAGTGAAAAAGGTGGTGGAGGTAAATGGGGGTAAGTGGGGGTAATTGAGGTAATTTAGGTAAGGGAAGTGTGTAGGTAAGAAAAAAGAAGTTTAGAGTGAAAAAGGTGGTGGGGGTAAATGGGGGTAAGTGGGGGTAAGTGGGGGTAATTGAGGTAGTTTAAGTAGAGGAAGTGAGTAGAGAAGAAAAAAGGAGTTTTGGGTGGAAAAAGTGGTGGGGGTAAATGGGGTAAGTGGGGCTAAGTGAGGGTAAGTGGAGTGATTTAAGTGTTGGAGGTGTAGAGGGAGAAAGAGTTGGATTTGGGTGGAAAAAGTGGTGGGGGTAAGTGGGGGTAAAGTGAGGGTAAAATGAGGGTAAATGAGAAATTTAAGTATGGGATGTAAGGGGAGAAAGAGAGAGACGTTGAGAGAGTAAAGGTGGTGAGGGTAAATGGGGGTAAGTGGGGGTAAGTGAGGGTGAATGAAGTAATTTAAGTATAGGGAGAAAAGTGAAAAAGTGAAGTTTTGGGTGAAAGTGAAGGTGGGGGTAAGTGGGGGTAGGAGGGGGTAAAGTAGAGATGGGTGGGGTTATGTATAGGAAGGGAGGGGAAAGGGGTGATGAGAGAGAAGTGGAAGTGAGGGATTTATACGAAAAAGGGAGTTGTGATGTAGATGGTGAAAATGCTATACACTGTTTACAAAATAGAGTTTGGTTCTAGACAGTGAAAACCATATACAATGTTTACGTTTGGGTCCTAGATGGTGAAAATGGCATACAATGTTTACAAATGAAGATGTGATGCTGAATGGTGAAAATGAGATACAATGTTTATAAAGAGCTAGATTATGAAAATGGGATACACTGTTTATATTGACAGCCAATGGGCTGACAGTATGAGAAGGAAGTGAAAAATTGAAGTATATAGTAATTCTAGGAAGAAAGGGAAGAACTGGGGAAGAGAGGAAGGATAGAGGGATGTTATGAGGGGATAGATGAGGTCGTGAGAGGAATAGGTTGATGAGTAAAGGGGAATTAGAAATTGAGAGATCTGATTGGTTGTTGGAATGTAGGCCTATACTACACTAAGTGTAGCGGTGAAACAACGTTGTGAAACGGACGTTTTATAGAAGTTATTATGGATTGTTTTGAAAAATAAAAAACACCAGCTTGTAGAGAATTAAATTGCGAAGACAATGAGCCTACTTAGAGATTTCTACGATGATTACAAGTGGTTTAAAAGTTGAAGAGAAGTTGAGAGTGAAAAATCTGAAATTTTGATAAAAGAAGGAAGTGATTTGCGGTAAAAAGACGCTATCGTACGAGCGAAAATCAAGGGTTTTAATGAATAGTCGGACAGGAAATGATGGTTTTGTTTCTTCAGGGAGGTTCTAAACTGCGTTGTGTGAAAATTTGGTGAAAATCTGATGATTCTAAGCGGCTGAAATGAGCCTATAAAGATTCACACCTGCATCAACACTGTGCATATTTTTTAATTTTTTTTCAACGAATTCTCGGCAATGAATAAAGATATCTCCATAAAAAAACGAATTCATATGTTTCAAGGATTTGGGATTCTAAAGAGCCTAAAATTATAATTTTAGCCCCATTAGAAGTGTCCAAAAAAACGATCGCAACTGTTTCGGCCAATCAGAGGGCAGTAAAACAATAACAACAGTATTTCTATTTCCTGTTTTGCCGTGATTTTGTTGAAACTAAAAACTTAAATTGTAATTAAACAAGACACCAAAGACACAAATGTGAGCAAGGCGCCTCAAGTTAGCCAATTCTTCATTAATTTCATGAAAAAGAAACTTTAAAAAGTGCTCCCTTGTCTCTCACAAACGATCCAAAATTTCTGACTACCCTTATTTAACCCAGTTTGCTCACAAATGCGAGTGAACTCGCAAATAAGAGGGGAGGTTTGCATTTCAAAATGCCACGGATCAGGTGCTTCAACTTTTGAGTTTTAGTTTTCAATAACACCAACAATTACATCAAACAATGAAACATCTTTGATTTTTCCATTCACCTGATGAAGTCTACAGGTTGCAGAGGAAATGTTATATAAGTAAGACTGTAAGTTAGAATTAATCTAACTCACGTCAAGCTCTGATTGGCTATTCTTGTGATGTTTATAGTCTTTTCCTTGACATTACTTTGTGGGTAGACCAACAGCAAACTTGAGGGTCCCCCATAAAAACTGCCAGCAGTGTGAAATCCGCTGCAGTTGAGTGAAGCTCTCTTCTCCTCTACTCCTTTAATCACAAAGTATGTTTTTCATTATTTTGTACTCTATACTGTGTTTTATCTGCCTTTTTGAAATACATTTTTATTAAGTTTCATTTAATTTTCCTGATAGTGCCCCCTGATTCACCAAAAATGTCTTTTTTTTGGAGGTGCCCCTTCCAGTTATAGCTGCAAGATGCACTGGTGCATGAAGGGCCAAGAGGGGGTGTACCAAAAGGAGGGGGTAGAATTAGGAGCATGGAGCCATGGACCATTATGACACTGGACAAATACAGTGAAAATGTGACAGTTTTTACTCATTTATGGAAATGTGGGGGCTCTGACATTATATTTTAAGGTCTTACACATTGGAGAATGATGTCCTGGAAAACATATTGAAAGGGGAATATCGGAAGCAGTGGCGTCCCTATGGGGGGGCATGGGGGGGCACAGGCCCCCCCATATTGGACCTGTGCCCCCCCAGGTGCCCCCCCATATGAACTTTCCAACTCTGGCTAAAATATACAATTGGTATAGTGGGTGCCCCCCCAGAGAATCGCGTGCCCCCCCAGGTGCCCCCCCACTCGAGACCCCCCAGTTACGCCACTGATCGGAAGTGAAGGCAGTATGAAGCAGCACTGTCTGGAAATTTTACACAGTGTAATTTCTGTCATGTACAAACACTATATCCAGCTTAGCAGCGGATAATAATCAGAAAACTGATATAACATTGTTGACAAGAAAACAAACTT
>JAPTHN010000190.1:17098-467254 GCA_026936325.1 Platynereis dumerilii
CATGCACAGTTACATGTATTAGAATTTAGTTGGGTAAGATATTTGTTTGAAATAATACTGCACAAAACCATCGAGAACATGTTGAATACTCATAAACCAAGAACCAAGTGCTTCAAAAATGAATGCACAGTTGCACATACCCATTTTCCAGAAATCCATTGGAACTTCCATTCTGTTGAAAAATGTCTTCAAACATCCTGAAAATAATTAAAATTGTATAATTGGGGAATAAATCATAGTAATATTCAGTTTTGGACCTATTATTTAGCAGGTACTAGTCCACAAAGCCTTCATGCAAATGGCTATTATTAGAAATTGAAAAATAACTAATTATATTCACACCAGTAAAGTTATCAAAATAGACATCAAGTAATAAAGTACTGTGTTCCTGTGACACAGATTTATCTAATCAGCAAAAAAGCATGTTTCTGGGACACACAAAAGCAGAGAATGATGCATTTATTCATTTGCTAATGATTAGGCGAATTTAATCCAAATTAATCGATTAACAGGTAATAATTTTATAACGTCACATGAAAGGTAACTGCTGAGTGCAACAAAATACAGACAGGTTGTTGATGTCTAGATCTTTCATAATAGTTTCACTACATTTGTTGATTTGACTGTCTGGATACGACGCAATAAACTGCTACATTTGTTGCGCTTCATAAAAGGTCATGAACCTGTCTCATTTTTTAATCAAAGAATTTATTTTATAGGCCTACTGCAGTTATTCCAACTCAGATTCAACTCAGATTTTTACCTCAAACTCCAAAGAATCTAAGGTGCATTAAATCATCACTTATCATCAATGAACTTGCTGCGGCTGAATGATGTCCATCTATTGCAATTAAAAGTTGTTACAAAAGGCAAAAAAGTAACAATTGATGTATCTATGCAATACCTGAATCATCGAATGAATGATTAAATCAACAAATTAATATAATTAATAATCAATAAAAAATTCAATTTATATTGTGCAATGAACTGAAAATAAACGTTTTGGCATCATCGGGGGTGGCCGTTTCGGTGATTGGCCATCAATCCTGGTGGCCGTCTGAGAAATTGGCCGCTCTAGATAATTGACCGTCTTGAATTTGGCCATAATGTTCTCCATACCGTCAAGTCGTGGACAAACCAACTGGTAGACAACCAACTGGTAGACAACTAACTGGTAGACAACCAACTGGTAGACAACCAACTGGTAGACAACCAACTAGTAGACAACCAACTAGTAGACAACCAACTCGTAGACACCAGGTAGGCCTACTACCAACTAGTTACTAGTAGACATCGAACTTGCAAGGATCACCAAGTTGTAGACTCAGACTTTTTGGTCAGTTTGATAGTAGTTTTTCTGCTTAGCAGATGTGGCCTATACCAGAAATAAATAGAAGTCATCAGTCATAGACTCATACCTGCTAAGGAAACGAGCACTTTAATTGCAGGGCACAGTTGAAAACTCAACATAGAACAACAAAACTAACATCAAAATGTTCAGAAAAAGGACTTCTCCTGAAATACGGCCCTCTGGGTCACAACATCAGTGGCGAACTATTTAAGTCACTGTGACCAACTGTCAATAAATCCCTGAAATATCCACTCACCGTAATGACGTCGCAATGTGCGAATTTCGTGCGTCAACTTTGAGATCGTCCGACGGACACAGAAACTTCCCAAGTGCATCCTGAAAAAAAGGCAGGAAAAGTAGGCTTCCAATAACACAGATAAAGTGTTAATAATAGACTTCCAATAGTAACAGGAAGACAATCAAATATAGCAAGAAATGAAAGAATCTGCACCTTATGTAATAACTCAAATAATAGACAAGTCTTAGGCGATGAGTATCATTATGTTATGGAATGTCCTTTGTTTTCTCGTGACAGAAAAATGTATCTAAAACAATACTATTACAAAGGCCAAATATGTTTAAGATGGTTCAACTTTTCAATACCAATGACTGTTCAGTACTATTAGGTCTGTCAACTTTTTGCAATATTATTGTTGAAAAACTCAGATAATTGCATATATGTACCATGCACACCTGCCAATATGTTAAAAGTTTCATAAACATATATATATACCGGTATATGCATTTAGGCCTAATGTTCATTATTGTTGTTATTTTGTCATGCAGTTTGCTTTGTTGTTTAAAAGAATCAGTTGGTATTTATAAATGTATTTACCGTGCTATAATGCTATTTACTTTATTTGAATGTGTACTGGCTCCATGCCATCATTTGGGACTGCCAGTCAAAACGGCGATAAACCAGAACGGCTATTCATATATTTACAAACAATACCTAAACGGCGATGATCAAAGTCCAAAACGGCGATGACAATTTTAGTTAAAAAATCAACTTAGAAAAGCATATTTCAACAAAAAAACGTCTAATATTTGTTACTTTGTAGCAAGGAAGTTCACATCCATGATATTTGCTACGATTATAGGACGTTTCACCGCTGGGACGTTTCACCGTCGGCTTAGTGGGACGTTTCACCGCCAAACACAAAATTTTGAGACGTTTCACCGCCGATGTAAAACAATGTAAATCAATTTGTCATTGCCTTGTGCGATCTCTGTGAAGCCCAGGAACATGTAGAGATGGATAGCACTCGAAAGTCGATGTGTACTGTGTAGTTGTTGTAAATTGTAATCTTCTTTGGCACTCTTAACTCTTTGCATCCCCACCCAGCAGCAATTAAGCACAATTAAATCTTGTGAATTGTAATTAGCTATGTCTATGTGTTCAATTACGGTAATCAAGTGATTACAGAAAGCCTGTCACTGTCAGCCCAACTTGCCCAAGTAAAATAAATGCAATCAACCTGACATTACAAGCCTTGGATTTGGCAGCAATCTCAGCAGAAGCATGTGCATTATAGGCCAATGTTTTTAACCGGAAAAAGTGCGGCGGTGAACCGGCGGTGAAACGTCCCACTACTGCCAGCGGTGAAACGTCCCAGCGGTGAAACGTCCCAGCGGTGAAACGTCCTGCTACCTTTGCTACTCTGTAGCAAAATAACGTAACATTTTTCTTGTCTATTTAGACATGTTATAATGTAGCTAAAACTTAGTAAATGTGTAAAACTTGATAAAAAGCAACAAAAAACGTAACTAAATGATCTTTTAATAAAGGAAACAATGCTGGATAACAAAATGTATTATGTTAAAGTAAAATTACTAAGTTTGCAAGCTTATTGTACCAAAAATTTGTGAAATAGCCGTTCTTGTTTTCTAGTCAAATTTATCATCGCCGTTATGGTAAATACACGAATAGCCGTTCTGGTTTATCGCCGTTTTGGCAGCACACCTCATTTGGTGAGCTGAATAAATTGAATTGAATTGAATCCAGAACATTTCCAGACGAAGCACTGCATCCAGGGTGAAGTAATCCAACCACAATTGATCACTGTTAATGTCCGTAAGGTACTTTATTCCGAGCAATTAGATGGATCCAATGAACGATTTTCTTCAGCTGCTGTCAGAAAATGACAACCGGAAGTTAATTTCCGCATATAAATTCCGACACATTTCGGACGATTCAACAGCCTACAGAGCAGTTAGAAACTTAGAATTAGTGCAAAAGTCTTCTGAAATTATTTGCAAGACGATTAAATTGGTAACAGACAGTCAAACCACCAAAAACAGTCCGGAAAAAGCCATTTTGTGCACGAAAAAAAACATCGCGATTTGGCAACTTTTCAACAACAATCAATGAATGGCGAGTTCAGTTTCCCATTCAACGGACATTGCTGAGGCCAATTCCCGTCCGATTTTCATGATTTTTTGAC
Source organism: Platynereis dumerilii (assembly GCA_026936325.1). NCBI lineage: Eukaryota > Metazoa > Annelida > Polychaeta > Phyllodocida > Nereididae > Platynereis > Platynereis dumerilii. The sequence continues at coordinate 20,894 of JAPTHN010000190.1, forward strand.
TGTTAGATTCAGAATTGAATACTCTATAAACACATTGACTAACCTTGACCATTCCAGCAATCTAAATAGTCCGTTCGACCACCGAAAGATCGAGGGCTGACAAATCATCAAAAAGGTCAAAATGACAGCTTGAGACGAACTCGAAAATCACTGTCAAAATTCACAGAAACGAAACACACACCTAGTACAGTGTATTTGCGTGGACTGGACATCGTTATTGCATCGTAGAAACATTAATCCAAGTCGTATTTTGCTTAAATAGCATAAAATCCAAGGAGACGAAATCAGTCCATCCTGCTCGCACGAAAGTTGGCGCCAAACTGCAGCTGGTGCGCGATCACCAAACTGCATGTTGCGCGATCACGTGATCAACTTTTCTGTGACGTCACGGTTGTGATTCTGAGCCTGAGGACGTCCTCGTATCGGTTTTTGTTTCTGGAAACATGACGGCGGCCGACAGTTTCTTGAATTAGAACAAAGAGGCATCTAAGATGGACGATATATAACCGGGCATAATTGTCGGGTAAAAATAGAAGGGTAGGTCAAATTTTGATGGTATGTTTGGCAGATTAAAAGAGATACGTCGAGCGATAGGATTAGGGAAATTCATTTTGGATTACAAAAGCTCTAGGGCTGAATAGCCGAGAGCTAAAAACTGATAAAAGGAGTACTTAGAATTACTTCAGGTCAACACAAATAAGCTCATATAACAGGCCTGCATCTCTAGTTATGCTGAATTTAGCAATTTGGAGAAAATTTAAAACATGCAAAGAGTTATTTCAGATTTTCTTCTCCTATTTCAAATTTCCCGCCTAAAGTTTGCCTCTCTCACCCACTCTCTTAGCCCCCTTTCTCACCCAACTACATAAATGGCGGTGTGTTAACACACCTCCATTAAAAACTAGAAAAGCAGAATAAGATGGCAAGACCCCTCTCAAGAAAAGAGAGAATACATACACAGGCCTATTCACGACAACATTTTGGAAGAAAAAGAAGAAAATTGAAAACCCAAATTTTTGATATGTCAAAAACATTTTCACATACATATTACAGACTGTTGATCTACAAATTTCTGAACAGTTCTAAATTATCTGTTTGGTTTGGTAAGTATAAATATTTATGAAATATCAACACCAAGACTTGTATAATCTATCCAACATTTCGCTTAACTGTAATATAGTGAGTCATAATGGGTATGGTCACTATGGTGGTATTTCGAGATATACTTCACGAGTCGAAGAGATCCTGAGTCCTCTGTACCAAAAAGTAAGTACGTTATAACCAAATGATCTAAATATTCAATTGAAGCCAATCTTGCTTACCTCCGCGTCACACCCATTGGGAAGTTGGAAGAGCGCAGTGTAGACGATGAAGAAGAGCACAGCCACGAGACCAAACAGGATCAACCGCAATTTGTACTTCCCTCGTAGTTTCATGGCTACATAATGCAGGGGCCGCGTCAGTACAGAAGAAACCTGAGGAATAATTAAATAAATAATCCCATCATTCATCGATTGGCTGACCTTTTGTCTCATATTAACAGATTCCAGCTGATATCCAATATGTGTATGCCTAAGCTCTGAAGCATAATGCTCTACATGATGACCCAGGTTCAAATCCAGCTCAGGCCATGTCCGGAGGATATCACTTAAATGATCGGAATGATCAGGGGCATATCTGGAAATAACCTGAGCAGCTGAGGGAGGGGGGACATAACATGTTTATATGATGCATATCCATTATAACATCATAGCACAATGCTACTATTGATGTAAGTTAATTGGGCAGTAACACAGGCAGGGTAGAATACCCAGTCATGCTCACCTGGCTTTGCTTCAATCTAACCATGACCAAAAGGGTCAATCACAAAATTATGATACTCCTTATAAATATTTCATAATTACCAAATCTCCAAAAAGTGTCATGAAAAGCATGATATTTAAGGGTCTTTTGTCATGCATAAATTGTAATCAGTCAAGCTGCTAAAGCATGAAATTCTGTCACATGTCATCAAGAGAACACTACAAAAACTTACATTCATAACTAACTAGAACTTGTGTCGCAAGCGGAACACATGCGAGTTCACTATGCGTATGTTGTTTTGCCATTTTTGTGAGTAGATTCTTGGGGAAAATGGTGTAGAATTTGGGACCTAGGTTTTCATACATAATCAGAGAAATAGAACAGACAATAAACTTAGCAGTGGTATCACTAGGAGGGAGGGGCGGTGTAGTAAAAAAGAAAGTACAAGCGGCTTACAACAAATTATGGCAATAGCAGGAAGGCCAGATCTACAGGGTGAGGAAGCAAATTTTTCAAAATTTGGAATATTTCAAACTCCAGTCGAAATGAAAGGTTTTACTAAGTCACAACAAATTCATATTTTCAGGCCTTAGAAACAGGACAAAAAGGATCCTTTTTGTGAAGTTTGACTTTTCTTATCTCCAATCAAAAATTCAATATGGTTGTCTAAACTTGGTGATGCTTTGAAAAAAAGCGCCTTCATATTTTGAGGCCGTGAGCCATGAAGACAGCAAGGAGGACAACATAATCGAGGTGACAGGTCTTGTTGACCAGCTATTCTAAGATGCCCCACACGGAAAAGTAAGGGGAATTAAAGTCCGAGCTGGAGAAGGGCCAGAAGTTGGCCGCCCAGAAGTCTCTGAAATTTCTTTAAGTGGAAATCCTGAACTTTCTTGGCCATAAGGCATGGGGAACCATCCTGAGTCTTCCTATAGTTACTATTGGGGTAATTCAAATCCAGCCATGGCAAAACATGACATCAATGGACCTAGTAGTATACATCAGGTCCGTCCCCCTTTACTTGCATGAACAAGAAATAAAGAATAATTTTTCTATCTGAAGTCATGACTCCAGAAACCATTGCCTGAGCTGGATACTTTGCCCTGAATGTCCCATCGATATCTTCTATTGATTTTATATAGAATTTGCCATTTCTTTTGTTGACAATGGAATCCAGAACCAACGTTTATAGTCTGAAAAAAAATTGAATATCGAACCATGCTTCCTAATTTAGCCCATAATTTTTTCACCATTTCTATCTTCTGACCTTAATGGAATAGGCCGAATGGTGTCTTTGGGGTCCTGACATATGATTTCAGACCATAATCATTTCGCATAGCCACTCTGTCAACCTTGAGGTCCACCTGGAGCTCTTCAACCACCTCTCTCATGAAGGTTGCAAGTACCTGTCAGTTTTGTCGTCAGTGACTCCAGGAATGCTCCATTCCTCTCTTAATTCTCTCCACATACTCCGAGACTTCCCTCTCATTCCTTTCCCATCATTGATCGCCTTCATGATATTGTATTCCGGTTGTGAGATCACTCTGACTATGTCAGGGATTGTTTCTTAGTCCATTTGGCACTGAAGCAAATCTGACCACCTCTTCCTTTTTGTCTCCTGTGGAGTCATTTTTAATCACAGCTCATTCTAACCTTCCACAGGTATGGCTGATACCTTAATGATTATGCTGTATTGTTTTCACAATTTTCCTGTAGATATGACATGCTTTTTTAGCACAAGGAAGTTCATGGAAATTTTGGTTCCCCACCCTGTAAAAGGTATTGAGATCAGTAGCATAGCCATTAGGGGGGGGGGGGGTGAGAGGGCAGGGGAACAACTTGCCCCCTGAACAGATTTTGGGGAAATTTCTGCTGATGTACTAGCAAAATTAGAAAGGAAAATGGGGAAATGGTAAGAAAAATGGAGAAATTATGAGCAAAAGGAAATGGTAAGCAAAATGTGGAAATTATCAGTAAAATGGGGAAATGGTAAGAAAAATGGGAGAAATGGTCAGAAATTGGGGAAATGGTAAAAAAGAAGTGGGAAATTAACAAAAAAAGAAACTGAAAGAAAAGGGGATTTATACGAAGAGTTTTAACAGATTTTTTCATTTTTTTCTACACAATTTCCCCATTCTTCTTCTCTATTTCCCATTTTTCTGCCCCTGAATGATATAAATTTGCAAAAAACACCACAAAAATTTCCAAAAGGTAACCAGCACCAGTGGCATATCCAGGATTTTTTTCAGGGGGGGGCAAACCACCTAGATATTTCCCCAAATTGTTTTTCGCGACCAACAGCTCTGTCATGTGTCGCACATTGTACAATGTTCAAAAATTCTTTCAGAAAACATTTTCAGTATACCTTCATGAGGAAAATCCCAGCTGGATGTCGTTCGGATGAGACGTTAAATTGGCGGACTATTGTATCAGTGTCTATGCTGGGCAAGTAAAAGATCCCTTAGATGGGATAAATGTGTAGCATGTTGAGGACTCCCGCTCTCTCTCCATCTCATCAATTGACCCTTGTGAGCGCCTAGAACTGGGCTTAGAGGGCTGCACTTACCATTTCTATCTATCTATCTATGTGTGTTTAAAGAAGAAAGAGATAGAGCTTAAAAAGCTGACAAAATAAACTTGAGACACAACTGAAACTGTGATAAATTTTGCAAATGCTTGTGATAAGTTCTAGGGAGTAGCCAACTAATATTATATATTCTAGTGTGCTCTGATTGGCTGGTTCTCATGACTTTATTTGACATTGGTTAATTTTCTCCATACTTGCGGAGTCCAGAACGCATCTTGTGATGGCAGTGAGCCAGTGGTCGAAATAGGGCATGTTATTTGAGGGGGTCTCTCAGTTGCAATGCCAAAGGAGAGAAGCCCTCATAGCCGGGAGTCGGCGGGCCGTCATCGGGCCACCAGAAGCCAAAGAGCTGTACTCATTCAGTATTTGGGGGGGGGGGGTTTCAGGACCCCCTCAGGGTCCTTCTGAAAAATGTATTTAAGGGGGTCCCAAGAGCATTGGGGAAGGGGTCAAAACCCCCTTGACCCCCCCTTATTTTGAACACTGCAGTCAGTGAGCCAGTAACTGATATTTTAGAAAGACAGATCTAATTGTTTAGATGGACAAATAATTATGTGTTTCTGTTGTAAGCTCCATGGGAGATTTTGGGGATTGCTTAATAGCAATATATATAGCAAGATAGATAGATAGATAGATAGATAGATAGATAGATAGATAGATAGATAGATAGATAGATAGATAGATAGATAGCTGGAATGGTCAGATAGCTAGATAGATACATAGATAGATAGACAGCTAGCAAGATGGATAGATAGCTAGCAAGATAGATAGACTGATAGACAGATCAAAAGATAGATAAATAGATAGACATAGATAAATATGTGAGCTGTAGTCGGAGGGGGGATGTTTGGGATAGCTATACATTATTATATTATCGGTTTAAGTATTTACTGACTGACTAATTAAAACAACTGTGTCATCCAATTCAAGTTTGAACTTCACACCTTTTCCAAACAATAGACCAGCATCAACACCAGGGTTTCTGTTGGGGTGCTCAAAAAGTGAGTCCTGAAAAAGTGGGTCCCCAGCCAAATTTCTGGGTCCTAGTTTTTTTCATATCATGGCCAAGCGGCCATCACCCAATTACACAATTCTTGAATATAAGGGAGGGGGCTAGCCTCGCTGGTAGAGCCTTGGGCTTCCAATTGTTGGGACCCAGGTTCGGAAGCTCTCCACAAAATAGTTTTCGCTTTGCTGACACAATTCTTCGTCGCATCCCTCAATCTTCAGATATATATCGAAGTAGGAACTCCTAGTACAGGTGAATTTTCTATAAATCTAAAATGGTAAGTTAAATGTATTTAGGAGTCGTCTGTAGGAATATATATTTCTTTATGCATCTTCAAAAATGCCACAGTCTTGTGAAGCAATATTGGCAATAATTATTCAGTTACTCGATTGATTAAAACTGTAGAAGGCACCAAATGATTCATTATTGACCTATTGAATATGCAATGACATCACAGTAACACAAGCAGTTTGAAGTAATCACTTGCACTTCGCTGACTGTAACTACTGGGTGTCTGCCAGTCCTTGAAAAGCCTTGAAAAAATTGCATTTACCACAAAAGGCCTGGAATCTGCTTCATACTAATAAAAAAAAAAGAAACACAGCTGAATATTTTGCGATTTCTTGTGACAGTCAGGTCGCAGATACATTTTTACTATCAGAAAAAAAGTAATCTGCATTCTCTGGAAGATTGGTCTTGATTTTGGGAAAATTTGGGCCAAGAAAAGCCTAAAAAATCCTGGAATTTGATTCCAAAAATGCTGCAGACAGCCTGCACTCAACACAATGAGACTGCAATGCAAGGGCAATAATGTTCTTCTAAAATTGAGTTAAAAAATACAAGAACTTTTCTGCTGACTTGACTTGTGTTGTGCTGGTATACCCCGGCTGACTTGACTTGTGTTGTGCTGTTGATGTTGATGGGCTAGTAGCTGTTACTCTAACTGTTACTGTATCCACATATTCATAACATTTTGTCAAGGACCAACCACTAGTAATTGAGTGGATTGCCTCCCCCCAAAAATGGCATCGAAATTAAAGAAAGGAAAACTAGAAAACATGAAATGGATCTTTATTTACCCCCCAGAAAACGAATTTCATAAAAAGATGTTTTTGTACAGAGGAGCAAAGTCATGGAATGATTTACCAAGCTATTTGAAACAATGTGTTAAGCTGGAGGAATTCCAAAAACTTTTGAAACATTATATAAAGAATGTGGCTCGTTTATGATTCTTTTAGCTGTTAGATTATCTCTATTGTTTGAAGAAGGCACTGTGATGTATAATTATATCAAAATATTAGTTTTTTAACTGTTTTTAACTCTTTTTATCTGTGTTATTACTGGTATGTTTTTTATGCTTGTTTATTATTTGGAATTTATTATTGAACTTAAACTTGTAAAGGGCCCAGTTGAAAAACAGTTATGCTGAACTGGTTACCCTTTTAAAATATATTTGAAAAAAATAAATAAATAAAATTGCTATGAGAAAGTTCACTTTTACAATGGCCTTCAAGAAGGTGTTAATTGAAACATACTAACTCAAGGTGTGAATGGCAAATTGGCTAATTGGTGAAGTCTTGATTGCTATTCTGAATTGCCTGACATGGTAAAGGGACTGCTGTACTTCTCATTGCATCCTGGGGAAAATATATAGCCCATGCATTTTCAACGAATTCTCAGCAATGAATTGAGATATCTTCATGAAAAAACGAAATCATAAAGATTAAGACACCAGGATTCCAAAGAGCCTAAAATTCTAATTCTAGCCCTAATAGAAGTGTCCGAAAACTATCATAAAGATATCGAACCTGTTTCGGCCAATCAGAGGGCAGTAAAACAATAACAACAATATTTCCATTTCCTGTTTTGCCGTGATTTCATTGAAACTAAAAACTTAAATTGTAATTAAACAAGACACAAAAGACACAAGAGGAAGCAAGACGCCTCAAGTTAGCCAATTCTTCATTAATTGCATGAAAAAGAAACTTTAAAAAGTGCTCCCTTGTCTCTCACAAACGATCCAAAATTTCTGACCACCCCTTATTTACCCTGGTTCGCCCACAAATGCGAGTGAACTCGCAAATAATGAGCTTGGTTTGTATACTTAATCCGTAACACAAACAAATAATGATAAACAATACCAATGGACCATTACACAATTCACACATCTGTCCTTTATCATTGCCTACACATCACTGTACACATATCATTGAAAACACACTGTAATGATTGTATACACATCAGACAGGACAGATGCATATCAACATGACCAACCCAGGTGCATCACTAAACAGTGAAACAATACAAAATCGGCAATATCATTGAATAATTTATCAATTTCATCCAATGCTTTGCTGGCAAAAATCAATATAACATGATAATTAGCCACTAATGTGTACTACATTGTGTAGTAATGGCCAATACTGATATTGAATTTTGTTTTAATAATTCAATGTAAATAGATTTAGATCTCTCAAACTTTCTACGGTTGTCAGGTTGTCAGCTAACGTTTTTGTAATTGCCACAGCTGTACAGGTTGTGATCCTCAGAGGGTACTTAGATAATCATTCACAAGAGGAGTGATACTCCATCTAGGCGAGTTACTTAACAATGTTCAGAGGCCCACCCTGTTCCTCTAATCCTACAAGTAGTTTTTCTTCCAGCCCCAGGCAAAAATAGGAATAAATAAATAACTGATAAATTCATGTAAAGAATCACAATTAACATCTTTATCCACAACCACAGAGTTACATAGAGGCGCCCTACCCACTGCTAGCGCTAGGCTGGCACTGACTCGTCCCTGTCCACGAATCAGTGGACAAGCACATAGTGGATGACGTCACAAAGTAATTGTGAATGAGCGGATGTTGATTGCATTGTTCTCTCGACCAATCAAATTTGAAAGATCGGTACTAGCTACCTAAGGTCATGAAATGCCGTGGATCCCAGATTGGGCTGGCATGGTAACGTCACGACGCCATATTGGACTTTGGAGCAACTGCAGAGGATATTACTGCATTTGCCTGTATTTCTGAAGTTTTTCGCCATTTTACAGACTTCTAATAAAGTTACAGACTTCTGGTTTTCACCATTGTGTGCAGCAGAAACACGTCCTTTTCACCAGCACATTTCCAGCTTCCCGACTCCAATTGCTTTTTTTTCTGGGAGGGCTGTTTATTGAATTTGCATAATTTTCAGCAAAGAATTGGCTCTAAAAATGATGATTTATGGTTATTTCATGACTGTCATCCCAGTTTTTATTCCCAGTATAGTCTCTGATGATGTTCTGTATGTTCAGGAAAAAGTTTCAGTTGTTTATAATCTTTTTTTTTTGGTAAAAAAAAAAAAAAAATAGAGATCTTGTTAACAGTGTCAGAGTGTTGTATTAGTAGCCTACAATAAATACAGTGTTGACACAGGCCTAATATTTAAATGCAAAAGCATGAGGACAGCACCAATTTTTTACAAAACATAGAAAAAATGTGGGAAAAAATAGCCCTGTATATATGTTGATTTGTTGTAGGCCTATCAGGTTCCCAAAAGAAATTATTCTTGCAAAGGCTAGCATTCTCATGTGGTTTTATTTTTGCGGTAATACATGCACTCTGAAACACATCTAACCTTAAATCAGCAACCCCTAGACTCTCAAAAAATTTATTTTTTACGTTTCTAGAATCTGCACAGTGGCGGATACAGGGGGGGGGCCTAGGGGGCCCGGGCCCCCCCTTAGACCATCAAGATTAATAGTAGCATTTTGAAGAAAAATTGCGATAACTCGTTTCTGCCGAAACTCGTCTGGCCCCCCCTTGACTATCCAGTCTGGATCCGCCACTGCTGCAAGTACGGTTGACGTCCTTCATGATGGATTTGGTTTGAAATTTTTTTCTCAAACTTTATTACAGACTTTACAGGAATTCATGTTGAAGTTGATTTGTAGTGTTTGAATAGGCCTACTAGTCAAATTTTATTTTGATTATTGTTAACAAACTAATCAATTAAATCAGAAATAATTTGCAATATCATGGCATTTAACTATAGAATGATCCTGCAAGTTTAAGTGTTCAGAAATGGGTTATGGATGAATAATAACGAAAAATGTAGGCCTAAATAAACTTTTGATGTATGGAACCGACGTATGGCAACATAAACTGTCAAATAGGACCACTAGTCATTGGGTGTGTCAATCCAATCACTCTGGGTGATGCCAACATATATCACTACATAAAAATAAAAAATTTTTTAGGAAGTTATTGAATCAATGGTCCACATTGGACAAGTCCAGACTGCACTTTTTTTTAAAACATGCCGATTCAGAATTAGCAAAGTACAAGTTTACAAAGTACAAAAAGACCCTTTGGTACCTAAACTCACTATAGGCCTACTGCTGCATGATAATGAGGTATGATTTTTAAAATTATTTTTTTGACTGCTAGGTATCGAGGTTGATCTAACTTTCACAGAACACTTTCTGAGATGTTCAAATGTGTTTGAAATTCAATTCCTGTTCTAAGGGGGAGTTTATGAATGATTGACAGGTGATTATGAGAGAGACTTCTCAACAAGTCAACTGCATCGCGACAATCTGTATGTTTGCACATACCGGAAAAAAAAAACACAATAAGAGACCATTCAGAATTTATGACAGGGGGGGGGGTGGGAGTTTTGGCCGAGGGGGTAGTAACTTTTCACTCGTCTTTCAAGGGGGTACTCATTTTTGACAAGATGTCCAAGGGGGGGCTAAGAAAATTAACAAAAGAATTATGTAATAAAACACGCATACACTCAATTTATTCACACTTTTTTACACGCAAAAGTCCGCAAATCTGTGCGCGTGACCGTCCAAGGGGCACATCTTTGACATTATATATGTGCGTATTGCCTTGTATGTCAAAGGGGGGGAGGTACTAAAAATCTGCATGAATCTCTAGGGGGTATCAATTTTTGACGGGAAGTTCTGACAAAACTACCACACCCCCCAGTCATAAATTCTGAACGGTCCCAAACTTATTAAAATGATTCCAATTTCACAGCTTCTTTGTGTCTGGAATGTCCATAAAGTTTAATCAATATTGGTCACATATGATTGATACAGGCCTCCTGGCAGCCCTCCTGAAAAAAGTATGAGTTTGGCCAAGAAAAAGTAGGATCACTAATTGTGGGAAAGTAGGAGCCTATTTTAGGGTATATTTTGCCCCAAAAACATGACAAAAGGACATGATAGTGTCGCCATTTCTGATGCCTTCATTGAAAACTAGACAATTTTCACCTCAAAGAAACTATGATGAGCCTTCAAGATTTTTTCAGTTATATGATCGACATTTCTTACTCAAAGCTTGAACCTTGTCCTATAATGAGACATGATTTGCCAGTTCACCTAAGTTTACCCTTTCATGATTAAAAAAAAAAATAGGACTGGCCAAAAATAATAGGAAAAGTAGGAGGATTACTAAAAAAGTAGGATGGATGGATGATTGGAACTTTACGTCCTGTATTTATGCACTTGGTAGGCTAATTAGACGGGGGAGGACATGGCAATGAGGCGAAGGATGATTGAAACAGCCATTCAACATAGGCCCTGGTGACCCGGCAAGAGCTGGACTCGAACCCTGGACCCAGAGATTGGTAGCCCAGCATGCTACCACCAGATCAACACTCCCGCCCCCCCCTACTAAAAGAGTAGGAAAAGTAGGAGTACTAGAAGGCCTGCTGACATGAATAGTTTCTACATATATGTCAGATACAGCCGAGTTACTTCATTCTGGAATATCACCAGATACAGCCAAGTTACTTCATTCTGGAATATCACCGATGTACTTCACTGCAAATTCTTGTCAAGATCTGAACTCATGAAAGTCTCCATAAAAATGTCATAAGTTGGCATTATAATAAGGCTCAGCAATTCAGTTTTTGCATGTTGTAATGAATCTCATCATGAGATACCAACAAAATGATGCGGAGAGCGAGTCCTGCCACAAGCCTGCACTTCCGAACTCACGGTCTTCAGGTACCTCAAACAATCAGCAAGCTCCAAGGTTAAGATCGGGAGTAGACAGTCAATTGACTATACACAGCTGAGAGAAATAAAAATTTGAAAACTAAACCAAACTTTCCATTAAGTCTCGACTAAGTCAACCTGGTATTTATAAATCAGCAACCTCATGGGTTTCAATGAAGCATAAGACCTTCGTACAGGAAAAAAAACTCATCTGATAGCTTGTGCCTTTACCATTTGGCATCACCGGCAAGTTTAAATTTTCACCTGTGAGTTCCCTATCAGCGTGCCTCGACGGTCCAACGTCGGCCCGAAGCTGGTCCGATGCTACTGACATCGGACTGACGCTGGACCGACGTTGGACCGCCGAGGCATGCTGACAGGGAATTATTGCGTCAGACTACCAAGCTTGCGATTATTTAACCAGAACCATATACACATGGGCAGATAATCTTTAATATCCGGAAAAAAAAAACAATGGAAATTTGATTTGCAGGAGATTGTGAAAGTACGTGTCAAACCAAAATTAAGTATGAAATGTATTGAACTCTAAATGGATAAATAGAGTGTAATTAAGGACAAAAGACAATAAATTCACTTTTCTCCTTCCAGTAATAATTTCAACATAAATATATATTTATGTATGTTTCTTAGACAACTTTTCAAAAATAGGCTTTAAATACTTGTAATTAATTTAGAAGTCTTCTATAAAATTACTGTCAATATTGCTATCTTATGCTAATAATAAACCAAATTTCAGAGTGATAAAGACTGAGGTAATAAACAGTTTAAACCAAAAGTTAGTGATATGATATGATAAGGGATATAAATAATAACGAAAAATGAAATAAGTTAAGCACAGGCCCAAGCCTATTAGAGTATTTTTCTCTATTTGTCACAATTAAGTTTGTTCAAAAGTAGCAACCTCTGACTGAAACTGCTCAGGGCTATTCCATTTAAAAACCTGGGAGGGGGGTGGTCAGGTTGATATATTTTTCGTAAGATGGATGTAGGGATCGGCGGATATTCGCTTCAGATGTATGGTGGGATGCAAAAGAAATCGCTTTAGATGTACGGGGGTGCATTATCGCTCCATGAAGGCTTACGCATTGTAATAACAAAATTTTTATTTGATGCATGTGGGGTGGGTAAAAAATTAGCATTTAATGCATGGGGGAGTCGAAAATAATTCACTTTAGATGCATGAAGGGGGTCAAAAATGTAACCTGACCACCCCACCCCCAGGTTTTTAAATGGAATAGCCCTCACTTCTATTATGTATTTAGGCTTGAGTCTATGAGTTAAGTGATTCAGTATGCCCTGCCAAAAGATTATCCAAAATTAATATATAAACACAATGACAGCAGGATCTTATCCAAACTACCTTGTAATATGAATAAGTATTTTAGATATTTAAATAATTACGCATTGTCAATTGTTCAATTATCAAATTTAAAATATTTTTGCTCACTGTCACACAATCACACTTATATAACACATTAGAAGGACATGTGTGCCTATTGAGTCATTTAATGTTAAGCATTGTTTCTCTCTAGCGAGACCATGGTGGCTTGGTCTCAGAATGGTGTCTGATGATTCATTGATGAAAAAATAGTCAAAGGTAGCCTTCCATTTGCGAGTATTTCGATGAGTTGAGCTTGTTTCCCAGGTCCACATGAGAAGGCCAAATGTGTATTGTGGTTGTATTCTGCCTGCACCTGCAAAGGATACAATGACAATTTCATTAATCCAGTCAGCAGTTTTGACTTTACATAGATTAACACATTTTTTAAAGCTACTACGTCCGCTGCTGCTTCTGAGTAATATTCTAATATTTATTCGAAACAATGTACATGTATTTAAAAGTGACACCAACTAATTTCATTACTCCAGGAGAGTCCTCCAATCATTGCTCTACACAGGTGCCAAAGAATTTCATGATTAGGACTGGTATCTAAATTTCTCTAATCTTATTGCACATTTTTAATGTAAGAATATAATATATAGCCAAGACAGTGAAACACCCAACTTCGGTAATCTGACCAATAAGAGAGCCGTATTTTTGACACATTAAACAGCTTCATGTATTGCAACAGCCCAAACGAAACCAACAGATATTCATAGTGCTGTGTAAAGAAATCATGGTCTTAAACTCTTTTGATGGCATAAAAAAAAAATAATAATTTGTTCACTTTTTGTGAAGAAGGGGTGGATGGATGGATGATTTGGGGCTTTATGTCCTGTATTTATGCAGTTTGTAGCCTAATTAGGACAGGAGAAAAACACGGCAATGATTGAAACGGTCGGGATGATTGAAACGGCTGTCAGACAACGGCTGAGGTGACCCGGCAAGAGCTGGATTTGAACCCTGGACCCAGCGACTGACAGCCCAGCACATTACCAGTAAATAAGGCTACCTGTTAAGAAGGGGCGGACTGACCTATGGCTATGTGGCAATGGGGGAGGTTCCCCATGGCCCAACCACTCATTGGGCCCTGTAGCCTATAAGACAATGTTCACATTTATGCCATGTACAGTTAAATAATTTCATAACACCTTTGAGTGGTGGCCTATTGACTTACTTTGCCACCTGGCCCAATATGGCCCTTGTCTGACCCTGGTTCCTCCTCTATAACTTGTTGCTATGGCGCTTTTTTCCCAATCAGGACTTTAAAATGTGTTGCAGCATGCTGAATAACACTCAGCTGGGCCGGATGATTCTGTTGAGAACTTTCTTTTTCTCACACTTTGAGTCCAACTTTTGCTTTTCCATCTTAGCTGTTTGCATCTTCCTTTAAATTTCGGCATCTCAGCACCTGTGGAACACAAAAAAATCAAAGTACTTCAATTGTCATGGAGTTTGGCCCCTTGGACCTGACTTTGTGGGGCGACCATATAATAACCAGGGGGGCCTGGAGTTTTCCTTTGGGGGAAATAATTTACTTCAGGATAACAGTGACAGTATTTAATTATTTACTTCAGGTGCGTCGCGCCCCAAATATTCCTCTTTAAATCAAGCAACACTTTTTTAAGAATATAACTAAGCCAAACAAATTATTTCAAGACTGCCCAAAAAGAATTATTTTTAAATAAACTGAGCAAGAAATTATTTATTAAAATAAAACTCCAAGGTCCCCCCCCCCCTGCTAGCCTAGCCCTGGACCCCGCATGGGTCCCAGGGCTATACTAGCCCTAGGTATGATCCTGCTCACTCACTGTTATTCGGGTCCCCTACGTACATCTACATCGATTTCTTTGGCACCCCTCCCCCCTTCGAGATTCAATGGTGACTCCCGTATGTTGTGTTGGAATACCCTGGAATTGCCCATGGCCCGGGAAAATTTTAAAATTTTAGGGAGGGGGCTCAGAGTGACTGCTACTATTGCTTTGTCCCCCTCCACCTCCCCCCCCCCCCAAGTTGTGCAGCCCTGGGCATCCACACCTGACAGTGTGCACCTTGGGATGGCAAGGCTGTTTTCAGCTGTTCAGTACACTTCAAATATAGCAGATACAAGCTTGTTACTAGGCAAAATGGCAAATAGGAGCCTAAATTATATATTGCACTAAATATATTAAGTGTCAGTGAAGTATTTCAGGAGCTACAGGCGTGTAAAGTCCATCAATCAGAGTGCAAAAATGCAGCTGTCACTATCATCAAAACACATGCTCAACTAACTGTATTAGACCAAAATATGCATGGGATCCTCGTTTTACAGACTTAATACACTGACAACTGTCATCTACAAACTTTCTGCATGTGCTACGATGTTTATTTTGTCATATACATACCCTAAACAAGTAATTTGAAGCCTGGATCCTCCATAATCAACAAATTCATGCAGCCACTGCTGGTTGTGTCACAATCCAAAGAGCAATATGGCGGCCGCTTGTTGCCGCCAGTTCGCCGCTAGGGGCGCCTCTATGGATCTCTGTGATCCACAACATGCACCACCCAACAATCCTTGGCCAAGAATCCCCAACCCAACCCCCCTCATTAATTTGTAGCTTAATATCTTGAAAAATTAAGCCCCTTCAGGGGCCTTCTACCGCTCATCTACCATCATGCCACCATTTAATGTCAAGGGGGGGGAGCACAGCCTTTCTTTTAAATAAATAATTTCTTGCTCAGTTTTGGTGAAATAAATAGTCTTCCGGCGGTCTTGCAGGCCCATAGGCTGGGCTGAATTGGGGGGGGGGGGGGGTTGGTTTGGGGTTCGGGGACTGTTCTGGATGCATGTGCACTTCGGGATATAAACAGGGGCATATCAAATGGCCTGTGGGGGAGGGGGGAATTATATGGATGAATACGCGAAACTTTGCGGCTTTGCCTAGATCTCTTCCATGTCATTTTTTGGCGTAATACACCTTTATATTCGCGCACTTTAAATAAGTAATTATTGGCGCTATTACAGTAAAAAAATGATTTCCTGTCGAGGAAAACTCCAAGCCCCCCCCCACCCAGAATTAAATGGTCATCCCTAAGGCTATGACCCCTAACATCAGCCTACAGCAGTGGCGTAACTGAGGGGTCTCAAATGGGGGGGCACCTGGGAGGGCACGCGATTCTCTGGGGGGGCACCCACTATACTAATTGTATATTTTAGCCAGAGCTGGAAAGTTCATATGGGGGGGCACCTGGGGGGCACAGGTCCAAATAGGGGGGCCTGTGCCCCCCCCCGTGCCCCCCCATAGGGACGCCACTGGCCTACAGTCAATGTCATCAAATGGACATAACAGGTTCATGCAGGATATTCCAAACATTAAATTAACCATCCCCCTCGTCAACCTACCCTCCTCAACCAACCCCCTCGCCGCCCCCCCCCCTTTCCCTTTAAAATGAAAGTTTCATCATTCCCAAATATCGCTCACAAACAATTTCATTTTGCATGCAAAATAGAACTGTGAATTATTCCAGCACCGAATAATTTTTTTTAACATACCTAAGTGTTTTACCACATCATGGACTCTGTTCCAGTTCGTCAGACATATCACGAGAGTATAAGAAATCAGCAGAGATGACAAAACTTTCTCTTTTTCTGGATCTGGAGTGCATCATCTGCAAACTTTCCTGAACGGAGTCAGTCTGTGGCGGAGTCATCCGCAATATGTTTGGTGGCGCCACTGGTCCTAAAAATGAGATCTGTGCTGGAAAGTGAAATTGGATGGGAAAACCCTGATTGAAAAGGCTTAATTTATGCACTGAAAACTAGTGACAGTCACTTTAGTAAGTATATCTAACTGCTGATCAAGTATCTGCAGCTATCAGAAGTGTCAAAGACCTGAATGATGAGGATTCCCTTGTCTGCTAGTGATCAGAAGATCAGGAAATTTAGTTTCTCCTTGAAGTTCAACAATCACTGGCATCAGAACATGTTCAGTGATGTTGCATGGCTTCAACTTGTTGCACTAAAATAGATGCTGCATTTTTTTTTTTGCAAATACTCTCTGTGATGAGTCATAGATGGTAATTCCATAAATGTTTATGTGGTTTTCAAAAAAATATGTTTGCCCCGGCTGTCTATCTATAGACACCAGTAGCACTTGACGGCCTGGAGGAGCTGAGTTGGTATTTACTGTAACTGCTCAGTTTATTTAATTAGTGTGGGTGGACTGTGGGCAGATGCAGGTGTCAACATGGTTGCTATGTTAAAGGTACGTGCCATATATGTATACAAAATGTTACATGTCAACGTATCGTAGGCGGATATCTAGCCTTTTAATAGTAGCTTTACAAATTTTAAAGTATGTTATTTGTGATTTCCTCCTATATCTTTGACTCATATGTACGGTTACCCAAAAAACAAACTCTTTATTTTCTCTAGGTACCATTCCTGGCATTCCAACATCTTTTATTTCTTTAAATTATTTTGTACAAGTTTAATTATAAAATTTATATTATATACCCTGTATGATGACATTGATGTTGGAAAATAAATAATCCATTCCATAGACCTATTTGTAGTCTTAGAAAAAAATCTGCATATTCTTAAGCTGCATGTGAGCATGTAACACGCTGTAACATGTAGGCCGATGGAAGGACGATCATAACACAAATTTCGAAAACATTTTCAAGATTAAAACTATGTAAGCTTAATCCTGACCTTTGGAGATTCATATTTTAGTTTTCATAGCACAAAGGTCTGTTCATTGACTCACCAGGAGCTTTCGCCCTTCTCTCAAGGGCTTCCTCAGCTGTCTGAAGTGGCTCAGTTGGTCACATGACTGCTCAGAGTCAAGTCATGTGACAGGAGGTTGCAGTAAATGGGGGGGAGGTCCCAGCCTAAGAAGATGGCAGCACAAAAACCACAGTCTTTAGGAAGAGTACGCACACTGACCAGTACCTCAATTTCAAGTCCAATCATCACCTGGAACACAAATGGTCAGTGGTGCGTACTCTCCTAAATAGGGCTGATAATCTGGTGTCCATGGATGAAGATAAAAAGTCGGAACGACACCATTTGAGGACAGCACTAAGAGCCAATGACTACGAACCATGGATGATGGAGATCCCGTTAAAAACGCAACGTAAAGAACCACAGGAAAGATCGGAGTCCGGAAGAAAGAAACACCCCCCCATTGGCATCCGTACGTCAAAGGAACGTCGGAGTCCTTGGAAAGGATTTATAGGAAAACATGGCATCAACATCTATCACAAACCCATCAACACGTTACGCCAGCAACTCGTCCGCCCCAAAGACTTGACACCCAAGGAAAAGAAAACCGGGGTTATCTACGAGGTGAGATGTAGAACTTGCAGCAGGCTCTACATCGGGGAGACGGCTAGAAGTCTAGAAAAAAGACTAAAAGAACATCGTAAAACGTCATCTTCAGCAGTTAATGAACACTGTAGTAAAACGGGCCATTGCATTGATTGGGAAAATGTTAAAATAATTGGAAGAGAAGATAATTGGATGAAGAGGAAGATCAAAGAAGCTATTTCCATAAGACAGCACAAACCATCGCTAAACCGGGACCAAGGCTGGGACCTCCCCCCCATTTACTGCAACCTCCTGTCACATGACTTGACTCTGAGCAGTCATGTGACCAACTGAGCCACTTCAGACAGCTGAGGAAGCCCTTGAGAGAAGGGCGAAAGCTCCTGGTGAGTCAATGAACAGACCTTTGTGCTATGAAAACTAAAATATTTTCAAGATTGAGATTTAGCTTTGTATCTGGCATTCTGCTATAATCAGTGCTATTACCTTGGACGTTTTAAGCTCAGTAACTAACTTCAGGCACCACTGTGTTGATCATTGATCATTGATCAAGCAGAGAATCATTTTAAGCATGTTAAGGTTCAGTCTGATATTAACATTTTGACAACAGCATTTATCAGTGTTTGTGCTTTCTTGCTAATTAATTGGCATATATATGGTGTGGTTTGAAGTAAATTAATTATGATATATCTGTGGTTTTCAGTGTATCAATAATCGATAATGTAAATATCATTGATTAAGTTTATTTGGCAACACTTATCAGCTTATTGTTCAGCACTGTGGAATGATAACCAGGATGTATGTTATGTTTCTTCATTTTGAAAAAATGGTATTTGATGGCTGTTATTTATATCAATTATCGACATGACATGTTTATTTGTTTAAATTTCAATGATATAATTAATTTCGCAAACCAGATATAAGTTACCAGCATTTTTAGAATGCGAATTCCTAGTGCTGAACTCATGCAATGTGGCATGGATCTATTTTCCATTGAAATTGAATGTTGTACAAGGATCAATTAGCCATGCAATTATGCTTTAAAAAATGTCATTTGCTTACCCTCAGCAGAGAATAGGGCCCTGTTGACTGTTGAGGAAGGGAATGTAACTGATCCTGAGAAACTTCAATTTATGCTGAAGTGGGAATATATAACATTTATTTTGTTGTATTGCCAAGAAAGGGAATCATCATAACAGCAGGAACAGCCATTGATCAGTGGCTCCCTATGGGGGGGGGGGCATGTGCCCCCCATATAGCTCCTGCCCCTCTCTAGACATCCATGCCCCCTAGGGTGCGCCTTCTGCCCCCCAAAATTGAAATTTTTTCTGGATCCAACCTTACTTTTTTTTGGTGGTGAGGTTATCAATGTAGACCATTTTTCTGAAATTTCATGAAATTTGAAGAACTCCTAGGTGTAGCACATTGCAATTGAAATTTTGTCGTTCTTCGTAATTTCAAGAGAAAAGAAAACAAATAGCCAATCAAGAGATTACATGGTTTGCATGATAAATCAGATTTAAACATACATAATGAAGTACAGAAACCATTTGGGAAAGATAGAGGTCAGCTAAAGACTAGGTACAATTTGCCAGGGTCATCAATATGATAGGTGTACAACATCAAGTTTGCGCTGTTTTCAGTGATTTTGGCGATAATTCAGGAATTGTCAACCATATCATTTTGAAGTCGATCTTCCTTTCTTGATCTTAATAATCTACTTCCAATTTTACCCTCTTTCTGCACAGTCATTTGTAACCCTAAAGGCACTGGAGATCTTTTTCCCTGATATGCATCTGTCATCATATTGTCATTCAGAAGGTTCGGATGTGTACATCAATCTCCAAAAAGGATGGTTCAATCTTCATTAAAGAAACAATGTGTATGCCATAAGTCTGCAACCACTAACGCACAGTTTCATATTTTCCCTCAATTCAGGAAAGGAATTTAAGGCTTTTGATGTCAGACACTTTATGGTTGTTTTAATATTTCTTGCACTAACTTACTGTATGTGTTTTTCTCATCAGTACGCAAGTGATCATCAAACAGTGTCAAAGCGATCATGTCAGGAACAAGAAAACAGAGACGATGTCTCAGTACTTTCAGCTCAGCTTCCCAAATTGTGGAGTGAGTTGTTAATAACTTAATGATATTATTGCATAGTACGAGGTCATTGCTTGGGTTGCAGTTGAATTCAACCAAGGTGCATATACAAATACCTCAAATTTGACAAATCATTTAATTGTTTGCATGCTGCGAGCACATGCAAAAGCCTGGAGTCTTGTCTTAATTGTCACAATTTATTTATAACTGCCAAATAAAGACATGACTCTATTCAGGCAACAGCTAAATAGAGTGCATAGGAAGCTTTGCCATCCAAGTTACACCCTCCTTTTCAAGTCATTGCTAAATATGTAGTCACAATTGAAGAGTAGCAATACAGCAAGACAAGATCAAGTATCAATACATCATCAGAATTAGGGTACCTTCTGAAGTTTTACAATAGGTCTACCACAATCTCTTTCAGCTCACTGAGGAAAGGCTGCAAAACCACTATCCGCCATTGACTATGAATTTAAATCGCTGAATGACATTTTTTGGGGTAAATTTTCTCCTAATTTTGACATATAATGGTGAACATATTCGTGGTCCTGTGCCCAGCCACTGTGACAGGAGTCTTTCCTCTCTTGATGTTTTATTTCAGTAACACTTTAAATTCCTCATAGCATTAAATATTTCCAAAGTCATCTTATTTGGGGCTGACAGGAAATAATTATGTGCTCTCTCACAGAAAGATAAAACAAGTATTTTTTTCCAAATATCTTCCCTATGAGCTATGAAGCGCAACAAGACCTGCTTCCTTGGGAAGAATTGTAGACACAGTTTCTTGTAAAACAAATATCTTGATCCTAGTGTCTTGACATGACTAAGAATGCTGTGCAAAAGGACTATCCCAAGGATCTGCTGAATTGGATGATTGACATCTTTGTAGGCCTTTAAACTTCAGAAATGTCCTTCACACGTTTACCATGTGAGGTACTGTACAGCTGGTCACATTACAAAACTTTAATTAAGTGACTACTAGTGTCACAAGTAAATGATTTAATGTCTAAATTAAACACTGCATCTTGAAACTCCTGGCAACTTTTAATTTTTCACCTCATTTAAATAATCGAAATTCTAGTTTCCATCAAGATACAGCCTTATTTTGATAAAGGCATTCAAAGAAGTGAAAAAGTTTAATTTCTAACAAAGGTTACCATGTAACCAGGGGAAAAATAATTTTATTTGTAGTTTAATTTGCTATATATACTAAACCAGCCTTGTTATCAACAATTAACGATAATGTTATGACATTATGAGACGACGCAATCACTGTTTCCACCTACTGTGCCTTCCTGAACCTAAGCTGAGCCTTTAATCTGATGTTAAATTTAGAAATGAGTAAGATATGGATGGAAAATGCTGTTTTGACACATAAATATTCTTAAACAATATTCAAGGCTATTGAAAAAACTATGATAGATAACCTAGTAATTCACAAGAAATCGCTCAATTTTAAGGAAATTTGACAAATTTCAATCCAAATGTGCTACACCTAGGCATCAATAAAATTTCTTGAAATTTGGCATGATTACTTCTATTGACTAACCTCACCCTCGAAAAAAAGTATACAGGGTTCTGAGCAAGTTGGGGCAAAAGGAGCACCCTAATGCCCCCCTCCCCCGCTGTTGCATTGAGGGAATAGAGATATTTGGCAATTTTTAATTTATTTTCTGAAATATCCCAATCACACAAGTTGGCGTGAGACTGCTTGCACCCACCTCTAATACATGCATAAATTGTAATCGGGTTTGAAATTTCCCAAAATGTTTTTTTTATGTATTTGAGATGTGTCATCCTATCCTAGCATTAGTGTTAAAAGTAATATTTATTGTTCCTTACATTGATTTCTTTCTTTACTGTAGGTTTTAAGGATGCAAGGCAAAAGTCAATGGGAGAAGTGGCTCCAAAGTCATTGGTCCACCTGGTGGAAGATGGTGGAACCTAATGACGTTCTTCCTTTCCTCAGGGGATGCGGCTGCCTCTCAGTCTCCACTATAGTGAGTAATTACAGCCAGGCTGAGGCTGACAGATTTCTTCTTCGCTTCTGTGAAATGATATTGAAAAAAAAAGAAGCAATCTTAAGTTAGCTAATTCAGCCCTTTTCAGCCCATCCGCATTTTATCACACGCAATCTTGCCTCCCGACGCTCCACAAATTATGTCCGGTCTGCATGATTAGAGGCTAATTTAGAGCTAAATTGTGGCTTTAGATTATCAATCAGTTCTTAATTTTGGACTTTGATATGAGGACTTCAAATCTGATTGTTTCACAGTAATCATTAAGGCCAGACTTGATTAATTTTCAGCTTCTCGGTTCTCAGATCAATTAACCCACCAGATTTTCTGCCAGTAAAAGAATTGAGTAACCTACAATTTTATTTAGTTGACATAATTAAAAAATTGCGGTTTTATTTCATCTGTCGGACCGACCTTAAAAAAGTTCGTTGAGAAGATCCGAGAAGGTACACACTGTACGAATTTCTAAAAGTGGCCTAATATAGCTGTCTGTATCCATGACAATCCATTTCTATTCATTTGTACAATGTATACGCTGTAATCTCTTTACCCCTTGTTTAAACAACAGTAATTGTAGCTAGCTACGGATGGACGCTGTTGCCCCCCCCTACATTTTGACGTAAAAAGGTACATTAAATGCACAAATTTAAACTTTTTCGGGATTTTAAAGCCCTTCAAAATATATAAATTCTTAGATAGATAGATAGATAGATAGACTTTATTTTCTTCTGAAAATGTAGGACAAGAAAGGGAAGATTGCTCAAGAGAAGTCACAAAAAACTTTCTCACCTTCCAGTGCTTTGTACGGTATTTTTTCCAAACTTCTTTTCTCAGCTTTTTTCCTAAAATTATTATTTCCATTTTTCCCTCAAGTTTTATTTCAACATTTTCTTTTTAATATTACCCTTCCACCCTATTTCTGTTTGTCCCAATTTTTTCTCCAAACTTTTTATCGGACAACTTACCTGAATACAATTTTAAATGAATTTTGAGAAATAATTTAGTTAATTACAATTTAAAATAGTGTCTCTTCAAATTTATTTTTTTTGTGTCCAGGTGGTGCCGTCTTTGTGCATTGGCATTTACATATTATAGCTATGGATAGAATGCTAAGGCTACATTTTAAATGATGAGACACTTCTAGAGAATTGTACTGTATCATTTATGTCTGGCCTTATTACAGAGGAAAATTATAATTTAGTAATTTGAATGTGTGTTTCGTTTTTTTCTTCCAGCAAAAGATAGAGAGGTTGCGGGACAATGGAGGACAACGTGAAGCTGCGAGTCATTTAATGGCAGAAGTACAAAGGGTTGGTCCACGGGCAATCAAGGCTTTCATGTTGGCCCTTCACAGGTCAGACTCAGAAGTATATCAGGACTTAATTGATGAGGGTACGGTTACTTATGATCTTATCATGTACTTATGAATATTATTAGACTGAGCCAAATTTGAAAAGGAATACTAGTTCCAGGGCTCTATTTTTAACGCTGAGAGAGTTTTCTATCATTTCATAACTGAGAGAGTGAGTTAATTTCTTTGCTCTTCTGTTGGATTTGTCAGTTTAGAACGTCAACTAGATATTTTGACATAATTATTTGGAAACATTGAACTGTACTGAACCACGTTGTCTACAGTTGTATGTCTTTTAAAAGATTGATACTTCTTTTTCTAGTTTTCTACTTCGTAATTCTTTCTAAATGCAGACTTTTATTTTGCAGTGTATCGAAATATACCTAGTGACCTTCGAGCAGAAATTAGGAAGGAGCTTGCGCCAGAAGAGGGCTATGTACCCGAAGAACCAGGAGTAGCAACCCAAAAAATCGCTGAAGAACAGCCGGAAACATCAGAAATTGCAAGTTCGGCACTTGCTAACCCCAGTACAGTAAACATCCATTGTGAAAACCTGCACCTGCAGCAAGGCGGGGGTAATGTAATGAGCGTGAGCACTCCATCTTCGAATGCTGGTGCAACGCCTGGTGGTAATCAGGGAGCGAGTCTTAATGATGATGATATATATGGTTCTGCTTCAAGTGATGATGATGATGTTGTTCGTCCAAGCGATGACACCGGTCTAGGCGATAGTATTGCCATACAAAATGTTGCTGTTGGTGCCAATGGTGATGCTAATCATACTCCAATTGTTAATAATCTTAGTCATATTGAACGACAAGAGAGTGAAATTAATAACGAACAAATCAATAGCTCTGCAATTGGTGACCTACGCAGGCAGCATGTTCAAACCAACCCACCTATAGCTGAAGATCAGCATACACCCTCTAACACTAATTCTCCATTTTCCATGAACGTACCAAGCAGTGAACCACGCCCTCTTAATGGAACAGATCGGTCAAATAATACAGCAGGTGGCGGTAGTGCTGCAGCAAGTAATATTGTTGATGATTTGTCAGCAAATTTAGAACGGAATTTAGTTTCTGGCCAAGATAAGAGTGAAACAGGTGTCAAACTTATTCATGATTTGCCGGCAGTCAAGGGTATGGTTCTAAAAGAAACTGAAAGATCTATTGAGCAAAGATTAGGGTATGCAAGTGGTGGGCAGCCATTACTTAACGAGGGCGCTGTTGCGAATAGTTGTACTTCTAGCTTTAATCCAAGTTCTAATGTAGGACGAGCTGGTATTTCAGGTGCACAGCCGCCATTTTCGAGGTATATGGGTGACAAAGAGATGGCTGACATTACGCTGAGCTCTCAGGAAAGGCCAACTATTACGAGTCGGTTTGGCAGAGTCCCTTGTGAAAATGACGAAAATGAAAATCGCCCCGAATCTTCGGTGAGTGAAGGACAAGGTCAAGATGATCGACTGGATGATCTTGCGTCTCTCAACGTGAATTTTGCTGATGAGCGACCTGCTTTCTTGAGTGATATTTCCGAGTGGGAACGCAACAGTTCCCCTCTGATTCCCGCCACTGTCCCAAGTTGCCTGAGTCATAATCCAGATGAGGAGGGCCAAAACAGAGAACAAAATCCGGGGGGACCACGGGTTACGGCCAGTAATCCTAGGGACAGTAGTTTCTGTGTGGGTGCAGCCGGTTCTCAGAGGTCAGTAACTCCGGAACCCGGTCAAGGCAATGAGTCGGAGGAGGAATTGTCTGAATCTGTCGAGCTTTTTCTTAGTGATCAGAGTCTGCTTGAAAGTCAACTTGAACAAGAAAGAGGTCACGCGAGTAGCTTTCACATGAATTTTGCTAGTGAAGGAGCTGGTTCAGATAATTTAGCTAAAATCCCCGATCAAGCCAATGTGAACCAAACCGAAGAAAATGGTAATTTTAGTTGGACCCAAAACAAAACTTTAATTATTGGATCCGTTATTGTTGGTGTTATAGCTGTGTGTAGTTTAGTGATATTTAGGAAGAGATAGCTCCGGAAACGCTCATTTATAGATAACTGTTGCTCTCTTCAACCTTCCAATATAAATAAATATATATAAGTTTCATGAATGATTTGATCTTAGTATTGTTATTAACCATTCAGCAAAGTATGGTATGACAATTTATATTGTAAAACATTTTCAAAATGTGGTCCCTTTTGTAAAGGTTATTCACCATGGGAGAGGGAATATGTGATTTATCACCCGAGGCCTTTAGGCCGAGGTGTGATAAACACATATTCCTGATCCCATGGTGAATAACCGGCTTATACCATTAGTCCAGTAGCATTAGCTCCATATTGGCATGTACCCGGAACAAATTAGTAACAAGCTGAAATTTTCAGGAAACGTTCAGAAAATTGTCTAGAATAACATACTAAAAGTCCTCGAAAATCCTCCTATTGGCACCTTGGGAATTCAAGATGGCGTCCAAGATGGCTGACTTGAGCGATTATACCATTTTTGGCTCAAAATACTCTACAAATGCAATCAAAGTGTCATGGATTTGATTCTCAAGACCATACAATGAACTAGAAGAAGTTATTATGTAATCAGAAATTCAAGATGGTATCCAAGATGGCCGACTTTATGTTTCTATTATAGTCAGGTAGCCAGAGGGTTATACCCCTCACCGATGGATAAAGTTTTTTTCTGAATGGATTTGGGGTCCTTAGATCCTCCGTAAAACATAAATGGCGGGAAACGAGAGCGTATCCTTGAGCATTTTGGGAAAATGGCCGAATTCAAAATGGTCGCCAAAACCTGCATCGGTCAGCCTAACTTTATTAATTTTGGGTCTAGAAAGATGTGAAATACCTCTATTTCAGGTAAAATAGACATGGAGAACTCATTTGTCAGGTTTTTAGGTGGTTAAGACCAATCTATTGGATATTATTCGGAAAAATATGATTTTTATCTCTCAAATTTACAATCATTTCCATGTAAGTTGTAGTCTTACAAATTATTAGGTTTTTAAAGCAAGTGCATGTCAAATTGTTTTTGACACTTGTATATTTCTGTAAGATATATTTTCAGTGGATTGTCAAATGGTGTTATTCTGGATAATGCTGATGCATTTAAGGTTATGACATTGACTAACATGTGATTTAAGATTGAATTGGCGTATAGACATTGTCACAATAATCGCTGACACAATTTGCATTCTTTGACTTGCAAATGGCTGTTCCAGTTCATACAGACTTCAATCTGTCAAGGAAAAAGGCCCAATGTAATCAAAAACAAAAAACACATGGGTATGCTCTGCATAAGGAACTACTTGACATAAATTAGATTGAAATAATGGTTCTTCACACCAGATAAGATACCCCAAATTCGCATTTTCAATTATTTCATCAAGAAAAGAACTGCTGAGATTAGATTTTTCTCCCACATCTAAAACAGGACTATCCTTGTAGTGGAACTATAAATTTACTCACAACGTAATTTGACTCGAAGAGCTTTCAGAGACCTTCCAGTTTCCTTCCTCAGTTCTAAGTGTGGATGATGGCATTCAGAGCAAAATTTCAATTTTAACAAGCACTTGACATTATTTAATTCATAGTATACAATTTTGACACAGATCCCACCTGCTGTGGAACCGTTTTCCATCATGTTACGGCTGTTACTGAGTCACTGCAGTGGTCCATCTGACCAGCAGAAGCAGTTCCATGGCAGAGACTCCCTTAGAATATAAAAAGATGAAATATCAATGCCAAGAAGTTTGGTTGTGGACTATGATACTTGGATTTACAAACAATTTCATCAGCTGTTGCAGCCATTGGTTACTGCTGTTTGAACGGCATTTCTTCACACCAAAAACCTTGTCATAAAAATAGTGATGCCTCTTCCCATCGGCAGGTATGGAGAGATTGTTCGGTTAGGAGCATCGGTTCTTCAGAAGATATTGAATATCATTTTGGACTTCATCATACTAATGATTTTTTCAAGCCATAAGAGCTCCCTTCTTATTTGTCTGACAGCAAAATGTGTTGTTGTAGTCTCCTCTTTATATTCATTGTTTATATTTAGGGTAACATTAGAGCTTTCTGTGAACAAAATAATGGAGCAGATATTCTCTCATTAACTCTCTCAATATGCCCTATTACAGAAGAATCCGGAAAAACATAGTTTGTGGTACCACAAATTGGTTGCTCGGAGATGGACTGTTATTATGTCCAGTAGGGGAGAGTGGGGACCGATGGGCCGCTTGACAAATTATTGGCCGTGGAGGCAAATCTGTTTCAGATACAGGATTCATACTGTACACCCTTTTAGCCGATGTAATTCTCTATAAAATGATATAAGATTCACATAGATCAACATAGGGAGAAAGATGAGAAAGCACATTTTCTGTCAAGTAAGATGGTGGCCCATCGGTCCCCAACCATGGGGACCGATGGGCCATCCCATGGGGTCCGATGGACCATGTCAATAACTTGCCAAAGGTTGGATGAAGAATTTGAAATTTGGATTCAAGAGGTTTTTGTTGATCCAACTGAGTGTATAGGATAATAAGAGATCGAAAAATTATAGATATGCCCAGATTTTACACAAAACAGACTTTAATATCCAGTCCCATGCCAATACGCCACCTATTGAAAATTTCAGGAAAATTGGACTTTAGTACCCATGTTGGGTGGCCCATCGGTCCCCAAAAGCATTCAGGATAGTTAAACCCCCTTTCTTTGTAAAATATGGTTCTTGTTCCCAAAATTCAATGTGTAAATTGCCACCAATATATAGGGAAAATCGTCATAGAAAATATATTGCCTCGAGTCTACACAAATAGGAGATATAACACTTTTTCTGAATCAGTACAAAATTACTTTAGATGTTGAAAATATCATTTTGCCCACAAAAGGCTTATGCTTTAACTTATCAATCAGTCATCAATATGGTGTTTATAGATGTGATAAGCAATACTAAAAATGCAAATAAGATGTTTCAAAACGTTTTTGATTTTGAGTTAAGAGGATGGCCCTTCGGTCCCCATGGCCCGTCGGTCCCCATTCTCCCCTATCTTGCACTCCTCCAGCCTCCTCCAGCCCAATTGTCATTCCTTTCATAGCATTTTCCTTGATTTGTTGCAAGGCCATTTCCAACTTCTACTTTGTTTCTCAGTTTTGTGGATCAAATATTCTGGTTTGCAATGAACGAAAATGCATCGGATTGGCAGATTTGGCAAAAGCAAAAACACTTACATTGACTTATTGAGTCACAAGGAGGTCCAACAAAAAGGATAGTCCTGTCTTTAGGTGTAGGAGAAAAATCTGATTTCTTCACCTCAGCAGTTCTTTTCTTGATGACATAATTAGGAATGCGAATTTGTGGTGCCTGATCTGGTATGAAGAACCATTATTTCAATTTAATTAATTTTATACTTCTTAATGCAGAGCATTGCCATGTTTTTATGTTTATGATTCAATTGGACCTTTTGCCTTGACAGATTGAAGTCTGTTTGAACTGAAACAGTCATTTGCAAGTCAAAGAAAGCAAATTGTGTCAGCAATTATTGTGACAATTTCTGTACGCCAATTCAATCTTAAATCATATGTTTGTCATTATAACCTTAAATGCATAGGCGGTATCCAGAATAACACCTGCCCATATATGTTAAAGAAATGTACAAGTGTCAAAAACAATTTGACATGCATTTGCATTAATAAACCTAATGATTTGTAAAACTATGACTTACACTGAAAATGATTGTAAATTTGAGGGATAAAATTAAATTTTTCCACATAATATCCAATATATTGATTTTAACTACAAGTGTATCTAAAAACCTGAAAAAGGAGTTCCCCATGTCTATTTTACCTGAAATAGATGTATTGTACATCTTTCTAGACCCAAAATTAAGAAAGTTAGGCTGACCGATGCTCGTTTTGGCGGCCATTTTGAATTCAGCCATTTTCTCAAAATTCTCAAGGATACGCTCTCGTTACCCGCCATTTATGTGTTACGGAGGGTCTAAGGACTACAAATCCATTGGGAAAAAAACCTTATCTGTCGGTTTAGGGTTCAGGTAAAAAATCAAGTTTGGCTGCCTGACTACATAAATTCCGCCATCTTGGATACCATCTTGAATTCCAAATTACATAATACATGCTTCTAGTCAATTCTCTAGCTTTGAATATTAATTTCCAACACTTTGATAACATTAGTAGAGTATTTTGAGCCAAAGAAGCAACAAAAACGCTCAAGTCAGCCATCTTGGACGCCATCTTGAATTCCCAAGGTGCCAATAAGGGGATTTTCGAGGACTTTTAGTATGTTATTCTAGACAATTTTCTAAATGTTTCCTGAAAATTTCAGCTTGTTACTAATTTGTTCCGGGTTAAATCTAATGCTCCTGGACTACATGAGACAAACACTCAAACAGTCAAACATGAGAGGATAACTGGACAACAAAGAATATGGGAATTTTTCCCCTGAAATACTGTAATGTGATTGGCTGACAGAGGTGTCGAATGGTATAAGAGTTCTTACTTTTCAAAAGTTGAACAGACAAGATTAACTTAATAGTGCGCAATACCTCAAAAGTATTCACATTGACCCTAAACGTGATTCCTTGCCAAGCCGCAATGGTGTCATAGTGATTTGTCTATAGCTTATATATTATACTATGCAAGTGCTGTTTTGAAAAATATATATGCATTTACTATGACACTTATTTGATGCTGGTTAATCGCTTGATCAAATTGTGGTAAAAATAGAACCTATATTTTGTTATATTCCTATTTCATATTTTTGTACACAGTGGTTACTCAAAATTTTTTATATAATTTCATAAGCAAAAATGTAGCTAATATAACTGCTTTATTATTGAGAACATTGTGTGATGGGTGTATAAGGCTGCATTGAATATGGCTTGATA
Organism: Platynereis dumerilii; assembly: GCA_026936325.1. Classification (NCBI taxonomy): domain Eukaryota; kingdom Metazoa; phylum Annelida; class Polychaeta; order Phyllodocida; family Nereididae; genus Platynereis; species Platynereis dumerilii. The sequence goes on from JAPTHN010000190.1 coordinate 51,384, forward strand.
TTTGATAAATTGTCTATTTTGTTGTCGTTCATTTATGAGTATAAAACCTGCGTCATTTCATGACCTTAAACTAATGTTATTTTCCAAAATGGATATATATTTTTTGACTTATATAATGGCCCTCAAATAGCAATAATTGCTAATGTTCAGAGGGAGCCACTATCATTGTTGGATTGGTTAATTTTCCTGAAAAATTACTATTAAAAATCATGAAATTGTATACCGGTAAACAGATTATGATTGTGTGTTCAAATTTAAAACATGTTTCTATATTTATGCATAAAGGTTGTGTTGTACCGATGAATATACAATGAGTATGTGTTCGAAGTTAAAAAATGTTTCTATATAACAGAATTTATACTTTTAGGCTTGCTAATAGTTGTATTTTTTAAGCATTCTGTACTAATTGAGTATCGCGAATTTCGAATGTCAACATATATATTTATAATTCGTGTCTGGTTATAGTTTTTTGTTTCCTGTGTATGTCATAATTCTATTCAGTGGAATGCATGCAAAAGTAGGGTGTGCGAAACACATACAAACTATCACTTCCTACGATAAGAGAGCTTTTGCATAATAAACTTGTTCTACATTACAGGTGATGTCATTACCATGCGATTCTGGTCATTCACAGTTGCCTGTGAGGAATCAATGCACTGTATATACTTGCTACGTTTGATGTATTAGCTGTGTGACGTTCTGTTGTTTCTAAACCAATCAGATGAAGCAATAATGTTATGTACATATGTATTTAGTATGTAAAGAGTCTTAGAATCGCGTACTAATGAAATTGCCTGTAATGCGATTGTAAGATTGCAATAGACAACCATTAACAATGCACAAACTGCTTCTTTATATAAATTAATTTCCTTCCAATCAATGATTTACCGATATTGTCTATATTTTATTTTCATGTGATTTAGTTAGTGTCTTGTTGGTTAAGTTTTTTGTTTCTCTTTCATTTTTGTTTGCTATTAATGAGTTTTTGCTATTTAATATATGTAGGCAGGTCCTGCAAATTTAAGAATTTAACTAACATGACAATGATAACTGAGTCTGCCGCCTTTCTTGAAAACTTAATCGTCCTTTCTTTTTCTGGGTTATCATATTCTTTCTTTAATCAGAGAACCTTGTGTGAATATTTTTATTTCTCTTGTCAGCAAGTATTTTATTGTGATAACATGTAAACGGTGCATGTAAAAGGATTGAAGAGAACTTATTTGTAGAATGAATTTTTACTTTCAGTTGTTTCATATGGTTAAGGACTATCTATGTCAGATATCTGCACCTTTTGTGTTAATGACTAGTGACGGTGAATGCATTTACATTTTCTGTGTTGAAAAAATTGCAATGACATTGTACTTTTGATCCAAGTGAGTCCAGTGGAGTTGTCTGTAGCTTTTTTTCAACCATTGACGTTAATTAAAAAATAAAGTTTTTTACTGTGATTTTTACTGACAGATGTGTACTTTGTATTTATTCAATTGTGATGTACATGTATTAGCTATTTGGGTGTCTTGACTCAGATTTTTAGCTGCTTGCACCATGAACAATGTAAAGAAGGTGTATTTGCTTGGAGGAAAAATTATAAGAAGTAGAATATTTTGAATTTCAGTGGAGGAAAGAGGAGTTATAACCATAATGTTCTTTCATATCCTACATTCTTTGCACATGTCAGTTTATGAATCATATCACTCACCACTGGTATCATATGTCTCTCTTTAGATTGGCCCTCCCCTTCCCGCCCAAATCTGCACATGGGCCTGTGGTTAAGGCTTTTGATTCTTAAATGGTGTGAATGGTGCAGTGATCTCTATGTAGAGATCACTGGAAGGGAGTTTTGAAATTTTCAATTTACGCATTGTTCCAACTTGGGTGATTATGTCATCACATTGGAAATGTTGTCTGTTGTGTGGTTCAGTAGAATCCTTTCTTGGGATTGCTTATTTCCTGCCAGTGAACTTGCTTATTGATAAAACTGTTTTATTCATTAGACGGTTTCTGTTTTGGTCAGCTGGTATCGGACTAGCCTGGGTCATGGATGTTCACAGATCGAGATAATTTCTTGCACTATTGTGACCATGTTGTTCCCAAGAGTCCCCAAGATGGAGCGACAGTCAAAAGAGTTGCTGCATTAACATTGATCAATTGGAGATGTGGCCCTCTGGTGTATGAACATCGCAGCACTTCGCCCATCAGCAATGTTGCCAGGTCTGGCTGGTCGATCAGTTTAGTCTTTTCAACGAAGATAAAGGTGTGGCTGAAAGTCTTCGCAATATTGGTTCAAATTTTCATTTGATCTTCCAGAATCAAGAGTGCAAACAGAGCTGCACTTCATTTGGATGTGGCCCATTTATCAGTGCTTGTGCTGCCACTTCAACCACAATACCGGTCCAAGAATAACAGTCTGGGTAGTACTGAAACTTAGCAAGTTCACAGCAGCTAGATTGAAATCTTATTCAAGTAAGCCAAATAACTTGTTGTTGGTCAGGCATTGTCGGACTCGGTTAATTGATGTTCACAGAATGAGATCATTTCTTGGCACTATAGTGACCATGTTGTTCCCAAGAGTCCCCAAGATGGAGTGACAGTCACAAAAATTGCTACATCAACAATGATCAATTGGAGATGTTGCCCTCTGGTGTATGCCACTATATATGCCCGTGCATGAGGTCCATTGGTGCTATCAAAACTGATTCTAATGTCCTAATTGCATTCATTTGTCTTAATAACAAAATTATATGCTGTGGCAGAAGGTCTTGTATGCATGAATGCGTTCAAACCCAGGTATGGCTGGAATTGCAGCTGAATGCCTAATTGTTTTATTTTTTAGGTCTAATTGTTTGCCTCTAAATAGCCCACACTGATGCTAATGGGGCGTATATCACAAACTCACTCACTTTTAGTCTAATATGCTTCAAGTCAATTTTTCTAATGTCTCGATTTCTGATATCGTCTGTAAATTTACATTGCTCATTTATGCAATTTGTTGTATTCGATGATTTCGATCCTGGGGTCAGTGTAAAATGCGGACCATGCGGGCCATGCGGACCATGCGGACCACCAATTAAACAAACAAACACTGTGGGTTTAAGGGGTTAAACAGCCTGAGCTGTTGTAGGGAAGCCACTCCTAATTGCTAATACAACACCATGCGGACCAAATGCGGACCAGGATGCAGACCAGAATGCAGACCAAATTTATGTCTTTATAGGCCTATTCATTAAAAGGCAATAAAATCGCCTGGATATTTACCTGGTCATAATTCTGGCCACAGAGCTTTGTTGTTTCCTTGCTTTGATAATTTGATTCATTGTTTTAAATTTTACTTGATCTTTTTGACTGAAAAAAAAATCGATTTATTTTTTGTTCTTTTTTTGCATAACTTTGTCATTTTATTTTAATTAAAATATCCATGAAGGATTACAAAGGAGCAAAGGAAGCTGTAATCAAGAATGTCATCCAATTAATCTTTTATTCTTTAATTGCATTTAACACCTCATCAAGACAGACATCCTCTGTAATCCAATGATCACAAGACCCTGCCACACAATTACTGATTTACAGATTTGAATATAATTGCAATTTAAATCCAGTCTTTTCAGTGACTGCCCTTTCATATCTAGATCACAACATTTATTCTAAGGTGTGACAGTTACCTTAGGACAAAATATCAATTAAAAAATGCCCTATCTTATTGGTTGAAACTTGATCTGATCCTATTGGCTGATGGATTCTGCTTGACTCATTGGCTGTTGAAAAAATACCAAGGATTTCTCTAAAAATGTCATTCTATATATTGTCTCTGGCATATATATACAACTGCATTCGGATTTACCATATTTGGATAACTTTTTGGATATACCATGGATCTTGATTGTTTGGTATTTTCAGACTCTATTCTGAAATACCTTCCTGACCACCTGAGTCAGGGGGATTACTCTGTTCACTTCAGGAAGATCATTCACAGAGGAGCTACAATCCAGAGTCTTCTAGAGAGAGGGATACGACCGTATCTAGCACAGGCCCCTCTCCAACTGGACTCCACTGACAGACCTGATGCTGTAATCCTTCATGTTGGGACCAACTCCCTTTCTGACTACTGCCAGGTTAGTGTTTTTATTCATGCAATATTTTTACATGCTGACCATGTTTATATGAGTATTTGTCAATAGTAACATGATTTTTAGACAATGCAGACCAGATTGATATCATGCAGACCAAATGCAGACCAGATTTATATCATGCAGACCAAATGCAGACCAAATTTTTTTCCATACTGACCATGTTTATATGAGTATTTGTCAATAGTAACATGATTTTTAGACAATGCAGACCAGATTTATATCATGCAGACCAAATGCAGACCAAATTTTTTTCCATACTGACCATGTTTATATGAGTATTTGTCAATAGTAACATGATTTTTAGACAATGCAGACCAGATTTATATCATGCAGACCAAATGCAGACCAAATTTTTTTCCATACTGACCATGTTTATATGAGTATTTGTCAATAGTAACATGATTTTTAGACAATGCAGACCAGATTTATATCATGCAGACCAAATGCAGACCAAATTTTTTTCCATACTGACCATGTTTATATGAGTATTTGTCAATAGTAACATGATTTTTAGACAATGCAGACCAGATTTATATCATGCAGACCAAATGCAGACCAAATGCAGACCAAATTTTTTTCCATACTGACCATGTTTATATGAGTATTTGTCAATAGTAACAAATTTTATATCATTTTTATATGTGTATTTTCTTTATTTTCAGTCATTTTATCACAACCGTGGTGACCAGACTTGGCAGGCTATGCTTGAGAGTCATGTCAGCATAGCATCTTCGCTGAGGGGCCACTTCCCAGACGAGACACATGGTTGACCCCAGTGTATTACTAGTGCCGCTTCACTGCCAATGAAGCCACGTCTGTTTGTTTTAGGCCTGGTCCGCATGGTCCGCATGGCCCGCATGGTCCGCATTATACACTGACCCTCGATCCTGCCAGTTTTTTGCTTTTCTTGTCGTCTTTTGACTTCAGTTTTTATTTTCGCGTGCAAAGCAATGACAAACTTTCTTTTTCTATCAAAGGGAAACTACTTTTGATTTCAATTTCAATATTACAATACATAGGCCAGCTCATAAAGATGAGATGAAAACTAACTTAACAGACCTATTTTTTAAAACAGTCTTCTTGCATACCAAATTTCCAGGCTGCAAGGTAGTATGGTACTCATAGGGTGATTGGAATGCAACTCCTTCAAGGTCAGAGCTTTGAAATGTTAAGTCTCCAGGCAAATATGTCCATATTCTTTGCTTTGGAAGCGCCTGGACTTGTCGTCAGAGGATTGCATACAGCAAACTGAAAGACATAAGTTTATGAACTCAATTTGAAAGATGATTTATGGACTGATTTAGTGTCCCAATGAAAATCATAAATTTCCTCAAATTGTGCAATAAGCCTGAAATTGCAGCTGAATGCCCAATCACCATATTTTTGGGTCTAATTATTGGGCAATATATATGGAAATGCTTTAAATCATTTGTCTCATGTCTCAGCTTTCTGGCATTATTACATTGTCTACAGGTTTTGTTGTTCGCTTTTTCCATTTTCAATCCGTAAGGAATTACTAAGGATCATCAGACATTTGCATAATGCTAAATTCCGCTTTATGCTCTTGTCAAATTTTAGTGACAGATTAGAACTTCTCCATCATTTAATCACCCAGAGAACTTGAAGTGCATTTAATCCATGATTTATATGTTTATTCACATCATGCTAAAAATTATAATTTTCCTGTAGTGCTGTTGTTATGAACAGCCTTGTGTGTTGAACTGCACTAAATTGCTATGAGCACAATGAATTCAGTATTATCAATGTACCATGGGCCTGTGGTTGAGGTGCTCGCCTGCTAACTAAGATGTTGCAGGTCAGAGTCCAAGTCATGGTTTGGGCAACTGAGCAGATCCTCAGTAACTCTTTGCTCCACTCCACCCAGGTGCAAATGCCTGACTGTGTACTTTCCAGGGAGTTAAAAAAGGCTCGTGCTTGAACAGGCCTGCTGAGGATGTGAATTATATTGTAAAGTCTGCTGTGACTCTCTCCAAAACTAGCATTTTCAAACTGAGATTCACACAGTGCAACGATTGCGGTCTTATGTGGGACTGATTGCTCCATTGAAGAACTTTAGGAAAACTGATTATTATCAGAAGTCCAGCAATTTTAAGATCCATTGTCAATGCCTCCATTATTTTTGTTATGAACACTCTTAAAGCTTGACAACTGAGTTAATTAGTATTAAAACCCAAGAGCTTTAGGAAAAACCAACCTAATTTGATTTTGATTCATTCTGAATCCAACAAAAAGTACAAGTTGATGAAATTTCTATTTACATTCAGCTCCACTTAAACACTTCTGGTGTTGGCTCAATCAAATAATGTGGAACTAGATAAGCCGTTGGCCCGCTGCCTTTCTGGAGGTTGAGGGTCATTAATTCACTATTGGTTTGGTTAATTGTCGCTCATGTTTCCCTTTCTGTTGCTTAGAGAATTTCTTATGAGCCGTATTGGGCTAGTGAGAGTAACTTAAAATTATTTGCATTTGTATATACTCTCAGTGAAGCACTGAAATGCTCAAATGCTGGCACAAAATTTGTGGTGAGCCTTCAACAATGATAATTAAAGCTCAGGGCAGCCATGAAACAGTGCTCAAGTTCCATGGGCAGAGACAAGGGGAACATTTCCCAAGGTTGCCATCAACAATGCCATGATGTAGCCAGGGACGGACGCAGGGGGGGGGGATGGGGGGATACATCCCCCCCAACAGACCAAAATTTATATATTTTTACATGTTAATTTTATCCGCGCGCAGTCGCGTTATGTCGCGAATTATGCGTTCCGCGACGCGATAGCCCGATAGACCGCCCCACCGGAATTTTCTGGATCCTCCCCTGGATGTAGCATTCTTTATAATTTGTGACCACCATATGTGATGATGATTATAATGTGGAACATTATTGTTGTTTTCATACATAAAGTGCCTGAGATAGTCAATTCATTTCAACACAATGTTTGTGGTTACTACATGAAATTCAGTTGTATCAGTAGTCCCAAAATTTGATGTCGAGCGTCATTCAGTCAATGCTTAAAGGAGTTTTGGAAAACAATTACAATTTAAGTTGATAATTGATGGACAAGCACAAGAGCTTTAAGGAAAAACCAACTTAATTTGATTTTGATTCATTCCGAATCCAACAAAAAGTACGAGTTAATGAAATTTCTATTTACATTCAGCTCCACTTAAACACTTCCAGTGTTGGCTCAATCAAATATCGTGGAACTTGATAAGCTGTTACACATTTCTGGAGATTGAGGGTCATTAATTAATAATTCACAAAATGAATAATGTCTGCTAGGGTCACAGGGAAAGATATCTCATAAGGGTAATGCTACTGATGCAATTTCAGTTCAGTGTTTGGACCGGACCACCTCCTCTGGTCCAGAAATACCCTTTCCAGTTAAGTCCAGGGAGGAGGCGCTGCTGTATACTGGTCTGTACCAGTTTCTCATTCACACCAAATTTTCCTTTCAAAAAATTGAAAAAGGTCCGGAGAGATAAAGGTCTGAAAAATGATTCAAATGTTTATTCTTCTTTTTTTTGTGTTCCTACCAATTTTCACGGCAACCTCTAGACCGGATTTTTTGAACTGAGGGCACTCCGGTACAGAAGACTTGGTACTGGACTGTACCGGGCCAAAGCGCACCAGTCCAGTGTACAACACTATTTTAAAATCTCCCAGTCATCCACATTTTTGTTGTGTAATAGGGTCTAATTTGAACTCCAAGACATACAGAAAACTGATCAACACTAATGTCCTGTAACCAGCCCCCCCCCCTCCTCTTCCACCCACTTTTCAGTAACATTGTAACGGTTAGTGTCTGCAGATAAATTGGAATATTTGAATGTTGACTGGATGTGCCAAATGTTGTTTAATTAGATTCTACATTTGGACTAAGTCAATCTCTTTAAGCTGGCTACTATTCTCATAAAATTAATGATTCCCTGAGACCTAGTACACCAGATACTATCCGAAAGCTCAACAGTAATCCAGTAAACATGCAGCCTGGCTTGTTTAGGATTCCAATTTTAAGTTGAGACAGCACTTGCCATTAATTTCAAGCTGGAGATGTCATCGCGGAAATTCAAGCCAGTTGAACAGGTCAAAATGAAGAGATACTTGGAAATTGCTGTTTACTGAGAAAACAAGGTGTTTAGAGCAGAAAGATAAAGTAAACTGGTAAATAAGCATTATAAACAGCATTGTGTACATGGTCAGTCATCAATGATCAATTACCTTCACAATTCAGAAACTAGCCATTTTTGACCTGTTCACAATTTTAAATAAAAAAGGTCAACTTGTAGCTCAGTAGTTGGATATTTGTAATAATATAACTATGAACAAGCATGCAATAGCCTGGATTCACATTTTATCTTATTATTTTACAGCTTATCAGGAGCGATGTTTAACCAAAAATATTGTATTAATTATGGAGAATTGAAAGGCCGTGTAATAATAGGCTACAAGGTCTAAATGATTTGTTGTCACAAATGACTTGGATGTTAACTTTTATGTGGAATGAAATCTGAATTAAGTGATTTTGTGCTTGTGCTGAAGGGAAGGGTAGGTGGATCAGTTTCTCTGCACAGGGGGATTTTGAAGGAGTGGAGGATGGCCTGATTTTCAAGATTCAGGCTTTAATTTGACAATTTAGGACAGGCATGGGCTATGGTTGTGACATAAAGGATGACTGAAGTGGCAATAGGCCCCATGCTGAGTTCTTGCAGTTCCCTGGAGATTGTACATTATAATGCCATTTATTGTACATGCTATGCCAATAAAATTAAAAACATTGCAAGTGTATTAAAATCAGTCAAAGCCAAACAGAAATCTTAGGCTCAAGGTAAAAGAGCTTGTTACATTATTGATACTTTCTAAAGCACTTGTTTTTATGAGTTGTGAAATCCTTAGATGACCCCGGCCAACCAAGCAGTTTACCTTTCCTTATCTTTCTGCTTCGGACACTTCATCCTCAATAAACAGTTATCTTGCATTCGGGTAGATCAGATGGCTGGAAATCTTCAGCTATTATCAACAGATGGAAATTAATGGGGCTGCCTTGACTTTGTTATCAAATGTACAAACAGGGCTGAAAGGGTGTATGTTTGATTGCTATTGTATTGCATAGTGAAATACAGTAAAATCAAGTCCAACTTTCAAAGTGTTTCCTGTCTTTGCAACAGATGATTGATATCATTCTACATCTGGATTAAATCAGCCTCTTTAAGCTGACCATTCTCATAAAATTAATGATTTCCCGAGACCTGATACACTAGATACTGTCCAAAAGCTCAACAGTAATCCAGTAAACATGCAGCCTGGCCTGTTTAGGATTTCAATCAAGCTGAGACAGTCCCATTAATTTCTAGCTGGAGATGTTATCACAGAATTTCAAGCCAGTTGAACAGATCAAAACAGAGAATAGCAATGGTAATTGCTGTTTACTGAGAAAACAAGTTATATCAAACAGAAAGATAAGGAAAAGTAAGCTGGTAAATAATGAAGATATACAACTCAACATGGTCAGTCATCAGCCGCGTTAGCAATTCAGAAACAAACCCAGGCAATTTCCCAATTCGAGCAGGTAGGCTGGTGTCCCAATTGTGGCATGACCAGCATGCAGTTTCTTGAATTCACATTTTAACCCTGGGTTCCCATAGACGAAGGAGACAGGGGGGCCAAAAATTGTGGAAAAGCAATTTTTCGTAGAGTTTTGAGCAAAGCAAATTGTGAATTTAGATTTTCACTGCTATTTGCGCTTTATATTTTTTGGGCATCCCCTCCAAATTTCATTACAGGGTACAATGTATTTTGTAGGACTTGTGGATGGCCTAATTTCAATGTATGGGCATTAATTCAACAATTTAGGACAGGCGGGAGCTACAGTAATGACATAAAAGATGTCTGAAGCGCAATTTGCATTTAGGCTCCTGGCTGATTCCTCACAGTATCATCCATGGAGAATATAATATGTCATGTATTGTATATGCTTGGTCTTGAAATCAAAAACATTGCAAGCTTTCAGATTAAATGTGTCAGTAGTATAGCATTGTTAATTTTTTTGTGTATATGTACAATATTATGCTTGTAAGGAACTGGTAGATTTTCAATTTTTTTTTTATATGGAATTCATGAAATTCTATAAACAGCTGCAGCTCACACTGACACCCTGAAGATTAGTGGGTGGCGTCCGGCTAAGCTGGTTCCAGATCTGCAGATCAAAGAAAAGTGTTCACCTACCTGCGTCCTGTGGAATAAGATGTTGTGCAATAGTAGTCAAATAACTCTTCTGGAGAATAATACGCCAACTTTGCATTTATAAATTTCTTCATGTTAAATTAGATCACAACAATTAGTCTGACAAAAATTGCAGGCCTGTAGCCAGGAATTTTTGTGGGGGGGTGCTTTTAAGGGAAAAGTGGACTCTTCTTCGCGAGCACCGAAGGTGCGAAGCCAAGGTAGGGGGGTCTGGGGGCATGCCCCCCCAGGAAAATTTTGGAGAAAGTCATGACAATGGTGCATTCTGAGCCTTTCTGATCATGGTAAGGTTGATCAATTTTATCCTTGGGCCAAACTCCATTTGCACTAATTCACACAAGAAATCCCTCAATGGGATTTATTATTTTCAAGTCACAAAATGAGGTCCACTGTTATGCATGGATTCAGAAATAAAATATGCAGAATCATCATAATATATCCCAACATTATGAAGGACGTTACTAACAAGTTATTGGGAGGGAGGCACAATGAGGCATTGGGTCTGGGTACACCCAAAAATAGCAAGCCAATGGCACCCAGATGGCTGGAAATGAATTCTGAATTCTAAACAATGTGGAGTACTAACACCATAAAATGCAAGACATGATCCGGGACCAACATATAGCATGTTCTGTCTCTATACCTCCTTCTTGCCAGCTCTTTCGTCCTCCTGATAGCTCCTTCTGTTCTTCCTCCCTATCTCTGCAGCCAGCTTATACTTATTTCACTCTTCGTTCTCCCTCTCTTAATTGTCTCCTCCCTTAATTGATTCTGCCTCCTCTATGTGCCATGTCACCTCTTCCCTCTCTGCACTAGCTTATTAACATTTTCTGCCATGCTCCAGCCCTTGCATCCTTCCGACAATGTATAGTTTTTGGCTCCTTGGATTGCTCTAACCTCCTAAATCTCTTCTGCCTTATCTGCCTCTTTCCACTGTACTATGCTTCCTCCATCTCTGCCTCCTCCCTCGCTGCTTTCTCCCATTCTCTGACTCCTCCCCCAGCTCATGTCTCCTTTCTACAGTGTAGCTATTGGCTTCTTGGATTGCGCTTGTATTCTCACTCCTCTCTCCTCTCACTGCCTCTTCACTTTATGGTTTCTCCCCCTCTGCCTCCTACTTCTCTGCTTAGTCCCTCTTTGCCTCCTCCTTCTCTGCCTAGTCCCTCTCTGCTTAGTCCTTCTCTGCCTCCTACCTCTCGGCTCAGTCCCTCTCTGTCTCCTACCTCTCTGCTTAGTCCATCTCGGTCTCCTCCCTCTCTGTTATCTCCAATTGTGACTCCTCCCTAGTTCTTTTTGCTTTTTTATAGGGTAGCTGTTGTCTTTTTGGATTGCTCTTGTCTCCTCCCTCTCCTCTGTCTGCCTCTTCCCTCTATGCTTTCTCCCTCTCCGCTTTCTCCCTCTGCTCCTTCCTCTCTGTTATCACCAATTCTGACTCATCCCCAGTTCTTAATTTTCCCCTTCCTACAGTGTGGTTCTTGGCTTCTTGGGTTGCTCTTGCCTCCCCTGTGGTCTTTCTGCCTCTTTTCTCTGTGCTTTCTCCCTCTCTGCCTCATCCGTCCCTGCTTTCTCCCATTCTGACTCTTTGCAGCCCTTATCTCCTTCCTAAAACATGTACAATGTAGCTCTTTCCTCCTTTGATGGCTTTTGCCTCCCCTCTCTGAGTTTAAGTCCAATATAAGGGCCGAATAGTTCCAGAGTGCAACAAGCACTTCCTTTGGTCAGTGATTTACAGCCTGTCACTTTCATACCGAAAAAGAGTGTACTGTTGCATTGTGAAAATGGCACTTTGTGTGTCATCATACTGATGATTTGTCATGATCATGCCCAATACTTTAAATGTTAATTTGATTAAAGGAGATTTATCCCGCTTGTTGGTGACAGCCAAACGAAAGGATTATGCATCTGATTTTCAATCCAAAATCAGTTATGAGTCAAATGGCCTTCTCTTGATCATGACTAATCAAACTGCTTCTATATAGATGTTTCCCACGTTGAAAGTACAGAAGATGACACTTCATCAGCTATCATGAGTCCCGAAGTGACAATTTTAAAGACACTAGAACTGCATATCTTTACATTGGACTTGAATTCCTCTATGCTTTCACTCTCTGCCTCTTCTCTCTTGTTCACCCTCCTCTCTACCTTCTCCCTCTCTATCAGTAGTACCAATATTGGATCACTGGTCCTGTATCAGGAAACAGGTGGTCCAATATAAATTCCATGCGCCTTAAATTGGACCATTGGTCAAAACTTTATTTTGTGCAAAATATAGCAAATGTTTTTTTTAAACCTCAATCTGGCCTCACACTGAGACCATGGCCTGCCCCATGTAGGCCTACGTGATGTGTCAAGTAATTCATCTCTCAGGTATTAACCTGGGAGAAATAGGGCCTTGAAGTAGGTGGTCCAACATATGTACACTTCCCCAGGTCCCCTGTATAGCCCTACAAAACTCTTGTAAGATATTCATCTGCAAATCTATTGAAAGTAATCAAAAAATGGGCATGCTTATTAATTGTAATTTAGTTAAACACATTACCCTGTATGGACCAAAATGGATAAATTGCAATTAGGAGTGGGGGAATTCATCCATAGGTGTGAATTGCAATTCAGAAAGGCTGTGAAGTCTATGACCAACTGGGCAAATCAAACACACTGAATTGCAATTGGGATTACTTGACATTAAGTCAGGAATATCCTCATGATTCTGGGACCATTTTGGACCTAAAAAATGGACCTTTTGGGACCATTCTCGGCCGTGGGGGGGTGCGATCGCACCCGTCGCACCCCCCCTGGCTACGGGCCTGAATTGACCACAAGATAAAAGTTGTTGGTCAGATGCATGTTACCAGATCGACAATTCCAAGCTCACTGGGACTTACAAATGGTCTGCTTCATATAGTTAGTTAAGTAGACCAGTTTCCCAGAATTTTTTGGCTATATTTCTCAGAAACATCTATTTGAATTCATCATTCATCTGATTTTCAGCGTTGTCTGGGAAATCCACAAACTTTCTGTGAATCAGCTTATTGATTGTTGAAGTTTGCAGGTTATATTTTGTAAGGGGGAAACCCATCCAATAAATAAGTGTTGCAGTGTCACAGTATTGTCTACAAAGCATGCAAATAGGAGGGCTGGGATACTTTAAACGAATGTTGCAACCCATTTATGCCTATGACAATATCTTAATTTTAATTAATTGTTTATTCTTTATTTCACGCACTCAACGCTCACCATCTCACTTTTATAGCTACAATAAGCATCACACAATTACACAAGCTCATTCTTCGGAAAATAACCTGTCTACAAGTGGACCGCTGTTACATTGCCACTTCTTTTTCCAGCCTTGGCAGATCAGAACATATGCTGTCATGTGTTGCCACTGACTGATTAATGTGCTATTCCGCGAGCTCCTGTGAGCGGCCCACATCATTTCAGTCTGACGAACTCACACAATTTTGTCTGGAAGAAACCGGGGCTTTTTCTGAGTGTGCTGATGGCCTTGTCTACTTCTTTAGAGAATGTGATCACCAAGTCTGACTCTGGTATATATGATCCATCAATGTTGAATAGAAATTTTGTGAATGTGCATTGAAATTGGAATTCATTCTTGGGACAGCAATGTTGTGGCAGTGTAGCATACAAAATCAACTTTTGTGCCAGGTGGCAGCAGCATGCCGTTCTCACTTTCACCGTTCTCACTTTCACCAGACTGGGAAATAACGCTATCTGGAGGCTACACCTTCACAGACACAATTGGAATATAGAAATGTGGCTGATAGCTACAGCTCACAATGACACCCGATAGATTAGGGGCACCAAGCTTAGCTGGTCCAAGGGCTACAGATCAAAGGAAAGTGTTCACTAGATTTATGATTTTTATGTTTTGCGTATTGATCTCTTGCGTTATTGGATACTGACGAAATAACAACTTTCTCCATGTACTAAGATTACGAATGTCATTTCTTGCACTTCCGATTCTAGTGTTCATAATATAATCCGACTGACCACAACAATTGATTCCTATTACATAACAGTGAAGAAACCTTTTTCCTTCCATGATGCTAAAAAAACTGTTAACATTTTTGAGGTTTCAAGTCCTCGTTATATTTACATGGAATCTCAAATTCTTTTGTATGCTGTTGAACTGTGACGTCGGAGATGACTCTATTTCAGTATTGCAATTAACTACAAGCTGTGATGTATTTTAAACTGGGTCAGATTCCCTGGCTCCCAGCCAATGTGAATCCACCTGAACTGAACATCACAGTTTCAATCCAATGTCAGAGTGAAAATTAGGTCTAAAGGAAAACCATGCAAGTTCCACATCTCACCTTGTCAGCCAATGAGCTGCCAGCACAAATTTACATCACATAATTCACATATTTACAAACAAATTGTCAATGCCTTTTGTTGACAGCAAATTCCATCGAAGTTTAAAGTTGCAAATCAGCAACTTTGTAGATTAATCAAACACATTAAAAATCTGTGTTTTTTGGAGATTTGAGTTTGTGGTTGTGTCCAAAGATGTGAACCTCCATTACCCTGTGACTTTCATCAAAAAAGGAATTTTCTGTCTCTGATAAAATGCTAACTCTGACACTGTGTTAAAACTGTGATGCTTAGTTCAGAAGGATCCACATTGGTTAGAAGCTGGGGAATCTTGAAAGTGGCAGCACAGCTTGTAGTTGTTTTACATAAATTACAATGCTACAGTAGGGTGTGTCAATTTTCAATTTTTATGCAAATTTAAAAAGCACTAGTGTCTAAAATGTGCGTTTTGATGAGGAGAATCCAAATCTGTTTTCAAAATGGTGATACGACAATTCTTACCTACTTCAATTTTGGTTCAAAGTTTCAATATTTTTTTAGTTTTCGACCATTTTCGCCAATCTGCGGTTCTCTATAACTTTGTCAATATGTGTCATACAGAATTCTAACTGTCATGGTTGGAAAGCTCTCAAAAAGACCTTCATTTTGCATACCAACATCAATGGTCTAGGACGATATCTTGATTCCCATTGGCCCTTCAGCCTGCACTTTTTAGAATGAAAATGACGCAGATTGTCTAATCCCGCTAAAAAATGGCTTTGGAATTTTTTTCAATGATAATTGCGGTGACTCACATTCTCTAAGTTCCAGAAGGGCCAAATATAAAAAACTTTTTGATTTTTACCATGGGAGTGCCTGGCTTGTGAGTGATGAAGTTTTAATGTCAACATTAGTTGGAAACTCGTAAAATGTGAGATGGTGTCTGTTGCATTTCATATCATATCTTCATCAGAATTTATTGCAGGGCAACATGAGTGGTACCACATGAAAGAAAATACTCTCAGCATTCTCATGGTACCAATGATATTGTCCTATATCTAATTCTTGGGAAGTTAAAATATGAAATATAACAGCCCCTCCATGATTTGTTTCAGGAGTTTGAACAAAATTTTGCATTAAAACTGTCAAGCTCATAAATCAGGATTTTCCATGACCAAACATATCAAAAATATTTTATTTGCTTATTTTGGAAGTTGAATTACAGCAATTATCAGTGAAAAAAATTCGAAAGCCTTTTTTTAATAGGATTAGACAGTCAGCAACATTTTCATTTCTAAAAAGTGCCGGCTGAAGAGTCAATGGGAGTCAAGATATCGTGCTAGACCATTGATGTTGGTATTCAAAATGTAGGTCTTTTTGAGAGCTTTCCAACCATGGCAATTAGAATGCTGTATGAGAAATATTGACAAAGTTCCAGAGAACCGCGGATTGGCGAAAATGGTCGAAAACGAAAAAAACATTGAAACTTCGAACCAAAATTGAAGTAGGTAAGAATTGTCGTATCACCATTTCGAGAACAGATTTGGATTCCCCATGTTAAAACGCACCTTTTAGGCACTAGTGATTTTTGAATTTGCGTAATCATTAAAAATTGACACACCCTAATGCTACAGGGTGTCTACAGAAAAAGAGGACAGTCAATTGTCTTCTTTTTTGTACTCGTATCAGTTCAGAATTTGGTGATAAGTCTTGAAATAAGAGAGGATTTAATAATAAGCCATATTAGATCTATTGCAAATATGTTTATTTGTGAATTAGATCACTACTAAAGGCAAAACTGAAGCATGATTTCGAAAGTGCTTGCATTGATTCAAGCTGACTACGGTTGTCCTGTCTTCCTCATTGTTGATGAGAAATTTGTCACTATTTATGGTGCTTGTAAGAGAAGGAATGAATCATTTGCGTGTAGTGCGACATTTTCTAATGCTCCAGCTGTCAGCAATTCAAATTACGGACCTAACACTTGGTCTTCAATGTGGAGTCATCTGATGACAATAAAATCCCAAAAATGTTTCAAATAGTCATTGATCAGAGCACCGGAATCAATGCAAATGCTTATAAATAACAACATTGTGAAAGAATTTGTGATGTCATGGCATCAGACAAAAAACTCATTTTGTGGCAAAATCATCTTCCAACAAGGTGGAACACCTGTTCTTACTGCATAGAAGACTCAGAAGTGTCTCAAAACAAACCTGCTGAGCAAGGTTGAGTGCCACCCCTTGTCTCCTGAGCTGGACCCAGTGGATTACTCAGTATCGGCAAATTGGGAGACAGCATCCAGCAAGTTATCCCAACCCTCGCAGTGAAGTTAAAGGCCTCCATCATGTCTGCATGGGGCAAAATGTTGGCGGAGTGCATCAAACATGTTTTCGCATCGTTTTGGTCTCATCTGCAGGAAGTTACCACTGCAAGGGGTGCGAATATTGGGTAATTTGACTCTTTTGATTATACTGTTCATATACAAATCATGTTTTGTTGAATAATGATGCTTGGCACAAAATGAACTGTACACAAATCAAATTGTGTTGACTGTCCTCTTTTTCTGTAGACACTCTGTAGAGAATAGAGTTGTCTCTGACATCACAGTTCAACAACATAAAAAAGAACTTGGGATTCCACGTAAATATGATAAGGACTGTAAATGCTTGACAGGATCGTGAAGTTTAAAGTCAAGTAATATAGTATGTAAAAAAATATATGTTATCATAACAGGTGGATTCATGTTATAAAGAAATCGTACTCGAAATGGTCAGGTTTACATGTATGCAACATAAGTGATCAAGGAACAACCTAAACCATGTCCTCTTGAACGTGCTTCACACAAGCCTTTCTCATCTCTGACTGCTCTTGTGACTGTCACATCCATCACAGTTCACAATTTCCTTTTTTGTATTCTTGTCTAGCTAATTTGTAATCTTCTGACTTTTTCCTATTTTTCACACATGGTGCATCTGAAGATCAAGATGTTCACACCCAGAGAATCTGAAGTGGATGTTCACAGAGAAGAATACAAATTCCATGTAAATTGTGGGATTCCTGGCAGTAATTGCAGCTATAAGTCAATTGTTGCTATAAGTCAATTGTTGAGTATGTAATGAATTTTGCTACTGTAACTTGGTATGGATCATCACACAACAAAGATTGTAATAAGCTTGTAAAGATAATCAGAGCAGCTAGGAAAATGGGTGTAGAAACAAGAAATTTAAATGGAATATATGATGAATCTTGTTTGAAAATGTTGACAAAAATACTAAAAGATGAAAAGCACCCACTCCATTGTAAATTTAATTTCTTGAGATCTGGTAAAAAACTCTGTGTGCCAAAACATCGCACCACTAGATATGCTAATACATTTGTAAATCATGCCATCAAACTATACAACCATAAATCTAGTCTGTGATCCTTTGTATATATATCTACTTCAGTATTATAATTTATTCTTGTCATATCATATTTATTTATTTGCACTGCTTGGTGTGCATGCTTGTCTATTTATGCCAAATTGAGTTTCATCATGTACATATGTTTATTGATGATACAATAAAGTAATATCTTATCTTATCTTATCTTATATATGTCCCATCACGCTGTCTAATTGGACGCTACGAGCAAGCATTGCTCATTTGCTCTCATTGCATTTCTTTACAAAGCCACGTCAATGTGGTTGGAGTTTCTCTTCACAAAGATTGTGAAGACCCACAGTACCTTGTGTCCTTGTAACAGTGGGAGTCAGTCTGGGAACTTGTATAGGACACTTGCAGGTGAATACAAGTCCCCCCCCCAAGTCCTGGACACCGCCTTTAAAAAAAAAAAGTCATTACCCACTCGAAACATACAATAAAATGACCTAACCAAGTCATAGACATCACATCATCCAACCTGTAAATAACATTATTTTAGGGTCAACCAACTCGTAGACAGCAAACTTCCAAGATTTTCCCACACGAGTCCGATATATATAGTCAATGATACTAAGAAGTTATTTTGAAAATAAATTAGGCGGGGAAAATTAAATCAAGCAGGGGATTAGAAACGATACGATATACTTTATTCACGATATACCCCAATTATTTCGCCAACACGTTCACAATATGTCACTCATTACTCTGAGCTGAGCCTTTCCAGCAGATTTAGTTTGCAGCCAATACTTGAACAGCTGCCCCGAAATACCTGGGTGTCCACTCACTGTCCAGGGGTTAGCTGCTTGACAAGTAGACACTATTATGTACACGTATGTTGCCAACGACAGCTGTCACTGCAACATATAATTATATCAATTAGTGATTAAATCCTAGCAACTGAGCAAATTATGAGATGCAGGACGAAAATAGTGATTGACTGATTTTAAAAGGTCACGTTTGAGAGATTATGAATAAAAAAGATGACAGAAGAGGTGAACAAATAGATTGACTTACCAGGGATGCTTTAGTTTCACCAAGAAAGTTCTTTCATTGACACTGACGTTGACCATAGTGTTGTGTATTTTGCATGATGCACTGTTACAGATGATTTCATATTTGTAGACATAAATCAAATAACAAAAAATTTTGCAAAATTTTTGATCTGACATCAGAAAATCCTGCCATGTGATTGGTCAAGCTGCACATAACACGTCACTTTTTCAAGCAAGTGATGTTGGCTGGAAAAATGTTGTCATAATTTCAACCAATAAACTGCTGCAAAGGCCACCTAGGTATTGTGGCAGTTATTCACGCATGTCAAACCGCATTCCACATGAACTATTTCCTCATGAACTGTTGTATTTCACACTCCTGTGTTACACATGATTGCTTAAGCTGATATTAAATTAGTCTCAAGCGACTCTGAATGGCTTCAAATCTCTGAACGCTAAGTTATCATGCCTTGACCAAAAGCATTGTCTGTGATAAAAGTAAAGGACTATTCAGAATTAAATTTTACGACTGGGTCGAGGGGGGAGTGGTAGTTTCTAAGGTTTTATGTGAGTGGGAACCACCTTTTTGCACATGCTTTGTATGATTTGGGGCAATGGGATTTTTTCCCGACAGGGTACCAATTTTTCACGCAGGTTTCAAGGGGAGTAATTATTTTTCACAACATGCTTGTTGAATGAATTTCTAACAAAAGGAAAGCGAGGTACTACAAATATTTGTGAAACCAAAGGGGGGGGTATCATTTTTTACAGAAAGTTCCATCAAAACTCCCCCCCCCCTCCAAGTCATGTTCTGCATCGTCCCTTAGGATAGGAGGATGACCCAGTAGGGTGTGTCAATTTTCAATTTTTATGCAAATTTGAAAAGCACTAGTGTCTAAAATGTGCGTTTTGATGAGGAGAATCCAAATCTGTTTTCAAAATGGTGATACGACAATTCTTACCTACTTCAATTTTGGTTCAAAGTTTCAATATTTTTTTAGTTTTCGACCATTTTCGCCAATCTGCGGTTCTCTATAACTTTGTCAATATGTGTCATACAGAATTCTAACTGTCATGGTTGGAAAGCTCTCAAAAAGACCTTCATTTTGCATACCAACATCAATGGTCTAGGACGATATCTTGATTCCCATTGGCCCTTCAGCCTGCACTTTTTAGAATGAAAATGACGCAGATTGTCTAATCCCGCTAAAAAATGGCTTTGGAATTTTTTTCAATGATAATTGCGGTGACTCACATTCTCTAAGTTCCAGAAGGGCCAAATATAAAAAACTTTTTGATTTTTACCATGGGAGTGCCTGGCTTGTGAGTGATGAAGTTTTAATGTCAACATTAGTTGGAAACTCGTAAAATGTGAGATGGTGTCTGTTGCATTTCATATCATATCTTCATCAGAATTTATTGCAGGGCAACATGAGTGGTACCACATGAAAGAAAATACTCTCAGCATTCTCATGGTACCAATGATATTGTCCTATATCTAATTCTTGGGAAGTTAAAATATGAAATATAACAGCCCCTCCATGATTTGTTTCAGGAGTTTGAACAAAATTTTGCATTAAAACTGTCAAGCTCATAAATCAGGATTTTCCATGACCAAACATATCAAAAATATTTTATTTGCTTATTTTGGAAGTTGAATTACAGCAATTATCAGTGAAAAAAATTCGAAAGCCTTTTTTTAATAGGATTAGACAGTCAGCAACATTTTCATTTCTAAAAAGTGCCGGCTGAAGAGTCAATGGGAGTCAAGATATCGTGCTAGACCATTGATGTTGGTATTCAAAATGTAGGTCTTTTTGAGAGCTTTCCAACCATGGCAATTAGAATGCTGTATGAGAAATATTGACAAAGTTCCAGAGAACCGCGGATTGGCGAAAATGGTCGAAAACGAAAAAAACATTGAAACTTCGAACCAAAATTGAAGTAGGTAAGAATTGTCGTATCGCCATTTCGAGAACAGATTTGGATTCCCCATGTTAAAACGCACCTTTTAGGCACTAGTGATTTTTGAATTTGCGTAATCATTAAAAATTGACACACCCTAATGACCCAGTGATGTTGCCAACATTAATGAGAAAATCAAAGTGAGGATCAAACCAGGGTCCCAGCGCTTGATAACCCGTTGTCAGCAGAGCCCTCCTCTGAGGAAATGTCACATGCATGTGTTTGTTTGTTTTCTGCAAAAATAGTCATTATGTGGATCATCTGATCCCAATAATCTCAATGCATGGTATTACACTTTGAGAATGTGCATGCTAGACATGTGTGAAACACTAACAGAAACTCTCACTTGAAACAGTAAGTGTCAGTTCCATCGAGGAGATCAATGGATTAGAATGCCATGGTCACCCAGGTAAAACGCTCTGTCACTTTTCAGGAGAGGGTGTTGTCATACCTTCTCTCAACCAATGAAAATTGCAGGAAAATGATGTATTTTCTACAACAAATGTCTACAAATATGAAATCATCTGTAATAGAGACCATCGTGACATTTAGGCAGATAACCATAACATTGAATTGCAGGGATTGCATTCAATATCTGTGCTGAAGTTGGGCAAAGTATGTGGCCATCAGCCAATTAATAAGAATGGACAGTTTGATATGAATGAGTCCTGTGTTGTTGCTGTGCCAGAGCAGCCTTAAACTTAAAGATTTGAGAGATCAGGTTGATGGATTAGTCTGGTAACTTGGCCACGATTGTATGAAAGTTTTGTCATAGATCATCTGTAGCACTGATTTCCTGGAGATTTGCAAGGCTCAGAATTTTTCAAGATTTATGTGGGATAAGTACAGTCAGACAAATATGTCACTGTTTCTTCTTCTTTCCTGCCAACCTGATTGTCAATCTTTTTTTTTCAAATAACTTTAAAATTCTACATAATCAAGAAAACAAGGGCTGCCAAACGTATTATTAGGATGTGAGATAGTCAAATAGAAAGGCTAGCTGTTTCATTCATTTAATGAAATATTTCACTGATGACTGCTTGAATGTTTATGTGCAAAAAGTGTTTCTCAAAATTTATATTTTCACACTTGGATTCAACCAATCTCTGTGGTCTGTAAGCTTACTATTCTCACAAAACTGATGCTTTCCAAGGAATTGATGCACCAGCCAGCTCAACAGTAATCCAGTAAACATTAGTCCAGATTGTTTGGGATTCTAAGTAAGTTGAGTCAGGGCTATTAATTTCCAGCTGAAGATATCACAGAACTAGTTTTAAAACATGCGCATGCTAATTCATTAATTGTCATACTCTGAGTGTGTTATACGCAATGAGCATTTCAATGTAAACTGTAGGCCGCTTTTGCTCTCACAAAGTCTTAAATGAAGCATTTAAAAGTGAAATTCAACCTTAATAAAGTAGACTTGTGCCATTAAATTCAGAAAGAGATCAGGATTGATGTTATGTGTTCCGCAATTACTTGGCCAACAAATTGACAATATATCACTCATCACTAATTAAAGTTGTCACATGGTCACATAATTCACCTCAAGGACTCCCAGCTGGATATTTCTAGCAGATCTATCTAGTTAGTAGCATCACTTGAAGAGCCACTCTGAATCACTTCTAAAATTTTCAAGCGTCCCATGCGTGACATAATGAAGCACGCAGGTTATAAGGAGCCGAGAAATATGGATGTTGCCAACAGCAGCCGGCACTGCAACAGATAATTATATCAACAAGTGATTAAATCCAAGCAACTGAACAGATTGCAAGCTTCCACAAAGACAAGGTCACATCTTAGAAATAATCAATAACAGAAAAATATGAGAATAAAGGAAAATAACAGAGTCATAGAGAGATGTTGTAGTTGCCACATCAAGTAAGCCCTAGCTGAGTGGACAGGTGTGGAAACTGTTGATGATGTAATCTTTTTTACCATTGAGACCCATAAAATTTGTGCAGATAATTATTACACTAGAAAGCCCGTGAAGATAATATGGGACCATTGGCACTCTTCATTCTTATAACATTTTGCCCAACCTGCTGGGCAGTTTGCATTTTGCCATTGACAGGGTCTTTTGTTACTGAGATAATTTGAGAGTGGAATCTATCTATCTATCTATCTATCTATCTATCTATCTATCTATCTATCTATCTATCTATCTATCTATCTATCTATCTATCTATCTATCTATCTATCTGTAGTCTGTCATGTAATTTAGCGATCATCTATTATGCATATCATGCATTGATCATGTATCCATCATTCATTTATTATCGTGTATGTGTCATGTATGCATAATTTATCTATCATGTACCTATCTATGTACCTATCTATCAATTATCATCTATCCATCTATTGTGCTTTCTTGCTTCCTTATTTTGTTGTTTGTATGTTTTAATTTCCTTGCAAAAGATTGTATGCCACAGTGAGTTTTTGTGAAAATTGTTTTGTTGCACTTGAAGTTGATAGACGACAGGATTGTCCTGTGCATAATTCGTGAAAATGTTATTCAAATCAAATCAAATCAAATCATTTTATTTATAGTCGTTGAAAACGGTTAAAAACAAACATTAGCCACAAAGGCTATTTACACGTCTATCTAGAAAACTCAACAGTGGGAAATAAGGCATAAAAACACAATAATACAATTTTGACATGTAGAATCTAAGGTAAAATTATATACAATCTCACTGGGTCTCAAATTTACATTTATTACATTTACAGTGTGGCTCTTGCCACTTTTCCAAGTACTTGGAGAAAGTTTTAAAGTCAAAGTCCTTCACTTCATTTGGAAGGTTATTCCAAAGTACTGACCCATAGTCACATACGCTATTTTTCCATAAGTTTTTGTCTTACAATGAGTAACAACTAGATTTCGTTTACTCCTTAAGTTATATCTTGGAGCACTGATTTTAAACAAGTCCCATAAAAGGGGCGGTGAAATCTTATGTACACTTTTAAAAACCTCTTTTAAAATCAGTCTTTTTCTGAGCGTTTCCAATGTTGGTAATTTAGCCCTATCAAGCAAACACTTATAGTCGCTCTGAAAGTCCATAAAAACGAATTTCAAACCCCTAAATTGGATTTTTTAAAGTTTTTGGGAATTTTGAATTCCACAAAAGTGCCACACAGGCGCACAATATCTGAACTGAGATAAAATGAAATGGTCAAAGATTTTTCTTCTACAGTCATAGTCGAGAAATTTTGACAACCTTTGCAAAACATTTAGCTGAGCTCCAGCTTTTCGACATATCTCTTTGACGTGGCCTGTAAAATTCAACATTTCATCAAAATTTATACCCAGCAGTTTTAC
Organism: Platynereis dumerilii; assembly: GCA_026936325.1. NCBI lineage: Eukaryota > Metazoa > Annelida > Polychaeta > Phyllodocida > Nereididae > Platynereis > Platynereis dumerilii. Next base: position 75,785 of record JAPTHN010000190.1, read on the forward strand.
ACTATCTTCACTGGTTATTGAGCTTTCTCCTATCGTAACTTTAGCTCGAGACGATTCTTTACAGTCCTTTAAAAATAGTATCTGAAATTTCGATGGATTTGCTTCCATCATGTTGGTTTGGAACCATCTAATCGCCTGGCAGATCTCGTCCTCCAGGATCTTCACGACTTCTTCACGTGTGCCTGCACTGGCACTGATGGAGTTATCGTCCGCGTAGTTGTATAGACGGCCTTTTCTGAAGATCGTAACAATATCGTTTATGAATAAATTAAAAAGGGCAGGGCCCATAATTGACCCCTGGGGCACGCCCTTGCGTAAAAATGTCCAATCACTTTTGGTGCCATTTACTCGAACACATTGCTTCCGATCACTTAGGTACGAGCAGATCAAGGCACATGCTTCATAACTTGCACCATAGGCTTTCATTTTGGCTACGATTAACTGATGTGGGAGACAATCGAAAGCCTTACTGAGGTCCATCATTGCGCTTCCCACTCGTTTTGATTTATCAAGTAAGGCTTTCCAGTCTTCAATGAGTTTAAGCAGAACCGTTTGGCAGCTGTAGCCGGTCTGTAGGCTGCTACGGTCGGGGAGAGAACAACATCTAAGAAAGGAGTAAATTGGATGAGCATAAGTTTTTCAAGGATTTTTGAGCACACCGGTAATATGCTAATTGGTCGATAATTTTTGATGTTCAAGTTGTCATCCTTCTTAAACGCTGGCACAACCTCAGCCAGTTTAGCGTCGCTCGGGAAAGAGCAGGTATCGACACTAAGGTTGAAGATTTGGGTGATATGGTGGCTCAGGATACTTGGGACGATTTTGACTAACTTGGCGGGGATTCGGTCTTGTCCGGTTGCTTTTGTGCCATTGTGGAGTCTAAAGACTTGATAACTTTAGTCACTTCCGGAGGGGTGGTATGTCGAAAACTAAAGACCGAGCTTTGCATTGTTTCAATGTTTTTTATGCTTGGATGCTCCTTAAAATGATCAACACATTTTCTAACAAATGAGTGACTATCGTCACTGTCTGGCACTAAGTCGATGTTAGCTCCAATATTCGCCGCGATGTTAACATAGTAGTCATTCATAATTTGACCTACTTGAGATGGATTTGTGATGAGTTATTGTCAACTTTAAGCATTATTGATTCTGTGCCATTGGAGCCCTTGTTAGTGAGAAACGGTTTAATTGTTGGCCAGAAATTGACATTTTTAGCACTGTCCTTGCACTTGTCATTAAAATAATTTTTAATAGAGTCACGTCTCACTTTTGTAGTCACATTTCTCTGTTTGCGATAGGCCTCCCAGTTTTTTGGCGTCGGGAATCTGGCATATCGATTCTGCAAACGTTTTTTCTTTCGAACTGCTTGTTTGAGGTTCTTATTCATGAAGGGGGGTTCTTTGGACTTGATTTTGATAGATTTTAGCGGGGCGTGTTCGTCAATGATTTCACGCAGGATTTTTTGATAAGCCCTTTAGTTGTCAGAGGGATCCTCAAAAATTTGACAGACAGTCGGTGGAATAAGGCTGACATCGTTTTTAAATTTGTCAGCAGAAAAGAGTTTGTATTGTCTGTAAGTGATTGTTTTCGTCGGCAGTCTGGCTGCTCTAAAGTTAATGATGGAATAGATCAAGTCATGAGAATCACTTAATCCAGTATTGAAGTTTCCAGATGTTAGACTTTTCCTTGGCGATCCCGTAATAATCACATCAATAAGCGACCGACCGTGGATTGTTACATTTGTAGGGTCCTTAATCAATTGGGTCAGGTCGAAGGAGTCGCAGAGGTCAGCAATAGGCGGCCTTTGTCTCTGTTGAGTAGATCACAGTTCAGGTCGCCTAATAACCAAAAATGGTCATAATCCTTAGTTATCTGATCGAATAAACTGGAGAATTCCTCGGAAAAGGAAGTTATGTTCGTACTTGGCGGGCGATAGCATATCACCACCAAAATTCTCGTCGCATTGTCGGGGCGAAGTTCGAGGGCTATTGTTTCTGTGATTGTAGTTTCTATTTCTTTTATACGTCGACAGGGGATGTCGGCTCGGACGTACGATATGAGACCACCCCCTCGATCGCTTCTGTCTTTACGAAACATTCGGTACCCTTGGAGATAAAACTGGGCATCGGGGAAAGTGTGGTCGAGCTTTGTCTCTGCAAGGCCAAACACATCAACAGGGGTGTTATTCAATAAGTCTCTGATGTCGTGGATCTTGAACCGTAGGCTGTTGATGTTTAAGTAACTTAAAATGAGATGCTTGGGATGAGCAGCTCTAATAGATTCCAGGACATTGTCAACATTATTTACAGAGTCACTATCTCCAACATTTACGTTTTCTTCATTATTTTCGTTGACATTTTCTTCATTGATTTCAGATACGTTAACAGTCACATTGTTTTGAGATACATTTACAGTCACTTCATTCATGCGTAAAAACTGTTCATCGTCACTGACATCGTCATTGGGAGCGTCTTCATTACGATAACTAACGTCAAAGAAAGAGTCAGCGAAATCAGGGACTTGGCATCCATAACAATACCAGTCAGTGTCAGTTGTGGATAATAATTCGTAGTCTTCATTTGTGACTCTTATAGCGTCGGGCAAGCACTTTATGTGGAACCACTTGCAACAGCTATCACATTCGATGCCCTTTTGATTACTCTTGACAGGTTTAAGGCATGTTCCACAGGGGTATTTATAGTTCCGGGTTGGGCCGGGATTAAAATGAATATCACCACTCAAAAGCAGGATAATAAAACCATGATACCAACAAAAGTCATTTTCCGTCACGTTTCTTGATGGGCGCCGCCATTTTGTTTGTTTTGATATTCCCGGATGTTCTTTGGGCAGTGTGCTGTCGACGATTAAAAGTCCGAAATTTCTCACAGGGACATCTTGACACGAATGAAACACCATCCTATCTTGATCTGGAGGGTCTTCTTGAGGTAATAACATCACCTTTGGAACAAGTTGCAGCAGAAAAACTGCAATAATCGTCGAAAATATAGACAGCATTTTCGTAGCGTGTTTTTGCTTGGCGGAAGCGGTTATTGAAACCTACAGTCACAGTGTAGCCCTGCCTACATCGTGGTAGGCATAACAGTCATTCGTGTGATGTCTTATATATATCTTGATATAGAAACTCTATCATCGTGTCTAATGGGTGTATTTGGAGGAAGTAGGTGTGTATTGAGACGTCATTGTGGGCTAATTTATATAGCATTGTGGGCTGATCTATATATAGCAAGAGACTATTAATGATCAATAGAAGTGGTAAAGGTGGTGCTGTATGTAAATCTATCTGTGATAAGGCCTATATAATAATGCAGTTTCGTTGTATACTGTAGTTTGTCAACTCAGTACATACTATTGTATCTGTACTGTAGGTCAAAGCCCGCGAAAATGCTTGATCACAGCACAGGGCAACTGAGGCTGTTGCTACAGTGGCTGTCCCTCCCTCCGAAATACATTGGCTCACTGAGAAGAGCAGGGGGCGTTGGTGCAAGTAAAGAGAGTGTCAAATTAATGGCGTCCCAGAGGAGCATGAAGGAATTTCGTGAAAAGGGATGTAGAAAAAGTGGATTTGCAAGAAATACGGAAGGGTTTCCAGGAATTTTATGAGCCACACAGAAAGGCAATGTCAGTCCGGAAACACATGCCAAGTGTAATGTGTGTAGCTACAACAGGGACTGAAAATTGGAGGTGACAACAAAGTTGAAGAGATGCGTCTTTTATTTTAAGATTATTTTAAGATTTTATTTTAAGATTGCAGTTACAGAGGTTGAAGTCAATATTATCTGTGATGAATTTGCAAGAAGCTATTAGCCAGTTTATAAGAATTGGCATATTAATATATGAGTCCTGTGCCTTCATCGTTTTTGTTGTAGCTGCCTCAAACTTAAAGATTTGAAAGACCAAGTTGATGGATTCTTCTTCTTCTTCTTCTTCCTGTGAAGCCCAGTCCACCATCTGGTGTATTATCGGGCCTTGTGCGCTTGTGCAGGTGCTTGTGCAGATAAAATCAGTCCGTTTTAAAATCATATGCAGTGACGCATTAAAATCGGGAGTGAGAGGCACATTATAAGGTCAGTGATTTGAGAATGGCTGTTTTAAAGATGTCTAAGTTATCGCTATTGACTATTGTATTAGGAATTGCATTCCAGATTCTTATTGTATCGGGGAAGAAGGAGGTTTGAAGTATTTGTGTCCTCGTATGAGGAATGACTATCCGCTGATTATGTCCTCTGATGGATGAAGTTGACAGCTGCAGGTGATCATTTGGTACTGCGACCAAACCATGAAGGATCTTGTACATCATGATTGCTTTGTTCATTTTCCTGCGTTGCTGGAAGGTGTGCCATTTTAGTTTCTCTAGCATGGTGGTGACGCTGCTTCTCCTATAGTAGTCCCCTGTGACAAATCTCGCCGCCCTCCATTGCACCATTTCTAATTTATGGCGATTTGTGGCTGATGGCGGATCCCATATGACGCTAGCGTACTCTAATTGTGGCCTGATGAGTGTTGTGTAGCAGAGTTCCTTGGTCCTCCTGGGGCATTGATAGATGTTGCACTGAAGGAAGGCTCTGGTGTTATTTGCCTTTCTAGTGATGTTGTTAATATGGCTGGTCCAGTTTAGTTTTCTATGGATGGTGACGCCGAGATACTTGCCCTCATCTACGCTCTCCAGTACATGACCATGTATAGTGTACTTGTTGTTGATGGGATTCTTCTTGTTGGTGATGTGGAGTACTTGGCATTTCTCTGGATGAAACTCCATTAGCCAGTCTCGTTCCCAATCTTGTAATGCATCCAGGTCTTCTTGCAGATTGCTTGAGTCTTGATCTTTCTCGACGGTACGATATAGGACGCAGTCGTCGGCAAACAGCCTTACTGATGAATTCTTCTTGATGTATGATGGTAGGTCATTGATGTACAGCAGGAATAATGAGGGACCCAGAACACTTCCCTGAGGGACACCGGACTCTACAGGTGCGGTATCTGAACGGGCTCCTTCGACCAGGACTGTTTGAGATCTATTTTCTAAGAAGCTTGATATCCACTTGTGGGTGTTATTTCTAATTCCATAGTGATGAAGTTTGGTCATTAATCTTTTGTGAGGGACTTTATCGAAGGCTTTGGAGAAATCTAGAAGTATTACATCTGTTTGTTTTTTATCGTCTATTGATTTAGCTATATCCTGTATGGTTATGATGAGCTGCGTTTCACAGGATCTTCTCTTCCTGAAGCCGTGCTGGGTATCTGTCAAAATGTTGTTCTTTTCCATGTGTGTCATGATGTTGCTGGTGACTATGTGTTCGAGCATCTTACAGGATATTGATGTTAATGAAACTGGTCGGTAGTTGGCCGCCTTGCTCTTGGAGCCTTTTTTATAGATGGGAACTACGTCAGCCTCTTTCCACGCCTGTGGTACTATTCCCTGGTTCAGGGAGGCCTGATAGAAGAGGGTTGGATTGGTAACTTGGGCAATAATTGTTTGAAGTCTTGCTGCACATCTATAGCACTGATTTCCTTGAGATTTGTGAGGCTCAGAATTTTTCAAGATGAATGAGAGACAAGTGCAGCCAAACAGCAAACCTGATCATCAATCTTGCAACTGTCTCCATAACTGTAAATTTCTGAATTATCAAGAAAAAACTGATCTTCATCCAAATCCCCTTATCACCAAAACAATTATTTTTGGTTGGATTAAAGATTGTCAGTTCAGTATGGCTTGTCATTTAATTCATTGAACCACATATTCAACTGATGACTGCTTCTATGTTGACATGCAAAATACTGTAACTTAAAGCCCTTCACATTTGGATTTAACCATGTTCTCTTGTCTGTAATCCCACTATTCTCGCAAAATTAATGATTTCCAATGAATTGATGCGCAGATAGCTCAACAGTAATCCAGTAAACATGCAGTCCTGCTTGTTCGGGATTCAAATTAAGTCGAGACTGCCATTTATTTCCAGCAGAAGATTTTATCACAGAACTAAAGCCGGTTGAGGAGGTTAAAATGGGGAATTACATTGATTGTCAGTTTGGGAGCAACAGTCTCAAGCAAAAATATAAGGAAAATAAACAAATTGTGATATAGCATCAGGCCCATGGTTGTTAACTCGCAGATCTCAAAAATGCTGTGTTTAACAAGCTATGCATTTGGCCATTTAAGAATTCAATGGGTGAATTGACACGATGGAAACCTTCTTGTTTTTTCGACCCAGGCTTGAACCAATTTACTGTATGTCCGAAGCAACATGTTTTTTATTTATACATACCTAAAATTATTAAAGGTGAATTTGCGTTGACCTCCAAGAGAAAGAAATTTGTGTGTATACTGTCAGTGATTTGTTGAGGAATCTTAGAGGGATTGATAGTTGGTCTTATAATCTTGATTTGGCCTTAATTGACCATTAAAAATCTGTTGAAGGTAAGGTTGAACAAAAGAAAAGGCCAAATCTCTTGAACTAATTTTTAAACAAATGCAAGAACAATTCTATAATTTGAACTACAATCTTCGTTTAACAGATAGCAGTTTATTGATTGCCTCCATTGCATTTACCATGCTTCTTCATTTCTCAAATGGAATACATGTATCAAGTGGGTTTTGATTTGATTTGTTTGATGGAGAAGACACTTTAAAAGTCCATTATAGGAGCACATGTGCATTATAAGTGGTGGATGGCCCCTGAATAAACCATTTTATAATTTCATTAGTGGAATTTGTTTCTATGAAACAAGATTAGTCTATTTGACTTGAACGGCCTGGCAAAGTTGACAACAAGAATGTTTAAAGACATTAACAAGGAATTTTGTACTCGGATATGGTCCACCGATGGTCCCTCGCAATGATCGCAAGGGAATACATTGCGATCATCACGAGGGAATACAGTCATTGCAAGAGTACATTGTATGTAAAAGATTGCAAGTAATTTATATTCAACAGACAATATTTTTCTCTGGCTGTGTCTTTCCAGATGGTACTTCAGTGAACATACAGTCTGAATTTTTTCAAATTCAAATTACCCCTATCATCTAGATTGATGTTTTGTTACCTAATTTTCAACAGCTGGATAGGTCAAAATGGAAGGATGCGTTGTAATTGCTGTTTACCGAGAAATAAATAGTTTCAACGAGAAAGCTAAGAAAGTTTCAACGGCGTGATAAGAAGAAAAAATACTTGAATAATATTCATCATATTTATGGATAAGTGTAACAATTGATTTTTCTCAGCAAAATTAAATTGCATAGAAGCATGATGTACGTGCCATGTTTTAGTATCAATGTGACAACTCATTACAAACTGGAGCTGTTAGTATCACTGAGTAATTCTCCTGGGTCTTCGGTATATTTAGAAAATTTTCTTGTTGAATCACATGTTGACTGTTGGAGCATTATATATAACATTATGGAGGTATATTTATTGCGAGTGGGAACACCCTCACGCGACCACAGATTGCACCTCCACGCTCGTGGGAAGCGTGGGCCTGCTAGATATTGTACAGCCACGCGCGTGGATGTGCATTCACTCGCACACGTGAGGCTTGGCTATGCCATCCAGCGCACCTAATAGCATGCGTGGCTATGCAATGCAGCGCACCTTAATGCTCCCACGCGGCTAATATTGATCACTCAGTAGTGCTACTGACAACATATTCACAAAGCTGGAATGTGTCATCCAGCGCACTCTTGAAAGTGTCATCCAGCACACTACTGATGGTGTCATCCAGCACAAAATTTACCTAAATGCATAAGTGCCACTAATAGGTTAGCAATAATATATTATGTACAATATTTCAACCTCTAGTTATGAAATAAAGGTTGATATACTGTAAAAATGACAAGTCATCTCTTTGGAATACCTTTATAACTTACATGTATCTGTCTATCTATCTGTCTATCTATCTATCTATCTATCTATCTATCTATCTATCTATCTACCTATCTACCTACCTACCTACCTACCTACCTATCCATACATATTCATCTATCTATTTATCTATCTATATCTATGGATCTGTCTGTTCAGCTATATGTCTTGTAATTAGCCATTCTAATTTTTCAAAGGTGCGCTGGATTACATATTCAAGAGTGCGCTGGATGACGCTCCCACCCCTTCTGAGACTGAAATTAAAAGCATGAGGTCTGGTTACAATAGGCTGTCAGGAGTAGCAGGCCCAGGAGCATTATAAGATGCGCTCACTCGCAGCATCAGGAGTGTACTGCCACGAGTGCCATTTATTGCATAACCACTCGAGGTCCTAGTTTTCACCCTCAAGAGTGCGAGGGATAGCAGGGCTAGGTGTGCGCTGTGTAACACACCCAGGGGTGCTAGTGATAGCATCCCCAAGAGGAAAGGTGCGCTGGAACGCACATTCAAGCGCTTGAAAGTGCGCTCAGTAGCACTCTTGAATATGGCAAATGTGACAATAAATATATATGCATTATGGACACTTACATGCCATGATTCATCTAACTATATTTTGAGACTGTTGCAATTTCTCAAAAATGTATTGCTCCATGTGCATGCATTTAAGATGGTATTTAAAAAATCTTCTTCACTTACTTTTAAGAGTCGTTGTCATAACATAGGCTTTGTCCCATTATTTTCAACCTCATCCTCTGACTCCTTCCTATTTTTCAAACGTGATGCATATGAAGATCAAGGTGTCCGCAAAGAGGAATACAAATCCCATGTAAATTGTAGGATTCTCTGCAGTAATTGCAGCAATATGTTCCATCATGCTGTCTAATTGGACATTATGAGCAAGCATTGCTCATTCGCTCTCTTTGCATTTCTTTGCAAAGCTATGTCAATGTGGTTGGACTTTTTCTTCACAAAGATTGTGAAGGCCCACAGCAAATGTGTACCTTGTAAAATCAATTAGGGAATTAATGAAACAATATAAGACACTTGAAGGTCACAATAAAAAGCTATACAGTGCTGCCTGAAAGTAAGTTATGGTTCTGTAACATTGCATGTTATTATACGAGGAGAAAAAGCTTACATGTTCCAAATGATGTTGTTCAATATAAACATTTCTATGTTAATTGTCAGCCAATGGCGCGCTCATCCTGGATTAAGCCTCAAAAAGTCAAAAATAACCTCCAGCCGGCCTAACCAATTAAATGAGAAAGAGATCAGGATTCAGGAATGATGTAATGTGTACCCCAATTATTAGGCCAACAGATTTTCCAGTATATCACTCATTACTAATTAAAGTTGTCACATGGTCACATAATTCACCTCAAGGACTCCCAGTTTGACATTTCTAGCAGATCCAGTTTGGAGCAATCACTTGATGAGCTACTCTGAATCACTCTAAAGTCCATGCATCCCATGCATGACATAATGAAGCAGGTTATAAGGAGCCAAGAAATATGGATGTTGCCAATGGCAGCTGTAACAGTTACTGCAACAGATAATATATCAAAAAGCTATTAAATCCCAGCAACTGAACAGATTATAAGGTTCTACAAAGGCAAGGTGGATTAATTATTAAGGTAGCATCTAAAAAATAATGAATTAAGAAAAGAAATGTGAAAATTATATCAATAAGTGATTAAATCTCGACAACTAACAGGATTCCGCAGAGAAAGGGTGAAGTTCTCTATCTTCATTGCTTTTGATGCTGATGCCTCAAATCACAGGTGTTAGCCTTTCACAGTTATTGTTTGGGTTTGCAACAGGAAATTATATCCACACATACTTACATATTGACAAGGTGTGGCAGTAACCAAAAACTGATAGTTCTCTGTGATCTTATCAGAGGCCCAAGGTCACCTTTGACCATGAAGGCCCTGAAGGGAGGGATTTTCTGGGATTCAATTATAAGAGCTTGTTGTTTTTTTGTTTCAAGTTTTGTTGGCTCCAGTTTGTTTTAAGTTTGTTGTGTGAAATAGCAATTTTTAAATCAAGTGTTTTTTCTTACCACAATTGTGTAAGTGACCACAATGTGTTAATTGGCAACCTCAAATTCTAAGATTAGCTGGAACTTGTTTTTGGATGAATGCATACTAATTCCCTGCAAACATGAACACCAAAACAGCCCCTTAATCATGTTAATACAAAAACACATTTTGATATAGCATCAGGCCCATGGTTGTTAACTCGCAGATCTCAAAAATGTTGTGTTCAACAAGCTATGCATTTAGCCATTTAAGTATTCAATGGGTGAATGGCACAGTGGTAGCCCTTTCGTTTTTTTTTCGACTCAGGTTTGAACCAATGCATGTCCAAAGCAACATGTTATATCATTTAATTTTATTTACACATAACTAAATTATTAAAGGTGATTTTGGGTTGACCTCCTAGAGAAAGAAATCTGTGCATGTACTGTCACTGATTAGTAAAGTGGTCCAAGCATTATAAAACCCTTGCCTCATGTTACAACCTTCCTCCTGCACTAAGTAGTATTTTTAGTGCATTTTGCACCCCGACGAGAGACAATCCCACATGAGAGACACTTCATGACCGCAGAAGGGGAGTTCTTATAATGCAGGGACCGCTATACCGGAATATTAGAGGGATTGATGGTTGGCCTTATAATCTTGATTTGGCCTTAATTGGACCACTAAGAATCTGTTGAAGTTAAGGAGAACTCCACCCACAATCGGATTTCTGCACAGATTGAGTAAAAAAAAGTGTAATAACAATTCTAAAATTTGGACTACAATCTGGTTCAGAATTCCAAACAATTATAAAGTAGTTTATTGATTTCCTCCATTGCATTTACCATGCTACTTCATTTCTCAAATGGGATACATGTATCCAGTGGGTATTGATTTGATTTGTTTGATGGAGAAGAAACTTTAAAAGTCCATTATAGGAGCACATGTGCATTCTAAGAAGTGGATGGCCCCTGGAGTCCCGGACAATCCATAAATCATTTTATTAGTGGCTGTTGTTTCTATTTGACTTGAACTACCAGACAACAGAATGTTAAATCTTAAAAGACATTGACATAGCATATTTTACTTATTCCCTGGTGATCTTTCGTGTTCCCTCATGGCGAAGACTTAACAAAATACCTTTATGACAATATGATGTGGGACAGTGCTGTTCCAGGTAGGGCTGTCCCTCACAAGGGAATGCGATCAGCGGGGGAAGGTGATCATTGCAAGAGTATTTGAAATATTGCGAGGAAATGCAATAATCTTCCCTAGAAAATGCAATAATTCTATCATTTCTATTCCAAGTCCTCTTTGGAGCTCCAAGTTAATAAGACAACAGAATATAAAAAAGCACTTCAACTACAAAATGGTGATATTTATATGCTGCAGACTGCATTATTTCTTATTTACTTGAGTATGGTACTTCAGCATACAAGCTGTCTGCCATTTTTTTTAAATTCAAGTGACCACTAATATCTAGCTTGATGTTTTATTACCTCATTTCCAGTCAGCTGGGTAGGTCACAATGGAAGGATGCATTGTAATTGCTGCTTACCGAGAAAATAAATTGTCTCAAAAGAAAGCTGAGAACATTTCAAGTGCATGATATGAAGAAAAATACTTGAAATATAAGCGCCAATGAGCAGTTTACTGGAATTGGCGCTATACAAATGCCTATTATTATTATTATTATTATTATATATTCATCATATGTGGATTGGTGTGACAATTGGTTTTTTCTAAGCAAACTAATTTGCAAAGAAGCATGATAATATGTATGTGCCTGTTTCGGTGTTAATTTGACAACCCAGTAATTCCTCGTTCTTCGGTATATTTGGCAATTTTTCTAATTGAATCACATGTTGACTTTTGGAGCATTATCTTGCAAGGACATTATTGTCATTTAAATGCCATAATTCTTCTATCCGTTCTTGAGACTGCTGCACAGTATTATGAATTTATTGCACCATGCTGCATGCATTTAAGATATTCAAAGTCTGCTGTTCATTCACTTTCAAGCAACATTGTTGTATTATTTTTCCTCATCTTCTCCCTTTTTCTGCATTTCTCACACATGATGCTTCTGAAGTTCAAGATGTCCACAGAGCAGAATACAAATCCATGTAAATTGTAGGATTCCTGCCAGTAATAGCAGCAATAATTATGTCCCATCACGCTGTCTAATTGGACATTGTGTGCAAGCATTGCTCATTTGCTCTCACATCTTTTCTTTGCAAAGGCATATTATTGTGGCTGGAGTTTTTCTTCACCAAGATTGTGAAGGCCCACAGTAATTATGCACCTTTTAACAATTAAAATCAATTAGGAAATTAATGAAACAATGTTGGACAATTGCAGGTTACAACAACAGGTTATGCTTTCTGTTTGAAAGTAAGTGTAGGTTATGCATGCGATATTGTTATTACATGAGGTGTATTTGCCACTATGCTCAAAATGCTGTTATACGAAATGAGCATTTCTGTGTAACTTGCATGCTGATGTTGCAATTAGTAGGTATCAGTTGCAAGAACACTTGCAAGGGGATTAGGATTGATGTAATGTGTACTCCTATTATTCGGCCAACGCATTGCCAATATATCACTCTTTTATTATTAAAGTTGTCAGATGGTCATATAATTAAAATCAAGGACTCTTGGATGGACATTTCCAGCATATTCAGATAGTAGCAATCACTTCAACAGCCACTCTTATTTGCTTGGGTCCAGGCATCCGGTTCTTGACATTATGATGTACATTAAAAAGCTCACTTTAAAAACTCTATTTAGACAGCTGCTAATGTAACTGCAATTAGCAGAGGCGCAAAATATCAAGTAAATCAAACACAATGGGGGTGATTGAGTTTAAATTGGCATTGTTTAAATATGATTTTAATGTAATTTTAGATGGTTGTTTCAAGTAGGTAAAAGTAGGAAGTGATTCAGAGGTAGTCTAAAGGTGTGAAAGGGTAAGGTAGTGGTTGCTACTTCCTTCCTGTTGGGGTAATTGTACTTTATTTTGGTTGTACTGTAGGTTGAGGAGTGAGGAAACATGGATGTTGCCTAGGGTGCATCGTCTGCCCCTATATCTTCAAAACATCATGTACTTTTGCATGATTGTTCCCTTGTATCACAAAAGAAGCCCTGCGAAATTTAAAGAAAAAATTCTAATGGCAAAGGGTGGCACAACAGCCTTGAAATTTCAGTGTTAGGTCATATTTTAGCGATTCGCGGTTATGAATAATATTGTCAATTGTAAATGAAATGGTTTTTGAATGGCACAGTTAGATTCCTCAAAAAGAGAGCTTTAATTTGAATACCAACATCAATGGTTTCCATTCAGTAGAAGTCAAAATTGAGTGGAGATATTTTCATTTTTATTGGGTAAAATGTGATAAATCAAAAAAAGGATGTCAATATGACTTAGGAAAGTCATAGAAGTCTACAAAGTGGAAACATGGTCTACTACATCACCTGATAAAACCTTGATTGCATTATGATGTAGTCAGAAGAAAAAGAGATGCAGAACAGTGTCTCAACGAACTGTTGTATTTCTCATATTTACATGTAATTTATGAAAATTTGCGCATATGAATTAGATGAATAACTATCTGGAAAAAATTTTCAATTTCCTACTTTCTTCAGCAAAGTGTTCCTTATGTTTACTCTAACAATTACGTCACAGTTAGGCAGAAGTTGAGCTTTAAATTGATTTGATTTTTCCAAACATTCTGTCATAATAGTCAGAAACTTTCAGCTTTCCAAAAAACTTAGGCATGAGAAATTTTCAGAAATTCAAATTAAAGACAATTTTCTTCTGAGAATAATGGCATATGAATTGAAATCATACAGACAACCATAAGTTAGATATTTCTAACCGCGACTTTTCAAAGCATATTTTTTGACAATTTTGGACTCAACTTTGACACAAAAGTGCCACCCTTAAGCCACATCGGATCTAATTGAAATTTTGCAGAATGTGTTTCTAAGGGCAAAGGTACAATATGGCAAAAGTGCAAATGAATATTTTATTTTTTTCATTTTTAGGGGGCAGACGATGCACCCTAATGTTGCCACCCATAGCAGCTGTCACCGCAACAGATAATATCAATAAGTGATTAAATCCCAGCTGCTGAACAGATTACAAGGTTCTGTAGAGACATGATGGATTATGAAGGTCAAATCTAAGAAATAATGAATTTAATAAATAAATGTGTTAATTATATCAATAATTGATTAAATCCCAACAACAGACAGGATAATTCAGAGGAATGGCGGATAAATTGTAAGGACACGTCTTACAACTAATGAGTTATGATAGAAGAAACATCTGAATGAAGGGAAGCATACAGTTACACAGAGATGAAGTATTTTCTACAGCAAGCAAGCCCTTTTGTTGACATTGAGGTTGCTTATCAGGTATGGCTGCAGTTAGGCCTATATTTTGCATAACGCATCATTCTCTCACCGTGACAGTTGCTTGTATTATTCAGATGGCGTGGATTGAAGTTGATAATATCTGTGATGAAATAGCCAGAATAAATCAGCAATGTTCAGTTCATAAGAAAAGAAATATTGATGCACATAGATAAGTCCTGTATCTCCATTATTTTTGTAATTTTGTTGTGGCTGCCTCAAATTCAAAGATTTAAGGGATGAAGTTGTTTGATTGGTCTGGTAACTTGGGCCACAATTGTTTGAAAGTCTTGTTGTACATCATCTGTAGCACTGATCTCCTTGAGATTTGCATTGTTGAGAAATTTTTAAGATGTATGTTAGACCAGTCCAGCAACACAGATATGTCACTGTTTCTGCTACTCTTTTGCCACTGTGGTCATCAATCTTGCAACTATCCAAATAACATTAAACTTCTACAATATCAAGAAGATATTGACAGTCTATAGTCTCCACCCAAACAAATACCACCAAATTGTAGAATTATTAGGATGTAAGGTTGTCCATCTGGTCATTCATTTGCTTAAATAAACATCCCGCAGATGATTGGTTGAATGCTGACATGCCAAATAATGTCACTTAAAATCTGGAATTCCACATCTGGATTAAACCAATCTCTCAATTCTCACAAAATTAATAGTTTCCAATGAATTGATGCGCCAGACAGCTCAACAGTATTCCCGTAAACATGCAGTCCAGCTTGTATGAGATTCAAATTAAGTCAAGACAATGCCATTTATTCCAGATGAAAATGTTATTACAGAACTTAAAGCCATTTGAGCCTCTGTTGAGGAGGTCAACGTGGGGAATCACATTAATTAGCATTAAAAAAGGAGAATATGTCCCAAGTAAAGCAGAAAGGGAAGGAAAATAAACACATTGAGATGTAGCAGCTTCGGGAGGTCTCCCTGCTCCATAGCGAATGTAACTATTACGCTATTTTGTGAATTTACCTATTTTTCTATATTTACATTATTCAGGAGTAAATATATAAATATGCAATTCAAATTCATCAGGGTCGGTCATTGATAGTCTGCGGAATTCAGATCTCCTACAAGTTGTGTTCAACAGGCTGTGCAACTGGCCACTCAAAAATTCAAACCAGCCAACCGACCAGTGGTAGCCTCCCAGTTTCGTGGATGAAGGTTTTACATATATAACTGTATATCCCAAGTTACTGATAGATCAATAAAATCTACCTAAAAAATGTAGGTTCTAAAAAACAAAGTGACACAAAATCATAAGACCTTGTGACACATGGCCACATACGATATTAGTCAGTTGATAAGAAGGGGCATTTTGATGTGTCCGAGTCTTGTATCTCAATTTGTTTTTTGTTTTTTTTTACAAAAATGTCTGAGAGATCAAGTCTAGTTTTACATCATCAGATTCTCTGTAGCACTGATTTCCTCGAGATTTGTGAGGCTCAGAATTTTCAGCAACCCTCTTAATAACTGTGAAGCACTACAATAAAAAAAAACAAGGCCTGTTCCAGACCATCAAATATAAATACCACCAAAATCAGAATTATTAGGAAGTAAGACTGTCTATCCAAAAACTGGTGGTCATTAATTTGTTAAACTATTTATCCCACTGATGACTGGTGGAATGTTGACGTGCAAAATAATGTCTCTCAAAATTCTGCAATTTCACTTTTGGATTAAACTAGTCTCTGTAGTCTGTAAGCTCACAATTCACAAAATAAATGATTTCCAATAAATTGATGTGCTAGATAGCTCAACGGTAATCCCGTAAACATGCAGTCCAGTTTGTTTGCGATTCAAATTAAGTCGAGGCAGTGCCATTTATTTCCATCGGAAGTTTTTATCGTACTTAAAGCTAAGTTGAGCCTCTGTTGAAGAGGTCAAAATGGGGAATCAGATTAATAATTATGTTAAAAAAAGGAGCAACTGCCTCAAGCAGAAAGATAAGGAAAATAGACTCATTGAGATGTGGCATTTGGACTGTCATTGATTATTTGATACCCCTCAGTATTCTCAAAATGTTGTGTTTTGAACAAGCTACACATTTAGCCATTTTCTAATTTGACTGAGTGAATTATATGCACAGTGGTAGCCTTCTTGTTTTTTTTTTCGATTCTGGTTTGAACCAATTTAATTTTCCAATATGCGAAGCTAGATTGGCCTGTCGTTATATTGTAATTACATATAGCTAAAACATAGTTGGATCCTCAGGAGGAAAGTGAACCAACCCTTAAATTCAAAAACAGGTTTAACCAAATTTGTAATGCTCTTGGTTCTGAAACTTTTTCAGATACATATATTGCAACTATAACAACTTTAACGTGTTTTTATATATTAAAGTTGTTATTATTGCAATATATGACTTTAAACCAGATTCTGTTCTCGGCTGGACTGTCTCTCGCAATGATTGCAAAGGTAAGCGATCATCGCGAGGGAATATGGTCATTGCAAGAGTATTTGAAAGATTGCGAGGTAATGTGATACAATCTTAGCTAGAAAATGCAATAATTCTATTATTTTCAGTCCTTGTCTTCTATGGAGCTCTAATTTGATAAGACGCAAGAATACAAAAAGAAAATGTGCATCAAGTACAAAATAGTAGTTTACATTCAGCAGTCAGTTATTTACTTGAGTATAAAATTCCAGATAGTATTTCAGCAAACCCACAGTCTGCCATGTTTGGAATTCAAATGACCACTAATATCTAGCTTGATGCTTTATTATCACATTTCCAGCCAGTTGGGTGGGTCAAAATGGAAGGACGCATTGTAGTTGCTGTTTACTTTAAAAAAAAAGTGTCTCAACAAGAAAGCGGAGAAAGTTTCATCTGCGTGATATGAAGTAATATATGAACATTTTTTGTCATATGTGGATAAATGTAACAATTGATTTTTCAAAGTAGAACTAATATGTAAAGAAGCATGACAAACATACCATGTTCCATGATTCAGTATTAATTTGACAACTCATTACAAGTGGGAGCTGCAAGATGTTTAGCATGACTGTGTAATTCTCTTGAGTCTCGTTTATATTCAACAATTTTTCTAATTGAATCACATGTTGACTGTTGGAGCATTATCATCTGTAAGGACATTGTCATCAAATGCCATAATTCTTCTATTTATTCTTGAGACTGCTGCACAATATTATGAATTTATTGCACTATGCTGTATGCATTAAATATATTCAAAGTCTGCTGTTCATTTACCTTTAAGCAACATTGTTGTATTATTTAAAAAAAAAATTTTTTTTACCTCATCTTCTACATTTTTCCACATTTCTCACACATGATTCATTGCAGATCAAGATGTCCACAGAGAAGAATATAAATCCTGTGTAAATTGTGGGATTCCTGGCAGTAATTGCAGCTACAAGTCCCAACAAGCTGTCTAATTGGACATTATGAGCAAGCGTCACTTATTCCCTCTCATTGCATTTCTTTGCAGAGATATGTCAATGTGGTTGGACTTTTTCTTCACAAAGATTGTGAAGGCCAACGGTACAAAGCGTACCTTGTGATAATTAAAATCAATTAGGGAATTACTGGAACAATATAGGACACTTACAGATCACAATAAAAGGCTATACAGTTCTGCCTGAAAGTAAGTGATGGTTCTGTATTCTATTACATTATTTTTACACCAGGAGTAAAAGCTCATATCCTCCAAATGATGTTGTCCAAAATAAACATTTTAATGTAAATTCTTGTGCATGTTCCACTCATACAGTTTTGGATGAAGCATCAAAAAGTGAAAAGTAACCTCAAGCAGGCCTGAACAATTAAATGAGAAAGAGATCGGGATTGATTTGTACCCCAATTATTAGGCCAACACATTGCCAATATATCACTGATTTCTTATTAAAGTTGTCATCAGATAAATAATAATATAGCCCCCTCCCCCTCCGCGAATATAGCCCATCCCAAATCAAATAGAGGCCCTGCTGGAAGGTATTCTAAAATAGTATAACTGCTAGAAATTACATCCCAGAACACAATAAATTGTTGATTTAATTAGGTGAAATTTGACAAAAATCTGCAGCTTCAATCAGTATGAAAGCTCAAAATCATTCTCATCATGTTCAATATTACAAAATTGCAGGTTTTTTGTGGAGGAAAAGGAGGGTGAAAGACGTCTATTAAGCAAAAAGCAGGTCCATTTTTTGGCCATAACCCTTACCATAAACATATCAATATCGCAAAATGAATGACCTTCTTTACAATGTATACATCCTCCATGATAAAAAATAGTTCAACTTATTTTGGTATTTACAAGCTGTCTGCTTAAAATTGATGCCAACCAAAGTCAGATTAGGCACTTACACAGTTTTTGGACATAAACTAGACCGTCACTAAATGATGGAACTGTCCTGGTTTCTTCCAGACACTATCTGGTTTCTTCCAGACAATGAAATTCTGTTGACCGCTCACAGGAGCTCGCGAATTTTGCACCCTTACCTAGGTGGCAGCAAATAGCGGTCAACTTGTAGACAGGTCGTACTTAGTAAAATGCGGACGCCAGACGGGTCAAATTAGCGGAAGGGCGGGCAGCGGGATTTCGTAGTAAAACGCGAATGCACAGTTGCGGAACAGGACTTTTTTTCGGGATCGGCCGTAATTAAATGCGGATGGGTCAAATATGTGGAATAAGTTGAATTTGCCTTAAAAATTGCCTCTATTTTTTTTTTTGAAAAAATGTTCATGTTATTGGAGAAGGTCTCAATTAGACCGTCATTTTGAATACCAACTACAAGGGTGTCTAAAATATAATATATGGCACGTAAAATCTTCAATTCAATGCATGGTTAAAGCACCCCGAGGAGCAATAAGTGTGTAATATTTCGTCAGCCTAAAGCAAAATTGGCCTAAGTCAGACTTAGGCCATTTTTCCTTTTTGGTACCATAGGAAGGCCATTATGACAATACATGTGCTAAAAAAAATATGGACTCCTAAATTAATGATAAACCCCAACTCAATTTTCGCACAAATGGCCTAAGTCCTGTTGACTGAGGCCATTTGAACTAAAAATTGGCCTGAGTCAGTTTTTGCCTGTTTGCCAAAAATTGCCAAAAATGACTTAGGCCAATTTTGCTTCAGGCTGACGACTTTCATAATGCAATAATGTGTAATTCATTCATAATGAAGGACTCGGGCCAAGTTGTATAATCTGACATCAAATGCAAGGTAAAGAGGTATGCTTTAATGTGGCTGTCACACCTTGACGACCTGAGGAACGTCCAGGTAACTTACAAGCAATGTTTTTTATTCAATGGCATTTTCTGGCGCTGTTTCACCCTCAGGATGAACTTAAGACGAGTTGAAAACGTGTCTAAAACGAGTTAAAAACGTGTCTAAAACGAGTAGGAAACGTCCATAAAACTTATACAAAACTTTCAGAGCATTTTTTAAGGATTTTCGACTGGGAGACCAATGGAACTTCATAGAGCGCCGTGATGCACCGCATCAATATAGTATAAGATTGTCAAAATTCCATAAGATATATTTATATAATATTATTACATGACCACTATGCTAGAGCGATGCTGATTGGCCTAAATCAGTCACATGACGACATCATAAAAACTCATATTGCATGGTTCGGGTGCAATATGAGATTTTTCCAAAAAAAAACTTTTTTTACAATTTTTTTTTTTTTCAGATTTTTTCATATTGCATGGTTAGAGTGCAATATGAGTTTTTATAAAAAAAAAAAATCCAAAAATTTTTTTTTTTCATTTTAGTTTTTTGACTGAAAAAAAAAAAAAAACAATTTCTGATATTTTTTTTTTTTCGGAATGGAACATTATATTGGAAGCATAGTGGTCATGTAATAAAACAAATACGGCACTTATTATCGTGCAATATGAAAATTTATTTGCACTCGTAAATTCATATTGAACTCGGGCTGCGCCCTCGTTCAATATGAATTTCCTCGTGCAAATAAATTTTCATATTGCACTCATATCATGCCGTATTTGTATATAGTTGCAGTGGTCAATATACCACAACATTGTTAATAATGCTCCGATTTGAATTAAAATTTCATGATTTGTGTTAAGTGGCATATCACACATTTTTCTTAAAAATAAACATTATTATCTGCATTATTCTAAGTTTTTAGTTTTTTAAGATTTGCCGATTTCTGCTAATGAAGGGCAATTAAACTGTAATTAGGGTTTCTAATTTCAATGTTATTCTGAATGTAATAAATGGCCCATTTAAAAACGAACATTTATAACCCTATTAAAATTCCATGCAATCAGTAATGTTAATAAACATTGAAAATACTCAGCTTTGTGACAACGTGTACACATAATTAGTGCCTGCATTTGAATAATTTAATTTTATTTCATGACATTGGTACCTTAGGCCTAATTAATCTGTTATTTTACTCAATATCAACAACAAAGTTCTCTTAAAAGAACCAAGTTCTTGCAATAAAAACAAATTTGAAGACAGAGCTTTTTCGCATGCTGCTCCAAAACTTTGGAACAAACTTCCAGATATTGTCAAGGCCTCGACAACACTTGAATGTTTCAAGAGAAATCTCAAAACTTGTCTGTTTAAGACTTTCTACAAATAAAGCTATCATACACAAGCGCCAGTGAGCAGTTTACTGGAATTAGCGCTATATAAATGTCTATTATTATTATTATTAATATCCAGAACTTAATTGTTTGGGAAAAATATGGAGAATTAAAGAACTTTAAGATGACTAAACAGTCGACAAAGAAATTACTAATTGAAATCAACACTGACACATCCCTTGATATAGGCCTATAGGCCTACAAAGAACATTGTCCTGCAAATGGCAATTATGTTTTTGAAATGCCATGAAAGATTACCAGAGTTGCAATTGGCACCTGAGAGTCATCTGACACCCTTTGAATCAATTGCTATGCAGTACTGAGCCCCACATACTGCCACTATTGATATTCCGCTCTTTACAGTTCCGTGTTTTACAGTTCCGCATTTTACAGTTCCGTTTTTTACAGTTCCGCATTTTACAATTCCGCGGAATACAGATATTCCGTTCCGTTAATTCCGTTCCGTTCTGTCAATTACAGACGCCCTTAAATGCCACCCTTTTCAGTAGAAAACCGAGCTGTTGTCACAATAAAATTGGATGTGTGAGAAACGACAGAGTCTACAGGCCCGTAGCCAGGGGGGGTGTGTAGGGTGTGTACACACCCCCCCAAAGCCCAACCTGCCCCTCCAATCCATAATGATCTTACGCGTTTTTGCGAGAATCTGCGAATGTCGATTTACGTGACCTGCAATGCTTTTTGATTGGATTTTTGCCGAACAAAAATAATTGTAAGCTTTGCTCAAGAAACAACAGTGCTCAACCATTTGAGGGACCATTCACAATTTCTTTAAATAGGCATTGCTGTTAGTATTTTTGAAAGACGAGGTATAAGAATATTTTTCTTTGATTTCAAGTGGTGGCGAGATTTTATGCATTTTTGCAAGAAAAATCTTACACGATGTGACTCATCCATGAGAGGTGTTTAAGTGGATGGGCACATGGCAATGTTGCGATATAAATTAACTGTACTCCCAAAAATTGGAGTAGGTATCGGTATTGATTTTTAACAAAGAAAGTACCGTTCAGAATTTATCATTGGGGGTTGGAGTTTTGGCCTAGGGGGTAGTAACTTTTCACACTTGTTTCAGGGGGGGGGGTACTAATTTTTGACAACATTCCAAGCGGGTAAGAAATTTTTACTGAGAAAAAATGTTATAAAAGATGCAAACACTCACTTTATCTGCGCCTTTTTTAAGCGAAAAAGTCCACAAATCTGTACCCATGACCATGTATAACAGTATATGTGTGTGTATTGCTTTGAATGTCGAGGGGGGGGGGCAATAAAACTTTGCGTGAAACCTAAGGATGGGTACTAAAAATCCGCATGAAACTCAATGGGGGGGTTATCAATTTTGACAGGAAGTTCCAGCAAAACTCCCACCTCCAGTCATAAATTTGGTGGAAAAAATATGCCCCCTCACAAAGAATCCCTGAATGGTCTTGAGGGATATAGCAGGCACTGGCCCTATGAGCATGCAAAGTTGTATTGATGTTTAACAGAAGGTCAGTATGGCTCTACTCCAAAGTACAAAATTCCATAAAAGGGTTGTTTGCACTGCCCCACATCTAACAGAACCTCCGCCAATTTAGAAAAATAGCATGCAATGCATGCACAGGGTCCTTGTTTATTCCTTAATTTGTAGCCTACCACATAAATTTTCTATTGAGTCATGTCTAAAAAAGGGAAGATCAAATCACATGTCAAAACTGCACAATTGATATTATAAGAAACTTACTTTGTTCTGTCTTTATTTATGGAATGAACCTGCATGCAACTGTGGTATTGTGGTATGCTGTCACTATACACAAGAGGGCAGCACAGCCAAATATTCAGAACCAGTTTTTGTGTGAAGAGTTGACAGCTATCAGAAGAAATATGTTAAATGAATGTCAATCAAAGCGCTGAGAAGCACAATATTGTAGCCAGGGATGCCTAAGTACCAATTTTATCACAAGGGCACATCAGTTTGGGTTGTCATTTTGT
Organism: Platynereis dumerilii; assembly: GCA_026936325.1. Classification (NCBI taxonomy): domain Eukaryota; kingdom Metazoa; phylum Annelida; class Polychaeta; order Phyllodocida; family Nereididae; genus Platynereis; species Platynereis dumerilii. The sequence goes on from JAPTHN010000190.1 coordinate 98,694, forward strand.
CTGTGAAATGTTTTTGTGTGTACACCAACTTTGCCTGTTGACAGGAAATTAATCTGATGACAATGGTCTCGGAATGAATTCCAAGGACCCAAAAAGGGTAAGTGAAGAAATAAGGAATCAAAAATCCAAAAACAAAAAGTGGCACAATGACATTTTGAAATGAAGTTGGATTTCAAAAAATTTCTAATTCCTTTAATTGTGCCTCCTCCTTCTTCCGTCACCTTATGCCTGGTTCTCACGACGGCGATTTGAGAGCGACGCATCAAGAGAAGTCATTTCTTGGAAAGTTGTGGCGTAGAACGTTGGTTTTGGCACGTTACGTAATCAATTAGTGTCATGTGCGACGCTTAAAGTTAGTAGCCGCGGTGAGTCTTGAGGTGTCCGCGGCGCTGCTTAAGCTTTCTTCGCCGCGTTCCGCCTCTCTTTCCTCAGCGCAGTTCCAAACAGACTCGTCGCACTTTGTTTTGGAATTCGGCGAGGCTGCTTTTACTTCGCCCAATGTTGTTTCCTCTTACGCCGCTGATGGTTGTGAGGCAGCTACGTCTGAAATTGGCGACCTGCGACGCATCAGGAAACCTTCGGCGTACACCCGAGGTAAGATGCGCCGCTGAAAATGACAGCCTCGCCGACGACTGTAACGATGCAACGCCGCATTTAGGTACTTGTTACTGCGTGCCTTGATGGTTCATCGTCGCACATGCATTCATAAAGCGCCGAGGACATTACAGGCGCGTCGATGCTGACCTTCTTCGTCGTCCTTGCCTTAAGCAGCGACGAAGGTCTCTTAAGCATCGACGAACATCTGTTGTTGCAGCGCTGCGGCAAAGTGTGTTTCGCTGCTGCAGGAGTCACTTTTGGTCATTATAAAAAGGGACACAGAGGACCTCCTTGTTTCATTTGCTGATTGCCCTTCAATGAGAACACAACGACTGCCTACTGAACATATGCATGATGAATGAAGAAGAAATTATTGTTGTGGCTGGTGCTGCTGGTGCTGCTGCTGTTGCTATCGGAGCTGTCTATTTGAGACACAGGAGGAGGAGGGCCAGGAGACAGAAAAGGTGGTGGATTCGCAACTGGTTGCTGCAGAGGGAACAACATGGTCACTTCCATCAACTGCTGCCTGAACTGCAAGTGCGTGACGTGTCCGGCTACTACAACTACACTAGAATGCCCCCTGCCATCTTTGCTGAAATCCTGGAAGCTGTTGGACCACTCATCGCTAAGCAAGACACCAACATGAGGAGGGCTTTGGAACCTGGTCTGAAGTTGGCTATCACCCTGCGGTACATGGCAACAGGAAACAGCTACAAGTCCCTAGCTTATGCTTTCCGTGTGGCACCCAACACCATCTGCAACTTCATCCCTGAGGTCTGCCTTGCCATCGTTCATGCCTTCGAAAGACAGCTGGCACTACCCACACAGCCTGAAAGATGGAAGGAGATAGCCAAGGCTTTTGAGACGAAATGGAACTTGCCCAACTGCATTGGAGCTCTGGATGGCAAGCACGTCGCAATCCGATGTCCCAAGGCTGCAGGCTCCTTGTTCTACAACTACAAGGGATTTCATTCCATTGTACTGATGGCCCTCGTTGATGCCGACTACAAGTTCATCTATGTGCAGGCTGGCTGTCAAGGAAGTGCATCTGATGGCGGCGTCTTCAGGGACACAGTCCTTCGACAACTCCAGGATGAGGAAGATCTAGGCCTGCCACCTCCAGAACCTCTACCTGGCACAGAAGACAATCCTTTCCCATATTACATCGTGGGTGACGAGGCATTTCCCCTGAAGACATGGCTGCTCAAACCAGTGCCAAGAAGGAACCTTGACATTGCTTCCAGAGTGTACAATTACAGGATTTCAAGAGCCAGGAGAGTGGTGGAGAATGCTTTCGGTCTGCTGTCACACAGGTTCAGATGCTTCCTGACCACCATGCCCCAACGACCTACAAGAGTGACATACATCACAATGGCTGCTTGTGTTCTACACAACATTCTGCGAGACAGAGTAGGCGTCCACCATGCCCGTGACAATGAAGTGATGGACAGAGAAGATCCACAGACACATGACGTCGCTGAAGGAGTTTGGAGGGGAGACCGTCAATTGCATAACCTAGGAGAACCACTTCGACACGGAAATGCCTCCAGAGATGCCAAGGCTGCTCGAGACTACCTACGTGACTGGGTCAACAGTCCGGCAGGAAGTGTCCCTTGGCAGTTGGAGAAAATCTGAAGAAGATGCAGACTATCTATTCAAAACAACAAACCCAGGCCCTTTTAAGGGCCACCAAATCCTCCCAATTGAGCTGGCCATGTACACATCCTATGTTGACAAAACAAGCCCAAAAATCAATCAATCAATCAATCCCTCCATCCATCTATCTATCTATCTATCTATCTATCTATCTATCTATCTATCTATCTATCTATCTATCTAACTATCTATCTATCTATCCAAGTCCAATCCCTGCAAAGTGACGACAACTGCTTTTCTTTTGCTGCAGTGTATATATGTAACGAGCATTGTGTTCCATCTATCAAGCTATCTATCTATCTATCTATCTAGCTATCTATCTAGCTATCTATCTATCTATCTATCTATCTATCTATCCAAGTCCAATCCCTGCAAAGTGACGACAACTGCTTTTCTTTTGCTGCACTGTATATATGTAACGAGCATTGTGTTCCATCTATCAAGCTATCTATCTATCTATCTATCTAGCTATCTATCTAGCTATCTATCGAGCTATCTATCTATCTATCTATCCAAGTCCAATCCCTGCAAAGTGACGACAACTGCTTTTCTTTTGCTGCACTGTATATATGTAACGAGCATTGTGTTCCATCTATCAAGCTATCTATCTATCTATCTATCTAGCTATCTATCTAGCTATCTATCGAGCTATCTATCTATCTATCCAAGTCCAATCCCTGCAAAGTGACGACAACTGCTTTTCTTTTGCTGCAGTGTATATATGTAACGAGCATTGTGTTACATCTATCAAGCTATCTATCTATCTATCTATCTAGCTAGCTATCTAGCTATCTACCTGCCACTTGCCCTAGACAAGTGAAATTACAAAGTGATGCACTTGTACTAGTGCAACCAACACAAGTATTAAAACCAAAGCACTTGTACTAGTGCATTACATTTTAATTAAGAAATTCATGCACTTGTACTAGTGCAATAAAAATATGTTTATACAAAAGAATGCAGCACTTGTACTAATGCTGCACTTGGTATGTTTTGGGGCAAAGAAAGGGGGAACTAGCACCTTGCTTTTATGAAGGTGATTACTTTTAATGAAGGCCAGGACCGGACTTTTGTTTTGGGGGACTTTTTTTTTGGGGGATTGTCAACGTTTTTTTTGCTCTTTTTGGCTCTTTTCGGTCAACACAAGCTCTTTTTTTTTGTCAACATAGGATGTGTACGTGGCCTGCCCTTTGGGAGGATTTGGTGGCCCTTAAAAGGGCCAAGGTTTTTTTGTTGTCTTTGCTGCACATCTGGTCTTCTACTTGCGTGGAGAAAGTAGACTGTCAGTCCAACTGGGCGAAGGGGAAGGCTGGTGCGGCTGATGGGCGGCCGGTTGACCAAAGCTGGGTCCAGGGGGGTAGCCGTACTTCTCGCGGCTCTCCTGAGCATCCATCATCAGTGTCATGGAGATGGGCTGGGCTGCATCACGGTGTAGCTGGGAGTCTGCCTGGATCCTCCTTCCCTGGGCTGGTGGTGGTGGTAGTGATGGCTGCTGCTGGAAGCGTGGTGGTGCTGCTGGTGGTGGGATGGCACATACGTCGAAGAAGGAGGAGGAGGAGGAGGTGGCATCTGCAGGCGCTGAGGAGGATGAGGAGGCTGGAAGGTCTGCTCCTGATGTCTTGACTTGCGGCTGGCCTCATCCATCTCACTCTCCTTGTCCCAGTAGAAGGCGGCCTCTGCAATGGCCCTCACCATTTTCCTTCTGATTTCAGGGCTGGCGTGAAATCCGACGTGGTAGAGGTCCTGGCACTTCATCCTCCAGTACTCCTGATCGGGTTGCAACTCCTGGTGGTCGGGGCACATCTTGCAGCCAGAGCCTTTCAGGATCTTCTTGGCGGAGGACATGGCTTGCATGCTGCCTGCGATGACATTCATGGCGGAGTGCATGGATTCATCTGTTGGGGCCTTCCTCTTGGTTCCCTTGGCAACGGCTCCAGGCTTTGGCGCTCCAGGGAAGACTTGCGACTGCTGGCTGTCAGGTCTGTCCTGTGATGGCTGGTCAGGTGGCAGGTCCTGCATGTCATAGGAAGCTGGCAGGGAATCCTCGGGGTTGTAGCTGTCCCGGAGTCTGAGGCTGGTCGGTTGGCAGACAGTTGAGAGATGGCGGACAGCTCCTTCCCTGGCTTGTGCACGATGGAGTCCTTCAGGAACCGACAGTTGGCTAGGATGTACTGGTCCCTGTCTGTCAGAGTCTCCTTCCTGCCGGATCCTGAAGCTTCAGGCCTGACGAGTCTGGAGTAGTGGGTGCGGACTGTCTTCCTCCAGTTGAAGATGTCCTGGGAGGTGTACTTGGGTCCCAGCTCCTTGGCTTTTTCTGTGTCCAGCAGCAGCTTCTCGTTGCCCTTGTATCCTCTGGAGCCCTTCATGTAGAGGACAGGATGCTCTCTGAACCAGTTGATGAGGTCATCTTCTTGGTCAGATGTGATGCCCATTAGGGTGCGCCTTCTGCCCCCCAAAATTGAAATTTTTTCTGGATCCAACCTTACTTTTTTTTGGTGGTGAGGTTATCAATGTAGACCATTTTTCTGAAATTTCATGAAATTTGAAGAACTCCTAGGTGTAGCACATTGCAATTGAAATTTTGTCGTTCTTCGTAATTTCAAGAGAAAAGAAAACAAATAGCCAATCAAGAGATTACATGGTTTGCATGATAAATCAGATTTAAACATACATAATGAAGTACAGAAACCATTTGGGAAAGATAGAGGTCAGCTAAAGACTAGGTACAATTTGCCAGGGTCATCAATATGATAGGTGTACAACATCAAGTTTGCGCTGTTTTCAGTGATTTTGGCGATAATTCAGGAATTGTCAACCATATCATTTTGAAGTCGATCTTCCTTTCTTGATCTTAATAATCTACTTCCAATTTTACCCTCTTTCTGCACAGTCATTTGTAACCCTAAAGGCACTGGAGATCTTTTTCCCTGATATGCATCTGTCATCATATTGTCATTCAGAAGGTTCGGATGTGTACATCAATCTCCAAAAAGGATGGTTCAATCTTCATTAAAGAAACAATGTGTATGCCATAAGTCTGCAACCACTAACGCACAGTTTCATATTTTCCCTCAATTCAGGAAAGGAATTTAAGGCTTTTGATGTCAGACACTTTATGGTTGTTTTAATATTTCTTGCACTAACTTACTGTATGTGTTTTTCTCATCAGTACGCAAGTGATCATCAAACAGTGTCAAAGCGATCATGTCAGGAACAAGAAAACAGAGACGATGTCTCAGTACTTTCAGCTCAGCTTCCCAAATTGTGGAGTGAGTTGTTAATAACTTAATGATATTATTGCATAGTACGAGGTCATTGCTTGGGTTGCAGTTGAATTCAACCAAGGTGCATATACAAATACCTCAAATTTGACAAATCATTTAATTGTTTGCATGCTGCGAGCACATGCAAAAGCCTGGAGTCTTGTCTTAATTGTCACAATTTATTTATAACTGCCAAATAAAGACATGACTCTATTCAGGCAACAGCTAAATAGAGTGCATAGGAAGCTTTGCCATCCAAGTTACACCCTCCTTTTCAAGTCATTGCTAAATATGTAGTCACAATTGAAGAGTAGCAATACAGCAAGACAAGATCAAGTATCAATACATCATCAGAATTAGGGTACCTTCTGAAGTTTTACAATAGGTCTACCACAATCTCTTTCAGCTCACTGAGGAAAGGCTGCAAAACCACTATCCGCCATTGACTATGAATTTAAATCGCTGAATGACATTTTTTGGGGTAAATTTTCTCCTAATTTTGACATATAATGGTGAACATATTCGTGGTCCTGTGCCCAGCCACTGTGACAGGAGTCTTTCCTCTCTTGATGTTTTATTTCAGTAACACTTTAAATTCCTCATAGCATTAAATATTTCCAAAGTCATCTTATTTGGGGCTGACAGGAAATAATTATGTGCTCTCTCACAGAAAGATAAAACAAGTATTTTTTTCCAAATATCTTCCCTATGAGCTATGAAGCGCAACAAGACCTGCTTCCTTGGGAAGAATTGTAGACACAGTTTCTTGTAAAACAAATATCTTGATCCTAGTGTCTTGACATGACTAAGAATGCTGTGCAAAAGGACTATCCCAAGGATCTGCTGAATTGGATGATTGACATCTTTGTAGGCCTTTAAACTTCAGAAATGTCCTTCACACGTTTACCATGTGAGGTACTGTACAGCTGGTCACATTACAAAACTTTAATTAAGTGACTACTAGTGTCACAAGTAAATGATTTAATGTCTAAATTAAACACTGCATCTTGAAACTCCTGGCAACTTTTAATTTTTCACCTCATTTAAATAATCGAAATTCTAGTTTCCATCAAGATACAGCCTTATTTTGATAAAGGCATTCAAAGAAGTGAAAAAGTTTAATTTCTAACAAAGGTTACCATGTAACCAGGGGAAAAATAATTTTATTTGTAGTTTAATTTGCTATATATACTAAACCAGCCTTGTTATCAACAATTAACGATAATGTTATGACATTATGAGACGACGCAATCACTGTTTCCACTACTGTGCCTTCCTGAACCTAAGCTGAGCCTTTAATCTGATGTTAAATTTAGAAATGAGTAAGATATGGATGGAAAATGCTGTTTTGACACATAAATATTCTTAAACAATATTCAAGGCTATTGAAAAAACTATGATAGATAACCTAGTAATTCACAAGAAATCGCTCAATTTTAAGGAAATTTGACAAATTTCAATCCAAATGTGCTACACCTAGGCATCAATAAAATTTCTTGAAATTTGGCATGATTACTTCTATTGACTAACCTCACCCTCGAAAAAAAGTATACAGGGTTCTGAGCAAGTTGGGGCAAAAGGAGCACCCTAATGCCCATGTTGTCCTTGATGTTCTTCTTGGGGGCCTTCCCTTTGCCCTTCTTGCCCTTGGACTTGGCTTCAGCAGCTGCAGGGGTCTCATCAGCAGAGGACTGGTGGTCTTCCTCCTCGAAGGTGGCATCATGTATGATGTCTTCAAGAGCAACAACAGGCTGGCTCTGTTGTGTCTTCTTCGGAGTCTTCTTCGGAGTCTGAGTCTTCTTTGGAGTCTTTGGAGTCTTCTTTGGAGTAGACTTGGCAGTAGGCTCTGGAAGACCCTTGGAAGACTTGGCAGCAGGCTTGTCAGCAGGCTTCTCAGCAGACTTGGCAGCAGGCTTGTCAGCAGACTTGGCAGCAGGCTTCTCAGCAGACTTGGCAGCAGGCTTTTCAGCAGACTTGGCAGCAGGCTTGTCAGCAGACTTGGAAGGCTTGTCAGCAGGCTTGTCTCCTTCCTCTTGAAACAATTCAACAGATGAATCTTCGTCTGTGCTGTCTTCTGGCCGGCCCTCAAAGATGGTCTCGCTGACGACAGTGGCTTTGCTGGTTGAAGTGGTGGTCTTCGTCTGGCTGCCAGCTGTAGTGGAGGTGTAGAGCCCAGGTAGAGAGATGTCTGCCATGGCTGTTGTAAAGAAGGCAGTCACTGCAGCATCTGAAGGGTCATGGAGAGGAGTTGCAGCTGGAGTTGTCGCTGGAGTTGTCACTGGAGTGCTCCCAGGAGTGTGAAGTGTTGACCTGGTGGTGAGCTTGGTTGGTGCCCTGGTGACGACGGTGCCCTTTTTCCTCTTTGGTCCCATGTTGTAGCAGCAAAAGTACAATTGTAGCAACAAAAGTAGCAGCAAATGTAGCAGTTGATAGTGTCGTGGATTCTAGGTGTGTTCTGGTCGAAGGTCTGAGTGGGTATGGTGCTCTAATCTGGCCCCCTCTATATATATGCAGGGTGCGGACCGCCTCTTTTCCCCTCCTTCGCCCCCCCTTCTTCGCTGCTGCTGCCCCAGCCGCTGCGCAGAAAGAGGGTGACACGCAGACAAAGGGTTGATGCTAAAAATAGAACAACGCATGCACTCAGGCGCCACTCTGTCTGCTGCATTGGGGGTCCATAAGACGCGGCGCGCACCCTCTCACGTGCGTCGAACATGTGACTTTCCGCGACGCGTGTCTGAAACATGTGACATGAAGCAAGAGCTTTCTGCTACACTGCTGTTTCTGCGTCGAAGCTCTTCTTTGTGCGTCGCAACTTTAAAAATCTGCGGCGCGCACTGATTTCTTTTTACGCTTCTTCTTGCTTCACCACTTCTTTCCTCGCAAAGATTCAACCGGTTGAATCTTTGCGAGGAAAGAAGTGGTGAAGCAAGAAGAAGAACCGGTTGAATCTTTTTTTCCTGCATCGTCAAATTTCTAGGAATTGCGTAGAAAGACCTCTTAAAACGGCGCATGCTGTTCCTGTTGCGCCGTAAAGCCAAAATTGACGGCGAACATGCTCAAATCTTTGCCCTTTCCTGGAAATATAAGAAACGCCGTCGCTTAAACCCTCTGTTACGTCTCCGTGAGAACTAGCCATTACTCTATAGAAACATCCCTACCCTCTCCCTCACTTCTGCCTCCTTCCAACCTTCCTTCTCCTCTCTCTCTGGGTTTCTCCCTTTACTTTCCATCTCTTCTATAGCCATTCCCATGTCATCTCCTATACCTCTCCAATTACTCTCATTCTAGCTATCTCTGACTCTCCCCTCCGTGCATTATCCTTAACTGCCTCAACCCAATTCTAGTCTCCTCCCCAATATCTCTTTCCTCCTCCTAAGCTCTTGCTTTCTCTGTCTCTTCACCCCTCCCTCATCTCTTGGGCTTCTGCATTACTCTCTGTCTGCCATCTCCTTAATGCCTCCAGTCTCTGGTCTTCTCCTCCCTTGTCCTTCCTTCTTCCTCCTCAACAGCTTTTCTCTCCTCCCCAACAGCTCTTCTCTCCTCCCTAGTCCTTGAGGCTTATAAATTAGTAATAATAGCTCCCTCACTGGCTCCTCCCTTGCACCTCTCTGCTTTCCATCTACTACGTTACATTTTTGCATAAATTTCTCTTGTCAGAAGAAGTGCTCAGACTAACTCCTCCCTAGTTTTTGCCTCCTCCTGATAGCTCAAGCCTTCTCCGGTATTCATCCTCTTCCTTCCCTAATCATCTCTATCTCTCTGACTTGCACCTCTCTACATTCTCCATTACTACATTTCTGGAATCAGAAGCAATGATTGGACTTCTGTAAAGCTCTTGTGGCTGTCTTGCCTCCTTCTGATAGATTTAGCCTTCTCCAGTATCAATCCTCCACCTCCCTAGTCACCTCTATCTCTCTGACTCATACTCTCCATTCCTTCTATTACCTAGCAACAGCTACTCCCGTTACCCCTGCACTTGTCACCTCCATCATCGGCCCTTCCCTTGGTCAAATCCAATTTCCCTGCATATAACTCCACATTATATGTCTATATGTGTTTTCACAAAAGCTAAATGATACTAATACTAAATGCTACAAAAATGGTTCATGATGTTTTAAAATTATGACTTGCTTTTTAGTGAAAGCAAAGACTTTTCAACATTCTGTTGTAGCATCTACATCGTAACTTTTAAAATGTCTTACAAGTGAGTTTGACCTGTTCTTATAGGGTGAAAACTGATGATTTTGTAATAGCAGCGAAATTCCATACAAAATAATTATTAAAACCAGTGATTTCAAAAATAATTTGCTCAAAGATAGTGTCCTTTGACATTTAAGATATTATCATATTGAAGATTTTTGGGAATTTTTCTTTCAAAATTAACTCTCTGGAATGCTCAGAATGCATCTGAGAGTGTCGGAAATCCGTTGAGACCCCCTGCCGTTAAGTTTCGGCCCTACGGGCCTCAATTCCCCTCAATTACGTCCCACACACCCCCCCATAAAAAATCCTGGCTACGGGCCTGAGAGAAACGTGGAAAACGCTTGGAAAACTTATGAAAAACGTACAAAACGAATGAGAAACGACCAGAAAACGTTTATAACGTACCCCTAACGATCCTATAACTTATTATAAAGATAAGCTTACTATCCACACGTTGCTGTGCGTCAATGATTTTTGAACATGCTTAAAAGTCCTCCGTTCCCTGGACGTATAACAACGTGTTTCAACGTGTATCAACGTGTTTGTAACGAGTGAGAAACTTGTCTATAGCGTATACCCACGTGTTTTAAAGCACGTTATACGCACGCAATCTAAAACGGCCAGGTGTGACAGGGGCTTTTAAGCCACTCTGCCTCTCCGATACGGTGATTTTTGGCTGATTTATATTAATAACTGGAAAAACGACGTTTTTCTTAACTTCTGGTGGTAACACAATATTGAACCTTGCTTTAATCTACGAGGTATAAAGTTATTTTATCTATGGTCTCAATACATACATTGATTATGATGTCCAAATAATTCACAAGTAGCTGAAATCCAGTGGTGGTCATATTATGTTTTTACTCAATCCCTTGTTATATTGCTTACATGTTTTGTGTAGGGGAAGTGTACCTATATTGGACCGGCCCTTAAATTGGACCACCATCATATCTCCCAGCCGGATGATGCATTGAGGCAGGTGATAAACTTAGTGGACACCTCTTTAATACAAACTTCTATAGTTGGCACAGGAAGTTTCTAGGCAACAAACATGGAAAATTATTGAGAATTATTTATTTTTACCATATTTCTTCTAAAAATCAACAAAGTTTGGTGGCCGGCCAGGTGGTCAGGTATACAGCAATGACTAAAACAACAGGAGATACATAGAGTAGGTGTTCTCTGTTGCAAAAACTGATGGATTTCTGATAGAATAGTATTCTGCTTTTAGAGAATGTGTAATAACTGAAAGTTGACGAGGGCCTTAAATTGGACGTCTCATTGTGCCAATATTGGGTCAAGTGATCTAATTAAGGGAAGGAAATGATCGATCCATTATAGATGTATTGTTTAAAAACTATTCTGCCTTTTATAGGTAAATGGAAAGGTTGAACTTTAATAACTTTATTTCAATGCCACATGGGAATTTATGGACCTAAATTGGACCAGGTGGCATCCAATATTGGACCACCTGGATCCCTAATACCATCGCGAAAAGCTAAGACCTGTTCCAAGAGGGCTGCACTATGCACTTATCATATGGTTGTATTTATGGATCTCTCTAACATATTTGACGAGTAGTGCCTGTATTGGTCCAATGACCCAATGTGTGTAATAAGAATAAACAGGTGGTCCAATATAAGGTCCACTGGTCCAATTTGAGGTACCCGGACAAAATCTTGTATTTACATTTTACGCAAAATCTAGCAAATGTTGCAACCTCAATCTGGACAAACACTGAGACCTTAGCGGGCCTTAAGTATTGGTCCAATAAGTAATCCCTTAGGTATAACCCTGTGTGAGAATTGGACCAATGGAGTTAGGTGGTCCAATATAGGTACACTTCCCCTATTCTATGTATAAACATTGGAATGTTTATGTTTTAATATTCAATCAGCAAATCAGCTGTTAAAAATGTATGACAAAAGGTCTAATCACTAAGGGACCGTTCAGAATTTATGACTGGGGGGGGGGTGGGAGTTTTGGCTGAGGGGGTACTAACTTTTCACACGTGTTTCAAGGGGGGTATTAATTTTTGACAACACTTCCAAGGGTGGGAGTAAGAAATTTTAAGAAAGAAAAGATGTTAAAAACATGCATAAGCTCATTTTATTTTAACTTTTTTATGCGCAAATGTCCGCAAAATGACGCGAATCTGTACGCGTGACCATGTATAACAATATATATGTGTGTACTGCTTTGTATGAGGGGGGGGGGGTACTAAAAATATGCGTGAAACCTGAGGGTGGGGTACTAAAAATTCGCATGAAACTCAAGGGGAGGGTATCAATTTTTGACGGGAAGTTCTAGCAAACTCCCACCCCCCCCCCAGTCATAAATTTTGAACGGTCCCTAATATGACATAATGTTGTCTGTTTGTAATAATCTAACCAAAGCTATTCTTGGTGCTTCATTTTTTTATCCAGTCAGTAGTTATTCACTTTCTCATACACATAGCTTACACGTGGGCTAAGTCTTGTATTAGAATGCAGAACTTTGTAAGTAAACCAATCTTGTTTTATTTGTACAGTTAATGAATCTTGCTCTGTTTAAACACAATCTTGAGTAACTCTTATTACGTTTTGATTAATTTACCAAGATGATGCATTTATTACAATTCATATGTGACCAATATTCTCATTGTATGAATGTCTTTTATTTGATATATATTTAAATCATAAAGTGAGTTAAGTGACACACTTTAGATGCTGTCCCAACACTTCTTCTTCATGATATAAGTAATTGCTGTTTACTTTAATTTTAATTTAGCATTCTGTATAATTGGCCTGTTAACTCAATTTGTCAAATACAGTAGAGTCAAGGAGGGTAAATCCGTCCACTATTGGCTAAAACTGTCTTTTCAGGAATATTGAAATAGTTACAAAAGTAAACATAGGCTGCGCAGCAGCATACCCTCGGCTATTCAGCAGGCTATTTCGCAGGGTGGGGGCAGCAAGATAGACTGCCCCCAAAAAAAATTTGGAGAACTGTTTTAAAAAACATGGGCACAGACTATAATTAAGGTTTTGAAAATAAGGCCATTAGCAATTTCGGAATTCAGATTGACTTGACAGCTTATAATATTTCCGCCACTAATCTCCATGGGAACCAATTTTTATCTGAATCCATTTATCATTTGAGTTTTTTATCTATCGAGATTATCTTTTGGTCTGTATGATTCAGACAATAAGTCAGTTATACCATGTAGTTGTCTAACAATAATATGATGTGTAAAAAAGCCATTTCCATTTTGCCATGATTTTCACAACTGATATACATTGCATGTTTATTTTCATAGAAAATATGCTTTAAAAACTCATGATAATCATTATAGTATCGTAGTGCTGTAGCCATTTCTCAAAAGAGGCCTAAAACAGGGTGCAACCCCAACCCACCTTAGAACAAAGCAAACCTTACTTTTTCTGGAGCAGAATTTTGTCTAGTTTTAGAAAATGATGGGTGTAGTTGACAAAATCATGTTTGACCTACTGAAAATTCAAGATGGTTGTACAACAAATACAATGGAGGTGTCTAATAAGGCGTGGGACTGGACCAGCCTGAGGACACTAACGAACCTATTATTTTTCAACATTCTAAATATCATGATGATAATGATTTACTCAGATCTTATGAATACTAAAAATAACTCAATGACTATTCTTAGCCTAAACTGTCAGAATACACAGCGCTCCTGAAGAAAAAGCAAGATTTTCAAAATATACCAAAAAAGTTACGAACGTAGTGTGAAAGTAGAAGGTCTCAGCTTTGTATCGATGTAAGAAGTAAAAGATTCTGTAGGGAAAATTTCGAGATAGTTGAGTTTTAAATTTGTTGTTTATCACATTCCATTTCGGACCATTATCACAGGAATTTTTACAAGTAACAAACAATTTCTTCATAAGATATAACTGTAGATAACATAGAGTATCGTATAAATAATTTACATCCGAGAGAAAATGTATTTTTGAGGGAAATGACCATCATTACATTTGTTTATCACATTTTATGTTTATTGGCATTTTGAGATTAAAGATATGTATAGTTTAGACAATTGTACACAAGAAAATCCAACTTCATAGCCACTCCTCAGTTTCATCTAATTTTAAGGACTTAGTTGGTTTTAGTGTTAAGATAGATCATTCCGATGTTTTGAAAAAAGTTTGTGTTTTTTCTTATAGGAAGGTGTCAAGAAGTTGCACTGACGTAGTCAGGGCTACGTCAGGGCGATTGGTGCAAGAATCGTTCACGAGGTGATAAAAACATCATCTATTGTAAAGCCAATTGAGGCTTGAAGAGCATCAAAAATTGGGACAAAAGCAGTGTGGAACTTCATGAAGTGTTGAGGTAACATGTTGCTCAGCATTTCAAGGTTTTCAAGGAGCTTGTTGCACTCATTACCCTCAAATGTACCTCCATGGTCTGCTCCTTTTGGATGTAAAGAACCTCGGAACAGTGGTCAAAATCTGGGAAGTTTCTTCAATTCAGAACAGATTTTATTCACAATCTCCAACTTAATATACAGTGCAGGACAAGGAACTACTAGCCAAGGCGATTGGTGCTGAAATAGCATAATAATCGTTCACAAGGTGATAAAAGCATGAGACTTGGCACAAATGTTCAGAAGGACCTACTCTACCATTTTAGGCCGGGAGCCATCTTGAGATTAGCGTTGTTCCCTCCGCCATCTTGGATTTCAAAATGGCCGCCATTCTGAACCTATTTTAATCAATGTCTCAGGAACTATGATAGATAGAGAGTTGATTTCAGTGGTTATGCCCCTTATATCACCTTCCGAAGGGGTACTTTGGAAATATTTTGATGGCAGCCATATTGTTTTTCAAGATGGTCGCCATTGAAGACCTATTTCCTACTGTATCTCGGAAACTAAATGAGTTAGAGACTTTGTTTCAGTGGCTATATCCCCATTTGTAGGGTCAAGGAATCAGATGCACTCATTTCAAAAGAGATTGAGTGGCATCCATATTTAATTTTATGATTACAATTACCAGAATGAACCATTTCTCATTATATTTAAAAAGCGAGAAAGACCATTTCACTGTACTATTTCATCATTTACAGGGACTGTCTAAGTGTCAGTGACTTACACTAGCTGTAAAAATATTTTCAACTCTTATTGTAGATACCTTTTAAATATCAAGGTATCAGAATTTGAATATTTACAAAGGAATGTTGATGTGGCAGCCTTAATTTTTTTCTAAAATACTAAATAAGTCTGCCCCAGTCAAACCTCATGCCAGCGGAGGTAACTCTCATTCAGTATTCAAATGTCTCACTCTGATTAACTATAGTTTGAATATTTTTGATTGCCCATAACTTATTATGGGTGGTCTCTGTAATGAAATTGAATGGCGAGTATGGTGTAGAATTCCAAGTGGCGTAGAATCACAAGTAGAATATCTGTTCAAGAACTTCCTTCCCAAACATTGTCCAAATCAGCTCCAGGCTGAATCAGTGCTAAAACTAAACTCACCTGTTTCGCTGTCTTTTAGTTTTTACTGAAGCAACAATAGCTCACAGCCTCACATATATAAAAAAAAAAACCGTGCAAAGCACTGGAAGGCGAGAATCTCAAATTGAAAATTCACTTGTTAGGCCTATTGTAAGTGTATTCTTAGTCTGGTGGCCTGCTGGGTGAATATCCCAATATTGACGTTGAGAACCAAAAAACAAGTTTCATTAACATGCCTCAACGATGTGTCATGTGAAATTTGCATTAAAATGTGATTACTTCAATAATCTGGTGCTGAACCATAAGTACTAACCCCCCCCCCCAGACTACCCTGCACATGTGGATCCACCACTGATCAGTAATAAGCTGATCAATTAGTGTTTCTCATAACATTGCATTTAATGGCCTACTGTGTATAGAGTCAGATGGTTTGACTGTGTCAGTGCACTGGAAATGTGAAATGGCAGTAATTTACACCATACCGTATTTCCTCGAATAGAAGCCTGGTCTCAAATAGAAGCCTGTCTCGTTTAGAGGCCGGGTCAGAGGCCCACGGCAAAATAATAAACGCCGGTCTCAATTACATGCCGGGTCAGCAACTCTGTACTCCCCTTATTGACTGCCATGCATGCTGCCCAGGTGTTTCCATGCAAGCACTAGCTACCCTTGCATACTCAGATGTTTGTTGATTGGTTGCCTGTTTAAAACAATAAACGCCGGTCTCAAATAGACGCCTGTCTCGTATAAACGCCAGGGCAGTGATCCCCTTTAAAACAATAAACGCTCGGGCTGCTAAACGAGGAAATACGGTATATTAAGCAGAGTGGTCAGCATGCAGTAATAGAAGTTTCCCCCATAAGCTAGGCTGAGGTATGCCACCAAAAGTTCACAATTTAGCATCATACCTTAGAAGTTTTAAGGAAATTGATATATCACCACCTTCTATTTCCTTGGGCCATGGGTGTATATCACATGATAAAGCAGTGTGGAGATGGATGCATGGATGAGTAGGGCTCTATGTCCTGTATTTATGCACTGGTAGGCTAATTAGGACAGGAGGAGGACAAGGCAATGAGGTGAAGGATCCAACATAGGCCCAGGTGACCCGGCAAGAGCTGGATTCGAATCCTGGACCAAGCCCAGCCAGCTACCACTAGACCAACCCTCCTGTCCTTATTAGTCTGCCTGTCATAATGTTTAGCTTAACCAATTGCACAAATGCAGGACATAAAGCCCAGTGGCGTATTTAGGGGGGGGCCATTAGGCCATGCCCCCCCCCTCAGGCCAAAAATTAACATGGGAAAGATAGGAAAAGCCGCGGAGTGCCCTGTATTCACCCCATATAATGCCCCCCCTCAGGCCATTTCTAGATACGCCCCTGATAAAGCCCCAATCATCTATCCAGATAGATAGACAGATAGATATATAGATAGATAGACAGGTAGATACTATTAGATAGATAGATAGATAGATAGATAGATAGATAGATAGATAGATAGATAGATAGTCATGATGGGACGAGAGTTGCTCAGTTGGTACCATTCAGGTCATTCTATCATTGTGTCCCAAGTTCAAATCCAGCTCTGGCCTGGTCACCTTAACCTATGTTAGACAGCAGTTTCAATCATCCTTTGCCTCATTACTGTATCACCCTGTCCTAATTGATGTTCTGAGTGCGTAAATGCAAGATGTAAAGTCCCAGACACCCATCCATGCTGCAAGATGGATATATGATAGATTGATGATATGATAGATTGATGGATAGGTAGATATTGTAGTAACTCCATATCTTAGATCACATTCTTATAAAATAATTAAATTACTAGTATCTGATGACCACCAAAGATCATGCTGTAAAATTAATGCATAAATAAATAGCAACAGCAGCTATAGTTTCTTCATGGTAGAATGTACTTACAATCTAACTCTAAACAATGTAGTAAACATATATAACACATACTAGGGGATTTTAGAAATCCAGATGGGACTCATCAAAAGAGTAACCAAGGGACTGGGGCTATAACAGGTCATTTTGTGGTTTGTGGTTGAATTAACACCCCATTTGGGCAAGATTGTAAGTTGCTCACCATGATATTTCACACATGTAGCATTTCTTCACTTCTTTTAGTGAGTTTTTTTGGGGTTTTGTTTTCTCTCTTTTGTTCTCCTTTTTTGTTTTCAAAAGGTCATGTTCAGCACTCAGAGACAAAATATTGTAGGCAGGGATGCATAAGTATATGACAAGGCTATTAGGAACATATCCGGGCACGCCACATGCCTGGAAACCTGTCATACTCGAGATAACGGCTAAATAAACGAATGGGTGAAGTTTGCAAGGAACAGGTGGCCCACAAATCATGTTATGTGTGACGAAGTCCCCAGCTACCATGACATTCCTGACACATTCCTCGTTGAGAACAGTAGAAGGTGAGAGAGATTCTCACCTAACTAGAACGGGCGCTCGGAGAGCACATAGCTTCGCTGTCCATTTAAAATTGAACTTTGACTACTGCAAGATGCCGAACATAAGGGGGCAACCAGTCGATAGTTAGCTACAGGTGGAAACAAAGTTTTTTTTTTATGCGCGCAACAATTTGTTTTGTTTTCAGTGTGAAGTTGAAAAAAAAAACACTTTTTTTTTCACCAAAAGGCAATAGCCCCCTCCTCAAAGATCATCTGGTCGGCCCCTAATAGTTGATTGAGACTTCAACTTATATGTGAAGGCTTGAATGTTATTGCAGCATCATTCGTTGGATTTTCTACAATTGCATGGTAATTTCAGCAATTCTGCTCAGATTTTGATCAAATAAACATTGAAATGTTGCTAATTTAGTGCTTTGGCACCTTCTACAGACGTTTAATTGCCGTTTTTACTGGTAGTGCTGCAGCAAAAAATGATAGTGGATGCTGCACTGTAGAGGCATTTTTCAGATTTCTTGAACTGTGGGCCTAAAAAAGGTCCAATTGTCACCAAAATTTAATCAGGTCTTGTGTAGTGCAAATGAACACATCATGCCAAAGGAAATCTAAATCCATCCAGTAGTTTTTGCAGGAGGCAACTCACATACTTACTAACGCACATGCTGAAGTGCCAGCTACCACAATAGCTTCTCAGCGAAGCTAAAAAACAGATTTGTGCAGAGGTCTTATCAGTTATTGGGCGATATCACATCACATCACTGTGACATCAGTTCTTGTAGGAATGCAATGCTCCAATTGATTATAACATCTTTTGTATTGATTCATAATATTTAAAGTATATCCGGGGTTTATCTAAAGGGGGAGGGGGTGCACCTACCCTTTGGGTTACAGCAGTTTCTGCTCAGGTGCCCTCCTGTACAACATTTTACTTTTTTGCATATAATATTTTTATGTATACATGTTCCATTTTATTGTAAGTACTCAAGTTGTGCAAATAAAGTATCCTATCCTAGCTATACTTTTGGAATTAAAAATCCTGAAAGATGATTGCAGTGGATTCCTTCATTTGCAGGGAGACTATAAAATTATAATGTATACAAAGAATTAAAAAAAACAATACATTAACATTCCCAACAAGCACTCTAGCATTAAGGAAAATATGTATATATTTAAAAGTGTTAATTTGGTTCATAAGACTTATTCAATGTTTTAGAAACGTTAGTGCTTGCTGGGTAGCCACCAATTAGTTTTTATCTCTTGGATCTGTTCCAACTTCCAGGTTTGAACTTTGCTGGGCAGATTAACCACCTATTGGCCATATCAAGCATGTCAACAACTGATACATTCTTGAGTCATTCTGAAATAGCTGACTTGTTAATAGGGCTTACTTATTGTGTGTTAACTGCTAACTTAAAGTGTGCTGAGACCCTTGACTTGAAGCTCACCTGAATGGAAACTGTCATCTAAAAAAGCCTGGTGGCAAAAGAATCACTGGTGTGTCAATATTTATATCTAAAAATTAATATTACACAGTATTTGTAAAATCTATTGCACTACAAATATGTAAAGCGAAGCTGGTAATGCCTTCTAACCTGTTATCATTCTCACAGAATTGTTCATAAGGATGACATTCAATCATACACTCCTGGGCAAAAAAAATGGACCTTAGTAGAATTTGCTTAATTTCAAAAGGCTTTGATTTCTATGGGAAATACACAACAACAAAGCTTCATTCAATGTCAGTCAATCAATTATAACATTATCTTAGTATGAAATTACTTTTCCTTTTGACGTTTTGAGAATAACACATATTTTGCCTACATTTCTTCATAACTTTCTGAGCCAAAATGGCTTTATTTTCCCATTGAAATTTCACTGCTTTCCAAAGCTCCTTTGTGTCACTGAACTTGTGTCCTCTCAGATTAACATCAAAAGTCAAAATGAAAAGAAATTTCATACTAAGATAATTGGGCTATTGATTGACTGACAAGAAATGAAACTTCGTTGTTATGCATGGAAACAGTGTGAAATTCTACGAAGGTCCATTTTTTTTGCCCAGGAGTGTACATCAAGGATGAACTACTGTGGGACTGGTGATGTGATCATGGATCCAAAAATTCCATCTATTGCTTCTTTGAATGGCACATAAAATCTATTGAATTTCCCAAATTGTACCATGCTCTGCTGTGGAAGTATATATAGCTATGTGCACACTACCCCTAATTCCTTGGTTTCAGACTGTGACATTATGAGAATGTGAAATTCAGCAGCAGTCAAGTCCAGCCCAACAATGCACTCATCCTCTTAACTCCTCCCCTATACTAGCTTGTTGTTTCAGTGTACTTTTTAACAAAACTTATGTGCTGAACGCTGATTTATTAAAAAGAAAAAATTCAAAGCTGCTTTGTTTGTAACCAGTATCTATATAAACAACGGCGATCCTTAATTTTTGTTGTTGTAGGAGCTTATTTACAACATAGGAAGGCCCTATAATTGGTGGCAGTAAGGCCACAATACGTGAAAATTGGTGTAGAACCAGGGTAAGGTAGAGTCAGTTTTACTTTTAAAGCATTAATTAATTATGACTTCCACAACCCCAATTTGAAGAATTGGCACGGAAGGATTGAGAATCATCTCTGCTGGTTTCTGCTTTCAATAATCATTGAACACTCATGTCCGTATTTTTCCACAAACAATAAATGCAATGATAGGCACATTGACTTGGAGAACTATTTCTCATATTATACACATTCACAGGCTGGCCGCCCATAATTTTTTAACATCTATGTGGTAACTATGACAGCTAGATTTAATGGTCTCACAGTGGTCAGATTTAGTTTCCTAGTCTAAGTTGCTGTCGCTTGGAGACAATTTTTCGGAGATTTTCGTAGCATGCTTGGTTGTTATAAACCGAAATGAAGTTCTTGGCTATATTCAGAAGATTTTTCTTTTCTGACAAGCAAGTCAAAGTTCTTTTACAATCTAAAAAATTTTGCAAAAAATATTTGAGACTAAGTGTACCTCATTGATCTTCAACTGATTTATTTGGATATGATGGTTCAATTGAATAATCATTAGAGCTTTTAATTGTCTTGTTTGTTTCTTTTAAACAGTCATCCATATAGAATCTTTATCTATTTCAATTGGGAAGCAACTTATGTCATCATCACAATTCAGCTTGTGTAGTCAGCAATACTTGCAGTCAAATACCTGGCACTAAATATTTCAGCAAAAATTAAGTTTATCTCTACTTCATATATATTCAGTAATTCTTGGTATTTCACACTGTGTAACCGAATCTTCTCCTCGAGATCCTGTAAATTCATTTCTTGGATTAGAATCTTGAAGACTTCATGCATGACTAAATACTTTTCCACAATCAAGGAGCCAGTCAAGATAAGAAATGCAAATGCTGAATGAAAGATATCATCACTGATACCTATGCTTTGACTGTGTCAGACTTTTTCATCTTGTAGAAGAAACAATTTTAAGGCTGCAGCATAGGCATTTCTTTGAGTAAATTTCAATTTCTGATACCTTGAAATTGAAAAGGTTAATATATTAAGAGATGGAAATCTTTTTACTGCTATTTTAAGTGACTGAAAGTCCCTGAAAATGATGAAATAGTACAGTGAAATGGTTTCCTCACTTTTTAACACCAAAAATATAGTGTGAAATGGTTCATCCTGTTGATTTAAATCAATAAATTCAATATGGATGCCACATCAATCTCTTTTGAAATGGGTGAATCTGATACCTTGACCATAAAAATGGGGATATAGCCACTGAAACGAAGTCTTCAACTCAATTTAGTTTTCGAGATACAACAGAAAATAGGTTTTCAAAGGCGGCCATCTTGAAAAACAATATGGCTGCCATCAAAATAGTTCCAAAGTACCCCTTATGAGTTCGGAAGGTGATATAAGGGGCATAGCCACTGAAATTAACTCTCTATCTATCATAGTTCCAGAGATATTGATTAAATTGGGTTCAGAATGGCGGCCATTTTGAAATCCAAGATGGCTCCCGGCCTAAAATGGTAGAGTAGGTCCTTCTGAACATTTGTGCCAAGTCTCATGCTTTTATCACCTTGTGAACGATTATTATGCTATTTCAGCACCAATCGCCTTGACTAGTAGTTCCTTGTCCTGCACTGTATATTAAGTTGGAGATTGTGAATAAAATCTGTTCCGAATTGAAGAAACTTCCCAGATTTTGACCACTGTTCCGAGGTTCTTTACATCCAAAAGGAGCAGACCATGGAGGTACATTTGAGGGTAATGAGTGCAACAAGCTCCTTGAAAACCTTGAAATGCTGAGCAACATGTTACCTCAACACTTCATGAAGTTCCACACTGCTTTTGTCCCAATTTTTGATGCTCTTCAAGCCTCAATTGGCTTTACAATAGAGGATGTTTACCAAGGCAACATTGCAAAATATATAAGAGCGTACCAAGAATCAGGGATTTTTTCACTACTAAAGTTCATTTCCTTCTCCGTTGTGTGCCGCAGGTTGTTGAACAGATGAAGAAGGCACTGGGCCTCTTTTCTGAGCAGGTTGTCGAGAGGTGTCACTCAAAATTTGACAGACTCATCAATAGCTACCAAATCAAGTACATCAATCATCCCAATTGTTGAACAATCTCTGCTGTGCCATCATGCGTTTCAATTCATATCGTGTATAGGCTGTCATTCAAGGAAGTTAGGAGGCGATAAGATTCACTTTTACTGAAAAATATTATCATAAGAGTTTGCAACACACCCCATTCTATATTTATCACATAAGTGCCATTTAAAGGATTTCTTCAGTTCGACTTCAATGAAATGTCATATTAAACATGTAAAGCTACAAATTTACTGCATGATTAAAATGTTAGGTGACTTATTGGGTGATACTGAGTGATAATGATTTCAATTAAAGAGTTGTGATAAATAAAAAAATTGAAACTCAAATATCTCAAAATTTTCCCAAAAGAATATTTTGCTTTTTACATCAATAGGAAGCTGAGATCTTCCGCTTTCGCACTACGTTCGTAACTTTTTCGGTATATTTTGAAAATCGTACATTTTATTCAGGAGCGCTGTGAGTATCAATGCTAAATTTGAACAGTTGAAAATTTATATTGAAAATTATAATTGTCAAAATGCTGATGATATAAATGTTGTGTGTTTGCAGGAAGCATGGCTCACTGCTGGAAGCGATCTCTCTCTTTTTCACTTGGATGGCTATGATTCGGTTTCTTCTCTGAGGTCATGCAGTGCACATAGTGGTCTAGCTTTTTACGCAAAGGAAAATTTAAACTTCAAGGTAATAGATGCCCCTGTATCAAATATTTGGGATGGTCAGTTCCCTAAGATGATATTGGTTGATTTTTGGTCAATTTGCCGCGGTATTTCACTCTTACAGCAATTTTTTGTAAGAAAACGGCAGAAAATCCAATAAACCACTAATTATGCTATAATTGACTGTACATAGCTTCTCATTAATGACTTTCAGTAATGCATTACCCTTAGAAACTACAAGATGAATTTCTCACAATTTTGTGGCATATCCTGAACCAAGAACTTGGCAATAACATCTTAAATCACCAAAAACATGCGATTTAAAATAACTGGGCCGCGGCCCGCTTATATTTAAAGGCTAATTAATCACTAATTCGGACTTTTGTTTGCTAAATTGGATGTTTTGACTTTGTACTCAGGTAGGCATATACTAACAGAAAAACCAATAAAAAGACCATGTTAGAAAAAAAAGTTAATTGAGGGCTTATCTATTCAAGCTTAAAAAAAAGGCTATATGTTTAACTGCTAGGACTTAATATAATGCACATGCAAGCCCACTTTTTAAAAAACTGAATATTCTGAAGATACAAGAAATGCGTACACTGCATGACCTCAAGTTTTGCTATAAGTTTGTGAACAAACAGTTACCTCAATACTTCCATGAACTTCAAGATGATCCTACTCATGTTCATTTCACCCGACAGAGAGAGATGATTCGTCTTCCTGCTGTGAGACATGATTTTGAAAATCAGGCAATAAGGTATCATTTTCCTTTTGTATTAAAAAGGAGCAGTGAAAGAAGCTCTGGCCATCAGAAGGCAGGCCCCACTCCTCAATCATGGAATAAAAGCCTCTAAAGAGTTTGTTTTGTTTAGGTAATTAACAGTTTTCCTGACAATTTCTGTAAACCATCATTGTTTTCACAGTTTTTCATGTATGTTTGTTTTTGTTTTCTGTGTGATAACCTTCCTCTATCAATATTCCCTCTCATTATGTACCTGAAGATGACCAAATAAAGGTTGAAATATTGTACTCAAACAATGTCTCTATTCGGACTCACTTTTGTACTTTATTATTTGAAATTATTCAGTGGAACATATGGATTTTGGTATGTATAACCCATGTAGCATTATAAAAAGTTCGATGTATTGCTTATAATACATAAGGAAAGGGGACTTTATCAAAGCCTTTTCAGAGGCACAGGTATAGATGGCACAACATGTGGCATAAATGAAACATAATAATTAGTCATCTGCTAATATTCAAACTTATAACTGCCTCATACAAGTGGCTACAGTCTGTTACAAAATAGAATGTGTAGTTGGATACTAGGCACCATTTTGAATCAATTTGCAGGCCCTTTTTGTATTATGTGAGCGCCAGGAACTGGGCTTAGAGGGCTGCACTTAGGGGAGAATGGGGACCGACGGGCCATGGGGACCGATGGGCCATCCTCTTAACTTCACATCAAAAACGTTTCGAAACATCAAATTAGCATTTTTAGTACTGCTTATCATATCTATGAACACCACATTATTGACTGATCGATCAGTTAAAGCATAAGCATTTAGTGGGAAAAATGATATTTTCAACATCTAAAGTAATTTTTTACTGATTCAGAAAAAGTGTAATATCTCCAAAGTGTGTAGACTCGAGGCAATATATTTTCTATGACGATTTTCCCTATATATTGGTGGTAATTTACATATAGAATTTTAGGAACAAGAACCATATTCACCAAAAAAAGGGCGTTTAACTATTCTGAATGCTTTGGGGACCGATGGGCCACCCAACATGGGGACCAAAGGCCACAATTTCTTGAAATTTTCCATAGGTGGCGTATTGGCATGGGACTGGATATTAAAGTCTGTTTTGTGTAAAATCTGGGCATATCTATGATTTTTCGATCTCTTATTATCCGATACACTCAAATGGATCATAACAAACATCTTGGATCCAAATTTCAAGTTCTTCATCCACCCTTTGGCAAGTTATTAACATGGTCCATCGGACCCCATGGGATGGCCCATCGGTCCCCATGGTTGGGGACCGATGGGCCACCATCTTACTTGACAGAAAATGTGCTTTCTCATCTTTCTCCCTAGGTTGATCTATTCTAATCTTATATCATTTTATAGGGAATTACATCAGCTAAAATGGTGCACAGTATGAATCCTGTATCTGAAACAGATTTGCCTCCACAGTCAATAATTTGTCAAGCGGCCCATCGGTCCCCACTCTCCCCTACATATCCATCTGTCTGTCTATCTGTCTGTCTAAATTGTCAAAATTGTCTATCAATGACTAGTACTTGCATAGCGCTCCTAACTTTGCCGCAGTTTTGTGATACTGCCTTCAGTTGGATTTTTATTCTTTGTCTGCAGATGTCGATGAGGAGACTCACCAAGTCTAAGCGATTGTGCTCGTTCACTCTACTTTTCGTCATACTCTTGGGCGTCATGGTTACTGAAGACCTTCGTAGCAAGAATGCGACAATTCCAATCAGACAAGTTCTACTGCACACCTTTAAAAAGCCCGAACTACCTGTTTTTGAGGATTTTGACTCCACAAACACAAAGACCATGCACACAGTATGTCTGACGCACAGACACGTCAAACTAAAATGGACTAATAAGTGCCAACACTCTTGGTTGACCAGTAAAAACCAGTATGACTTCTACTGCAAGGTTTGCAGACATGAACAGAAAACAATCACTGTTTATGTTGACAATCAAACTGAAATGGATTATTACAAAGGAAAACATTGGTTCAGAGAAGTTGGTTTTCATATAAATGTCCGTATGCGGTCGGAACTACCCAAAGATCACACAATCATCCGAAACCAAACTGCATATTTCCTCGGCAAAAATGGCTACCCCCATGAACCTTATAATTTCTTTCATTTCACAAAACAGATTTTCTTTCCCTTGTACTGGATGATCAAGTCAACGAACCAACTTAAGGAAGGGGCGCAAAATGTTGTCTTCTATCCGGGGCCGCTGGCAATATGTGAGAGAGACAAGCGAATTATATACTACAACTTAGATGGGTATCAATATTTCAGAGACCTGTTATTCGTCAAGAACAATTTAGAACTCAGTGCATATGTTGATAAACAGGAGCCACACAAAATATGCTATCAAAATGCTGTCTTCTCTACAAGAATTTTCCTGGAAAAAGCATATGACGCAATCGCTTATTTCAAAGATTCGGTCAATCTAAGAGATAAGGTTTGCCAGCCTAAGACACTGACCATCATCAACCGTTCATTATATCGAAGGATTTTGAATGCTGAAGACTTGAGAAAAACAGCTGAAGATCTGGGATATCATGCCAAAATCGTTGAGATGGAAAAATTAACACTAAAAGAGCAGGCACAGTTGATCCACTGCACTGATGTTCTTGTAGGAGTGACTGGGGCCGGACTTCAGTGGGCTTATTTCATGAAAGACCATTCAAGTGTCTTTGAAATTGCCTGGCCGCAAAAGGAGTGGTTATTCTTCTTTTCATCCAATGATTCATGTGAGTAGCCATTTAGGCCAGATTTTTTTTAATTTTTAGCTTCTCGCATCAACCGACCCAATAGATTTTCTTCATACGGAAAAAATTATTGAGCATACCCACAATTTTTATCAAATTGACATTATAAAAAATTGAGATTTCACCTTTTTTTCGTCCTACCGACCTTCCCTACAAATAGTGCCTTGAGAAGATCCGAGAAGCTAAAGCTCAATTATGTCTGGCCTTAACTTTTGCCGAATGTTAAAAAAGAGCAAGCATATTAATAATGGAATTTAAAATATTTAATGGTATGTGTAGAGAAGACAGGAACACTCTAGCTCAAATTAAAAATGGTGAAAACTATCATTTTTAAATAGTGAGAGGGTTACGATTCTGAAGCAATGCCAATTAATAATGTCCCTCACTTCGCTTATACTTTCAATCCCAAAAAGTATCATCTTCCTGTCCTAGTTTACCATAGTACAGAATTACAGCCTTTTACAGGACATTAAAAAAATCGAGTGATCAAAATGTGTAGTTAGCAGTTGAGGTTCCTGATTGCAGAATTTTTAGTGCAACGTATAGACCAAATCAGGAAACGAAATTTGTTTTCTGTATTACAGTCTGGCACTTTGATATAGAAAAATTTAGGACCAGTTCACTATGAAAAATACACTTCTTGACTCATTATAGCCGATGAAGTGTCATCTCCTCTACTTTAAACATGGGACACATAGAGGCTGTTTCATTAGTCATGATCAAGAGAAGGCCATTTGATTTGTCATGAATGATTTTAGAGTAGAAATCGGATGCATAATCCTTTTGTTTGCCTGTCACCAACAAACGGGAGTTAGCATTGAAAGTATTGGGTATAATCATGACATATCATCAGCATGATGACAGATGAAGTGCAATTTTCACAGTGCATGCAATAGTCCACTCTTTTTGCATATCAAATTTCCTGACTGTAATGTTCTGTGTCTGACAGGTCTACATCTGAAATGGAGAAGAATCTAGGGACTCTTTTCTCATTTCTGTCAATTATGATTTCATATTATACTTTTAAAATTGTTCACCTTTCAGCATATCACAGTGAAGAGAAGGATGTCATCCGACCCCTGAAGTTTTTCCAGCTCAAAGCCGAATGCGATTTCCATCCTCCTGCCCTGAATGTTTATGCCAGAGACATTTTCCATCTTGACACAAATATTTCACATGAAGCCGGTTTGGAAATTTTCAAGGACCAGAGAAATTATGGCTACATGAAGAACCCAGTTTTCAGTGTGGGGAAACTTTGCAATGCCAAGGTCAACAGGGAAGAATTTATGAAAGCGCTAAAGTCAGTTGGGTAGAAAATTTCATTATTGAACAATTTTTAGTTACTACCCAACAAGCGCCTAGAGTTTCTAAAATGTGAATCAATGTTATAAAGGTGTTTAAAGTTGCCCTGAACCATTTGTTGTCAATACTCTGTCAGTCTGGATGTCATGTCCAGGTGAAAGGGGGGCCACCTTTGCTGCACATTGGCCCTATGACAGAAACCCAAAATGGCTAGAGGGCACCACTAATCCCCAGACCCATTGAGTGTTGGCTGCTGGCCATGTCATGGGATAACTTTTCTTATCTTCTTCTTGAAGGTGTTCTGCTCAGAATCTTCGATCATGGGACATGCCAGTAACACTTTAAGACATTGTTTCTAAGGACTCCAATGTGTGGAAGGTAGTGTATGATTCTATACAGAATTCGGTACAATTAAAAAGTGAAGTCAGATGCAACGTTATTAGACTTGCTTGTTTTATCAGATTTGGCAGATATTGAGATAATCCCCAAAACAGCCACCTAGGCCTCGGTTATGTTTAATAAGTACGTAAATATACTGAATTCATGAGGGCCAGATCTGATATAAGCAATTTAAGATATGCACCAGTATTGGCGTTGTCGTGCTAATCTCCCTCCCTCCTTGCATGGCCGTTATAAACTTCTAAAGATCTCTCTTCAAAATGTGTACAGTGACATCTCTGTCAGTTTACTGTCACTGGCTTGGTAATGTACACATCGACATATGTGTAATAATAGCAAGAAGGAGAAGGGGAGTACAACTGTAGTTGATAGGATTTTGACTTCCTTGACTTTCAAATAGAAATACGGGACAGGATGATTGTTCTGCTGAGATCAATTCCCAGTGCATGTGTTTCCATTCAATCACCTAATCCAATGCAACTGAGTAATCTGCATCGGTATTGACAAATTCTTGTAAAATATCCACCCTGCCATGGACAATTGTGGCACTCTTTTGTGTTGAAATATCCAGAGCACAAATGCCTGATTTACTTGGTTCAACTACATCCACAAATTCACTTTGTTAGCTGTGTTTGTTTTGACTAAAGCCTTGAAATATTTCCTCACTGTTAAACAGCCACAGAAGATCTCAGAGTTTCTGTCACCACTGTGGTCTCGTGTTTTAGTAGGATTGGTGGATCTTTTGGGACTCAAATGTCAGAAAGAAGCATTTTGGGTGATAGATTACATTTAACCATGATATCTCCCGAGACAAACATATATCTGGAGCTGCTTAATGCTGATCCCAGTCTTTACAGTAATTTCACATTGCACAGACACTTAGGGCCGATTTCACCAAAATAGCTAAGACCAGGCTCAAACCTTGAGTCAAGGTTAGAACTGGTCTTGAGTAATTTCTTACCAGGAGGTGCTGCCATTTTTACATTGAAATTTGTCCTTCAGTTTTAATTTTGAACTACTAAGACCAGGTCTAAGACTTAGACCTGGCTTAACTCTGTTGGTGAAATTGGCCCTAAAGTTTCTCTTGTCACACCTTAACTTTTCTTTAAGTATATGTGCCATCTAAAGATCTTTTAGATCCATTACACTACAATGGGAATGGGTCTCAAGAGCTACCAAAGTATATTCTGTTTTTGACTTTCAACATCCACTATCAAGTCAAGACAGAATGTAAAGAGCACTCATGTCTCTCCTTATGCCATATTTACAAGATTCCATCACCTACAGGCTAAAGACACTCATTAAGAAGACATTACAGGCATAATTTAGCCATTACGATGCTGAGGGCTTGACAATCTCTTCTGCTCCATTGCCTGTAGAGACCTATGATGAGCGGTTGGAAGGATAAAGAAAATATAAGTGCTTCATAAACTGAGATTCAGGATTTACTGCGTGTTGAAAAACTGGTCATTGAATGCAAATGTAGACTAAGACAAAAAAGGAAAAAAAGATTTGTAAGGTATGTAAATTTAATCGAGAGTCAGGACACCCTGAACCTGGCTTGTGATTGCAAAGCATTTGGGCAACTCTTGGGAAACTAATAAGCAGCAGGGATGATACCCAGGGAACAATTAAGATGAGATACTTAATTGGCCCCTTGTATCAGTGTCTAAACTGGACAAGTAAAATATCCCTTACATATGGTTGAATGTATGATGTATTGCCTCCCACATTCTTACCCAACTGAGTGCGGAGAGTGAGAAGAAAGACAGAGAAGTACGAAGAGAGATATAAATAAATATAAGCGAAAGTAGAAGAGGGAGAGAAATTGAAGAGGAAATCAGGGACTTCATTCCTTCCCAAATATTGCGTTGTCGTATAATCTCATTCCAAAAGGAAGTTGCTGAAATAAAGTGTATTTAGGAGAACTGGCGGCTCGGCACATCCATCATTCAAAATTTACTCTAATGGACTCCCACATGAAGCTGATTAAATTTTGGCCTTCTAAATAAAATAATTTGTAATATGAAAATGATGCATTTGAAAAATGAGCATCAAGCAATTTTCATTGTAATGTTGTTGAGGACATCTCCAGATATAGCTTTCCGATGTATGCAACAAGAAAATATCTAACAACCAAAACTTCGCTGCAATGACATGTTTTGACTGCTGTCAGGCAATCTGCATATATTTTATGGAGACTTATATTCATTATAGGGTGGGGACGCGAAACTTGCACTATTTGAGAGATTTTATTTTTTGGTGGAAACGGAGGACTTTACCAAGTCAAAACAAATCCATATTAACAGGGCTGAGAAACAAGAGAATAAAGAATGTTTTCCTGCAGTTTGGCTAAATTTATCTCCAACAGTAAATTCAACATGGCTGCCAAAAATTGAAAATTTTCCTAAAATTCCTCTCATGTTTGGGGACCGTTCTCCATTATGATAGGTCGGTTGATGACAACACCTTGGTGGGAGAATTTATTGATAACCTGCTTAATTATGCCAAAAAATGATTTTCCTATTGTCATTCATCAAGCTTTGGTGAGAGTCAGAAACCTGAAGATCAGAGATTGGCAGATCTGGCTTTTTTAAACTATTGCATTTTTTTGGCTTAAAGCAGTGCTGTGAAAGTCAGGGTTCTCATACCAATTTTTAGGCCATTGTGTCAAACTTTTCTGATAAATATGGTAACTGCTTGAGGTTTGACATCCATGTTTTACAAATATTTAAGTGTCTTTTGGCACAATTTCATAAAAATCATGTTAATTACACTTTTTTTCAATTTTTCAAATGCATCTTTCTCTGGGTATTTTTTCCGTGTTGCATGAACCTCCTGACTTAGTTGGTTGCATCTGAAGGATGCGTAAGTGGGATTTTAGAAACTTTCAAAATCATGTCACAGCCGAAATCAATGACCTGTCGCTTTGCTGCTCATTGTGTAACCAATTCATTTTCGAAACCAATGATACTAATGGACGAGAAAGCTTATAACATTCTTGAAATCCATGCCAAGTTTCATTGTTCTCCATCCTAAACTTTTGAAAATGTCCTACCGTAAATTTGGTGCAAGATTCCCGTCCCCACCCTTACCTGTACAATGGTGGCTAAATAGAGGGATTCTGTAAGCTTGCTTGTGTATAATATCCACACTTTGTGCATGGTGGTTTTATAACATCTGAATATAATTTTTGAATCATGTCTTAGATAAGATGCTAAAAAGTGAAAAAATTAAAAGCTGGCAAACATGTATGTAAATAGCCAAGTATTTATTGCACTTATGGAATGGCATGACACCAACAAACAATAGCTTCATATCACTCTCATTAGTCTGGCACTCGTCAGCAGTTTTTTGGGCAAATTCTTGCTTGACATATATCTTGGAGACGGTAATTGTCATGGCCTGATGTTCAATGAAATTGTGGGTTTAATGTGGAAAATAAATGCTGCAAGTAGGCATTTGCAAATAACTCAGACCTCACTCAGGCTAAATGAGATTGCTTTGTCTTGCCTATGAAACTTTGTGGAATGGATTTAGTCCAGGAGCTTATGGGGAAATAAGGGGTGGATTGTGCAGGTTTGTCTACAAGCATGAAATTTGGCACAAATGTTGCTGAGGGTATATAGATTCAAATTTTTGAGGGCGCCGGAGCGGGCGCTCTTCTTGGTTGCCATAGCAACAAATCCAAAATGGCCGCTGCTCGATATCTAATTTTGAGTATAACTCCATAACAAAAGGTCATAGGATTGCAAATAATAGCTCTGAATATATGTTTTTGAAGCCAGGGATTCTGATTCTGCCATTATTTTTAATGTCAAACACATATTTTGGTCTATAGAGCCAAAATTACCTGTATAATGGGGTTATAGAGCCTAGTTTATCGAAACTTTCATCATATTTTCAATTTCCTCATAACAGTTCACTCTAACAAGAACCAAATTACCAATTATATATATATCATATGTACATTGATACCAAAGTAGCCAAATGAATGTCGCAGACAAGAGTATTGTTAATGCAGCTGCATCTATGCGCTCCTTTTCTTTTGTGCACACAATTCCTGCCGCTAAATCTTTCAAATATCACAGCACTACATGATGCTAGCCAATAAGTTGTGTAGTATACCAAAAGAAACCTGTTGCTGTATTTGTGTGTTGGCACATATGAAATCTATGATGTACTTATCCACTTCTGTTTGCCATCCCCATACTTTGAAATCCTGAGTTTTTTAAAGATACAATGGCGATTGATTCGAACAAAGACTTTTTTTCAGTACAACGGTAATACAACCTTTATTTGTGCTCAAAAATACATGTAGATGCTTCTTGGGTATATATCTGAGGGATACTATCACACTACCAAGATATTTGTTTCATATGAGCAGTGACTTTGAATGGACTGTCTTGTTTGATTAACTTCAGTCACATGTCACAAGTCTTGAAATTGATTTGACTTGGTTTCTTGCATGCTACGGCAGCCTGTTCTATTGCGAAGGGACGGAGCGGGCTAAAACATTTCAGTGGAGGCGCTGTATTTCATGTCCGTGATTGCATACATGAATTTTTGAGGCAGCCCAGTACAGTTCTGCGGAGTTCTGCTGAGCGCGGACCTGAAAAGCAACTGCACTAGTGCCCCAGATGCCAATTCCATACCCAATTCGATGTGAACATCTTCTGTCTGCAGCCTTGCTAGTTCGCCTGCCTCTAGAGTAGACTGCTGTCAGTCAGGGTTTCTTATTATGATCCGACATGTGGCACATGGACTTTGTTGAGAGTCTTCCAACAATGGCACTGCTCAGGGCAGCCACAGTGCAGTACCCATGGCTAGGGGCAAGAGAACATTGCTCAAGGTTCCCTGCCATAGCGCCTTCACTTTTGGTGATCGCTGTATGCATGATGAGTGATGAGAAGACTAGGAGTCATGCTATAAAACCAGTGGTGTCCAGGGTCACTGAGTAGCCCCAGAATAGAACACTCTATATAATATCTTACGGGCTTGGAATAAATTGAGTTCAATTGAGGTTGGGGTTCGAACCTAAGCTCTTGAAACCCTGTGCATGCACTATCAAGCACTCTAAACTATTCAATCACAGGGAACTCATTAAATCCAAAAGAGGGTCCAATCATGCCGAAGGTCTTTCTTTAATTTACAAAGTGTTGGTCTATGTATCAATGGTGTTAAGCCACAAGCAATATCATATGTATGGAAGACTGTGTTACAACCTATATTATTATACAGTAATGAGTGTTATAATCTGACAAATAGAAAATATTTTGACATTGGACGTTTACAGTCAAAACTTGTAAAGACGGCCTTTGGCCTGAGTAAATATCTCAGATCAACTCCATTGTTAGATGCTATGCGAATAAGCAGTATTAGCGCTCTCATCAATGTAAATACCCTGCGCCTATTTAAGGCAGTGTTATTTAGCTCCACGAGAGCCAGGGATTTCTATACTTTTACATTTAGTCATAACTTAACCGCAGGTAATCCGTTGAGTCAGAGGTTTGCCAAGGTCTGTCAACGTTACAATTTTAATACATTTAATTTACTATTTAATGATAAGGCTATTGCCCATTGTATCAAAGAGGTGAAAAGATTTCCTTCTAATGATGGTGTCATGGATAGTTGCTCTAATTTGCTTAGAAATTATTCGCCTAATGACAAAGAGATGCTAAAACTACTGTTGAGGTATTAG
The DNA here is from genome assembly GCA_026936325.1 of Platynereis dumerilii. Taxonomy (NCBI): domain Eukaryota; kingdom Metazoa; phylum Annelida; class Polychaeta; order Phyllodocida; family Nereididae; genus Platynereis; species Platynereis dumerilii. The sequence goes on from JAPTHN010000190.1 coordinate 132,529, forward strand.
CCAGTGCCACACATAGTTTTTAAGTTATTTTAATTGTTTTACTTTTTATTGTCTACTCTTATTTGTATATTTTCTGTTTTCTTCTTTTGAAGGTTAATAAAATACAATACAATACAATAAATTGTTAATATGGCATGTCAAAACAATATAGAATTGTGATTGATCATTCTTCAGAAAGACCATGGTATCAGTAACTGGAGGACAATTCTCCTAATCTGACCAAGGAGACTGTTTTTTCCAACAAGCAATACCAAAGGAAAATCATGTCTCACCCAAATGAAGCATGAAGTACAATACCAAGTGACCAAACATTTAGCTTGGCCGAGTTCGGCACAAGTTTAATTTGCAGGGATGTCACATATGTTTCTGCAAGTTCCAAGAGAATTCAAGTGCACGAGAGACTGCCTGACTCATGCAGAAGAAGCAGCCCTTTAACACTGGGACTGTTGTAGGCCTACCATCCGAAGTTCACACACTGGTAGAGTGGTAGGCTAGCAGTTTTATTACTTGCTACATGTAGATTGTATAAGGTAACTTAGATAAGGGAAGAGGGTTTTTGTACCTAAAAATGATAGCTGGTGGGAGTTGAGTGATCCAAGAAGATAAAATGTTTGGCAAGACAATCTTGAAATTAGTGCTGCCTAGTAGTGTATCACCAAGATCTTGCCTGTTGAATAAAAGAAAAAAATATTGACCTCTATATTCATCAGGAAAATGTGTACCTCTTTTTGTTTATTGTCTGAAATATTGGCTGCGATTCTCACCATGCCTGTGTTTGTTCATCTAAAATGTAGGTTTGGAGAGTCCTACCAGTACATTGACGAACAAACATCTTAAAGCTCTCGTAAGAGAAGTTGTCCCAGGTAAGAACTACAGTGAACAGCATCCAAACAATAATGAACATTGAGGCTACTCCTTTTTATCTACATGCAGAAAGTCACACAGTAGCCATTGTGTGAAATGTTAAACAGTCAAATGATGGTAAATGCTGTTGGATTTGCATTTGAACTTGGCCTGACTTAAATTTGAGTTAGTAAATTTTGTACTAAAACTGGTACATATCAAACTAGTGTCTAACTGAGCCTGGCCAGAGGAATGGCATTGGTGGGGTAAATGTGTAACATGTTGAGGACTCCCGGATCTCAGACTGCCTCAGATATATACCCAAGAATCATTGATGCTTGAGCACAGATAAAGGATGTAACTGCAAACAAGTCTTTCTTCAAATCAATCACCTTTGTATCTTTAGGAAATCCAAGATTTCAATGGAAGGGGATGGAAAACAGGAGAGGGTAAGTACATAATAGATGTCATACTGGCCAATACTTGAAACAGCAACAGGTTTCTTTTGGTATACCATATAAATTATTGGCATGCAACATGTAGGCCTATGGATTGGAAAGATTTCATGGAGAGGACTGCATGCGCAAAAGAACCTGTAGGTGTGCGTAAGACAGCTTCATTGACAATACCCATTTCTGCAACATTTGTTTGGTTACTTAGGTATCATCGTACAGATGATATATTGATGTATTTCTATTACATAAAGCTGGTTTTGATTTTTTTTGTCAAAACTTGATGAATTGTTACTAGGAACAATTTGCAATCGTTTAAGCTGAAGATTTGTGGTGAATTTCGATAAAATAGGCTCTATAACCCCAATATGGGCAAGGCTTCGGTGTCATGACATTTTTGGTTACATCATCAGACATCATGTTTTTGCTGATTTTAAGGGGTTTCTGATGTAACAACTTCCATGGTGTCAACTAACATGCAATGTCTTACCTCCATTTTATAATTTCATTGTGTTTTTAAGTGCATAGTATGTATGCGTACTGGGAAAATTGCAGTGAAAGTGTTCAGGTAGGTGGACATTCGTGGTGTCCTACTGCTACTTTTGGGTATTATTATTTTTATGCTAGCTGTAAAATAGGTCCTATAATGCAGTTCTGGCAGGTTTTAGTTACTGAACAATCATGAGATGATAATGAATGACTTTCCACAGCCCATTGGTGGTGATGCTGGTAATCAGAACGAAATGAATTTTTACCCACTTTTCGTGTCTTTTCCGTTACATCATCAGTCACTGTCAATTGCTCCCAGACACCTTGGCACAATCCAAGCACGAACAAGTTCAGTTTTAGCCGAATTAGCATGGAAATTAACTGGAGTGACTTAAAATGGGACATACTCCCTTCAATAATCAAAATAACCCTTTCATATAGTTGATGTTGTAACTAAGCCAAAATGTTACATCATAAGATGGATATCAATTTTTTATATAATTTCATTCTCCAACATTTTACAAATAAATTTGAAGAAGTTTTGTGACTTTCGATCATAATTGCTGACTTTTGATTTAGAATGGCTGTATTTGGCTAGACGAGTAAGAGCCAGTGAATCAAAATTGTTACTGCCCAAGTGGCTCTTTTCTTTGGTTACATCATAAGATATTCTCATACTTGACGGTTTACAGTAGGTTTTTCTCAGTGCACACTATCAGACACAGTTCATTGTGTGCAAGAATCAATGAAGAAAGGACAAATTTACCGGATTTCTCTACTTTTGTTGGAAAATGTTAAAATTTAATGTGGATATTATAAAAACGCATTGAACGTTCAGTCTGTTACAATACTTTGGTGTCACGTTACATCATCAGATTAATATTCCTGTTTGTCTGTTATGGTCTGTTCCAATGTCGTTCCGCATGAGGCACATAACAAAAATGGAAACAAGTATAGTGTATATCCGTTTTATCATTCATAAGTTAAATAACTTCTCTGATTTCTGGATATTCTTTCTTATTATGTAACATGGACACAATTCCAAGATTGGCTGTTTTGTGTCATGGTTACATCATAAGGAAATATTACCGTTTTCCTGGGAAGACTACACTTCCGGGAAGTAGTTAATTTTTCTAAGAGACGAGTTATGAGATTGATATCTGGCATAGCTTTTTCATAAAGCTCCTTGAGGCAGATACAGCTGAAATGTCTTTTATAAATTTTCTTATGAGGTAACAAAGACACCACAAACCAGGTTATGATCTACAGATTCTTCTTTGAGCATTATTGCCACAGCTAAATTATGATATAAGTTTTAAAATCAAAGCTCATCCCAAAGCGGTACATGTCTTTTATTATCTGGACAAAATTCAGGCAGTTTCGATGGATTGTTTCTTTTAAAAAACTAAATTTGCGTGATACTTTCTGTGCTGATGATGTAACTTAGACACAAAAATTTTAAAATTGAAAATTAACCATGATGCTGTGACAATAAAAGTCTGTTTCAAAATAGAAAATATCTGCAGGTGCTACTTTAATCAAAAACAGCAGTAGCAAGTCATATTCAGTCCTAGATGAAGACACAGAAGCAAAATAAAATGGGTTTCGTGTCCTCGTTACGCTTTGCAACTTCTAACCTTCTTATACAGAAGGATAATACGATTTTAATCAAACTTGGATGTTGCTTTCGCAAAAACTCCCATACCTTATCAATTCAGACGCTAATTTGTAATATTAAAATGGTATTTATACTAAAAAATATGGCTTTAAGTTGAAATTTGTGTCCTCGTTACATCATAAAAAATATTGCTAAATTTTAATTTTACTTCTCTTCCAGTACATGTTCAGCCAAAGTGACGACGTGAAAAAATGCCCAATTCTATAATTATTGGCATCATGCAAAAATAAAATTGATATTTGCTACTTTAAATTGCAAAAATGTTGAATTTTGAGGTCTTATGATGTAACCAAAAATGTCATGACACCGAAGCCTTGCCCATATACAGGCAATGTTGGCTCTATAGACCAAAGTATGTGTTTGACATTAAAAATAATGGCAGAATCAGAATCCCTGGCATCAAAAACATATATTTAGAGCTATTATTTGCAATCCTATGACCTTTTGTTATGGAGTTATACTCAAAATTAGATATCGAGTGGCGGCCATTTTGAATTTGTTGCTATGACAACCAAGAAGAGCGCCCGCTCCGGCGCCCTCAAAAATTTGAATCTATATACCCTCAGCAACATTTGTGCCAAATTTCATGCTTGTAGACAAATATGCACAGTTATCCCCATAAGCTCCTGGACTAATTGGCATGCTCGTCTTATGGCAGCCTGCTGTTTTTCATTTCTTTCTTGTCAATTAAAAGTATAAATCAGCAAGGGTATAAATGCCTTTAAGGGCATTTTGTACGTCATACCAAACTTTTAGCTTTATCTGATGAACATGAATGCCTCTTGCAGCATCATCCATTTTCCTTCAAGAGATCCCATGACATTGTATGCATAATACATTTGTGCATGAATACAGAAAGGACAGAAAGTAGGCTGGTAATGTGGTTGGTCAACAAAATGCAACACAAATTGAAATGGATGGTCGGTCAGGTACTTATAATATTCTTTTTAATGGATGCATACAGCAACTATTTCAGGTTATACCTACAGTTGTTTCCAACAGACTCTTTTTTAAATTGCATCAAGTTTTTGGCTAAGAAGTAATGATGGCAAATCGAATTTCGACTAGCTGCATTTGGATACCCCTTTAGTGTCTGGACTGCAGTCAAATATAATAATTGAAGCATTATGATGATTGACCATCCAATTTTCTCCAAATCTAAGGTACTCTCACTGGACCCCGTCATTGTACATCAGCCCATGAGAGGTATGACTCCATTACAATGATTAGGACACACATATATCTGTAGCACTGAGTGGTATCACAGGGATTCTGATATCCCTCAGCGGCCCAAATGGAAATGGGTTGGCAGATATCATATCTTTGAATGTGGGTGTTCTCACATCATACCCCTACGGATATGGAGAAAAATACATCCACAGAAGATTGGAAAGGAATAAGATGACTCATATTATGTGGTCTGTCTGCATTTGTCTATCTTTTTATGTATTTGTCTAGCTGGTATCTGGTTTTCTAATGGTGCAGCTGCTAGACAGTCTAGTTTTCCATCCATCTGTAACTTTATTTCTCTATCTCACTGTCTGTGATTCATCTTCATTCATAATATTTAATAAATCTGTCTTCGTCAACAATATTTTCTTGCCAATATTCTGTCAGTCTGCATGCCATATCCAAATGAAAGGTGACCACCTTTGCTACACATTGGTCCTATGTCAGAATGCCGAAGAGGCTGGAGGGCACCACTAATCCCCCAACCCATTGAGTGTTGGCTGCTGGCCATGTCATGGGATAATATTTTCTTATCTTCTTCCTGAAGGTGCTCTGCTCAGAATCTTCGATCATGACACATGCCAGTAACACTTTAAGGACATTGTGTCTAAGGACGCCAATGTGTGGAAGGCAGTGTGAGATACTATACAGCATTTGGTACAAATAAAAAAGTGAAGTTAGATATGTTATTAGACTTACTTGTTTTATCAATATTAGCAGATGATCCCCGAAACAGCCACCTAGGCCTCGGTAAAGTTTAATAAGAAGGAAATACAGTATATGGAATTCGTGAGGATCAGATCTGATATTAGAAATTTAAGATATGCACCAGTATTGGGGTTGTCGTGCTAATCTCCCTCCCCCCTTGCATGGCCGTTATAAACTTCTAAAGATATCTATTCAAAATGTGTACAGTGACATCTCTGTCAGTTAACTTTCACTGGCTTGGTAATGTACACATGTGTGTAATAATAACAAGAAGGAGAAAGGGAGTACAACTGCAGTTGATAGGATTTTGACTCCACTGACTTTCAATTATAAATCCGGGAAAGGATTGATTGTTCTACTATGACCAATTCCTAGTGCATGTGTTTCCATTCAATCACCTAATCCAATGCAACTGAGTAATCTGCGTCGGTATTGACAAATTCTTGTAAAATATCCACCCTGCCATGGACTATTGTGGCACTCTTTTGTGTTGAAATATCCAGAGCACAAATGCCTGATTTACTTGGTTCAACTGCATCCACCCATTAACTTTGTTATCTGTGTTTGTATTGACTAAAGCCTTGAAATATTTCCTCACTGTTAAACTGCCACAGAAGATCTCAGAGTTTCTGTCACCACTGTGGTCTCGTGTTTTAGTAGGATTGGTGGATCTTTTGGGACTCAAATGTCAGAGAAGAAGCATTTTGGGTGATATATTACATTTAACCATGATATCTCCCGAGTCAAACATATATCTGGAGCTGCTTAATGCTTGTCCTAGTCTTTAAAGTAATTTCAAATTGCACAGACACTTAAGCTTTTCTTGTCACACCTTAACTTTTCTTTAAGTATATGTGCCATCTAAAGATCTTTTAGATCCATTACACATCAGGCTACAATGGGAATGGGTCTTAAGAGCCACCGAAGTATATTCTGTTTTTGACTATCAACATCCACTATCAAGTTAAGACAGAATGTAAAGAGCACTTATGTTTCTCCTTATGCCATATTTACAAGATTCCATCACCTACAGGCTAAAGACACTCATTAAGAAGACATTACAGGCATAATTTAGCCATTACGATGCTGAGGGCTTGACAATCTCTTCTGCTCCATTGCCTGTAGAGACCTATGATGAGCGGTTGGAAGGATAAAGAAAATATAAGTACTTCATAAACTGAGATTCAGCATTTATAGCATGTTGAACAACTGGTAATTGAATGCAAAGGTCGACTAATGAAAGAAGAAGAAAGATTTGTATATGGCAAGGTCTCTGGAGGTGCTCAGATTTGACCAGAAAAAATGTCTTTTTGCTTGAGTACGAATCACAGAATATTATGAGGCCATTCACACCTCAATGCTTAGGAAATGGCACTACCAGGACCTAGGCCTCCGTTTGTGCTCCAAGACATGCCTGAAATTTGCATTGTAGCAGTTCACCAGCATCTTGAATAGGCCAAAGTCATATAAAAAGGACAGTAAAAAGTGCACACAATCTGACCAACCTAAATTGGAGGGATGGTCTCACTTTGGAAAATCAGTTTGAAGCTTGCAAGACACATCTGCAACATTCCAAATTACCTGAACTTATTTATTTTGTGAGTGTGCACTCAATCCTCAGCACCTCCCACAAGGTGTAACAGAAAATGTAGACAATTGAGGATGGTAACAACTTCAAAATTGTCCCCGTTACCATCTGCATCCACCCACCAACTAAGCTGGTGGCACATCCGGAATGTTTAGCGCTCAAATTTCTATCCAAAATATAGTTGGGTATCAATTTAAAGTTGAAAAGTTTGGAAGAAATGTATGATATTTTTCTGAATAGACATTAAATAAATGTCCTACTTTTTTAGGCGTTACCTTTCTCAAACTTCCACCATGTCTTTTAGGATGAAAAAACGTTAAGGGGTTGATTATTTCTGTGAAAATTAAATGCAGGGAGGGACTTTGACCTTGATGTAAAATTTCAATGTTACCAGAGGGTCGGTTGGCCGGCAATGCTAAGTTGAATTTTAATTTGTCCTATGTGTCCTCAAGAAATTTGTGTTACTATGTTACAATTTTCATACCAATAAAGTGGTAGTGGGTAATATGGCCAATTTTTCAACTAAGATAATGCACACTACTTTGTGTTGACAACTAAAAATAAACCCATAGCCAGATTTTTGGAATTTAATGAAAACTGTGATTGAATAGCTCAAAGGATGTAACAGGACATACATTGGATAACTGAAAAACCTTCAATAATATTGACAGATTTTTTCCTGGCAGTGTTTTGTTGATTTGGTGTCTTTTTGTACACCCACATGCATATTTTCGCATGTCATGACAATTCGGTGAGAAGATATTCTCTTCGAAGATGTCTTTAATGTTAGTCAAACGTAACAGGACATTTCATCATTGTCCTGTTACTTATCCAACAAAAAAGCATAAATGTACAGTAACATGGTCATGTCATGGTTACTTTCAATATTTTTTGTTTGGATCTGTGCAATTGAATTTAAAAGTTGAAGGGAATTTATTAAATTTTTCGATATTGGCCTGACCAACAGTGGTTGTTTAGTTGTGAGATAATTTTGGTATGGTAACAGGACATTACGAGTTTGTCCAACTTATAATATTGAATACTACTAGTAGTTAGGTTCCCTCTGTCTAACTGATCAATTGTATTCTGAACATTTCCCTGACCAGCATTTATTTAGTTGTTGTTTGGAGTGATTTTGGTAAAGGAATTTTTCCGTATTGTCCAAAGTTGAAAAAAGATCAAATGGTAACTAGGACATGTCTCAAATGTATAAATGCAGTTTAGTCCTTTTGGATCTATGACTAGGTGGTGAAATTATTAAAAAATGAACTGTCTGATCAATATACTTACAGATTTATCAAGCCTTTTATGTTTAATTGCCAAGAGCATTAATTCATTTTGTATTTTGAGACATTTAATAGCATCATAGTAACAGGACTTTGCTAGTTTGCACTAAATAAATTGTCAACGGTATTATGTAAGTGAAGTGTCTTTTACTGACATGTTTTATTTGTATTTACCTTACTAGTTTATAGTATAATCCAACAATATAAGACCTATTATCACCTTTTACAAAGATCATTTGAGCAGGAATCGCAGTAAATGTCCTGCGTGTCCAGGTTACCATTTTCAAGCAAGACCATTATTTTGCATATTTTTTTGTGCAGACTTTAAAAACTTGAAAGTAAGTAAAAAACGAAACTTAAAATTAGCATTACCTTCAATTTATTAGTCCTGCCATTTCGTTTTAGTGAGAAATCCACTTTGATATGTCCTGTTACCATTCATGGTACATAAAAAACGAAGTAGTACTATTATCAATGACATCATCTCATATTTATTGTAATTGGTCTGGTTCAGGTGACCACAGAGGGCGAAGATAATGTTGGTTTACCGCACTTACCACCGCATTGCACAATTTTAAACTCTTATTATTGAAATTGTGTCCATGTTACCATTCTTTGGGTGGTGTTTTCTTAGCTCCCTGTCACTTATCTGGCCATTATTCGTATTCAGAAATCTTTCACTCATTCAGTCATCCCAAATTGTTAAAACATTGACTTGTTTATCTACTATTTCGCTGAATTACAGAACTATACATCTGAATGTCCTGTTACCATTCAAAATTTTGCCTTTTACTGATTATCAATTTTTAATGTGTCCTAACTATGATCCAGCCTTTCAAAGTTGGTCCCAGGTGACATGATGTTCCTCCTCTATAGTTTGTTTCACTACAAGGAGTTCGGTTTATTTTAAGAAAAGGAAAAAGAAATGTGTTACCATCTACAGGGGGGTACAATTATCTCGATTTTTTAATTTAATATATGGGATAACCCCAAAGCACTATACTACGGGATGTGACTAGGTTTCATGTGTTTGAGAAAAAGCAAAATATTGGTGATTACTGCAAGTTTATTTTTGACAGGCAGAAACAGCCAAGTCCTAGCACCTCCAGAGACCTTGCCATATGGTACGTAAAATTAATCAAGAGTCAGGACACCCTGAACCTGGTTTGTGATTGCAAAGCATTTGGGCAACTCTTAAGCAGCTAACAAGCAGCAGTGATGATACCCAGGGAACAATTTGGATGAGACACTTAACTGGCAGTCCCTTGTATCAGTGTCTAAACTGGAAAAGTAAAATATCCCTCACATGTGGATAAATGTATGACTTGTTGCCTCTCACGTTCTTTATTCTTACTCAACTGCGTGGGGAGAGTGGTGAGAGAGACAGAAGTACGAAGTGCAAAATAAAAGCAGAAGAAGAATCGGGAGAGAAAGTGAAGAGGACATCAGGGACTCGGATCAGGCCCAAACATTGCATTGTCGTATAATCTCATTCCAAAGGCAATTTGCTGAAATAAAGTGTATTTAGGAGAACTGGCGGCTTGGCCATCCATCATTCTAAATGTACTCTAATGGACTCCCACATGGAGCTGATTAAATTTTGGCCTTCTAAATAAAATAATTTGTGATGTGAAGATGATGCATTTGAAAAATGAGCATCATGTACTTTTCATTGTAATGTTGTTGATGACATTCTCCAGATATAGCTTGCCGATATATGCATCAAAACATTTTCTTACAACCAAAACTTCACTTCAAAGATATTCTTTGTCTGGTGTTAGGCAATCTGCATATAATTGATGGAGACATATATTCATTACAATGGTGGCTGCATAGAGAGATTCAGCAAGTATGCTCATGTAATGTTCACACATTGTGCTGTGCAGTTTTAAAGCATAGGAATATTATTCTCAAATTAGGTCTGAGATAAGAGGTTAAAATGAAAAATCAAAAGGCTGACAAATGTGTATGCAATAACCAAGTATTTATTGCACTAATGGAATAGTGTGACACCAACAAACACGAGCTTCACCACTCTCATTAGTTTAGCACTCGTCAGCAGTTTTTTGGCAAATTCTTGCTTGACATATATCTGGGAGAAAGTAGTGGCCTGATGTTCAATGAAATTGTGGGTTTAATGGGGAAAATAAAAGCCCGAAGTAGGCAATGGCAAATTACTCAGACCTCGCTTTGGTTAAATGAGATTGCTTTGTCATGCCTATGAAACTTTGTGGAATGGATTGTCATGCTCGTCTTATGACCGCCTGCTGTTTCTCATTTCATTCTTGCCAATTAAAAGTATAAATCAGCAAGGGTATAAATGCCTTTAAGGGCATTTTGTACGTCATACCAAACTTTTAGCTTTATCTGATGTACATGAATGCCTCTCGCAGCATCATCCATTTCCTTCAAGAGATCCCATGACATTGTATGCATAATACATTTGTGCATGAATACAGAAAGGACAGAAAGTGGGCTGGTAATGTGGTTGGTCAACAAAATGCGACCCAAATTGAAATGGATAGTTGGTCAGGTACTTACAACATTCTTTGTAATGGAGCAAATACTGCAGGTTATGTCTGCAATTGTTTCCAATTAACTCTTTTGTGACAAGTTTTTGGCTGAGAAGTAATGATGCCAATAGGAATTTCGACTAGCTGCATTTGGATGCTCCTTTAGTGTCTGGACTGCAATCAAATATAATAATTGAAGCATCATGATGATTGACCATCAGATTCTCTCCAAATCCAGGTACTCTCTTGGGACCCCATCATTGTACATTATCAGGTGCCCATGAAAGGTAGGACTCCATTACAATAATTGCGACACATATACATTATCTGTGGCACTGAGTGGTATCATATGGATTCTGATGATGTCCCTCTGCCGCCCGAATGGAAATGGGTTGGCAGATATATCTTTGAGTGTGGGTGTTCTCACATCATACCCCTGCAGATATGGAGAAATATACATCCAAAGAAAATTGGAAAGGAATGGAAAAAGTTACTCATATTATGTGGTCTGTCTGTATGTGTCTATATCCCATTATCTGTCTGTCTAGCTATGTATCTAACTTCCTAATAGTCCAGCTGTCCAGCTGGCTGACTGTCTAATCATCCATCTATCTCTCTATAATTCTATCTATCTATCTGTCTATGAATCTATCTGGAACTTTATGCTTAATATTTCTATATTTTCTTGTCAATATTCTGTCAGTCTGAATATCATGTCCAGGGGAAGGGGGACCACCTTTGCTACACATTGGCCTTACGATAGAACCCCAGTGTGGCGGGAGGGCACCACTACAGGGTGGTAAAAAAAAAACTTTACAGTTGATATTTCATTTTCCTGGCTGCCATGATTGATTCAGTGCCTGGGTACTTATTGTGTATAGAAGCCAAAAATGTTAGATCTTTGGAAAATTGGTTAATAATCAAAACGGTTCATTACTTTTTTGATAGCAGACAAAATGGAAGCCTGGAGTGCTCCTGCGTTTTTACTACTCTGGGTTGTTCATGGCCCATCAGCAATTTTGAAGCTACTGAGCTTCACGGGACAAAATAAATAAAACATAAAATGAAATTGAGAAGACAGAGGCACAATTCAGCACAAACAGAAGGTGCTAGAGCAAATTCAGACTTTACTATGGCCATTATAAGATTTTAAAACAAAGCCGTCTGAAGGTGGATGATCAGGGTGTTGAAATCACATGAAAAGTACATATTAACATCTTGAAAGAGCATCTAAAGCCCTGGATAGATAAGACATACAGTGCCACAGATAATTTGATCTTAAAACAAGACAGAGCATCAGCCACAGAACTGGATCAAGGTTTGCTCTGTCAAGTTTCTCAGCGGGACAATATGGCCCCTGTTATCACAAGATCTCAATCAATGTGATTATTCTGGACGGGCAAACTTAGAGGCAGATCCCTGCGAGACACCACAGACCTTAGTTGCCCAATAAAGGCATCCATTACGTTTGTATGGGAAAAACAGACACAAAGTTACATTTTTGACACCTCTGCATCATTTAGGCCCACTGCAGAAAAGTCATCAGTCCAAAAGGACCCCCGAATGAATAAATTGTCTCTAGAAGAGTTATTTTTTGCTATACAAGTTGTTTTTGCTTTGAAAAATAAGCATTTGTTACAATGAGCATCATCCAAAAAATTATTCATAAGTGTAAAGTTTTTTTTTGACCACCCTGTAATCCTCAGACCAATAAAGTGTTGGCCAATGGACATGTCATGGAATTACTTCTCTTATCTTCTTCCTGAGGGTGTTTTACTAAGAATCTTCAGTTTATGGTTCATGTCAGTTTCACTTTAAGGCATTGTATTTAGGGACAGAGTTAGTAGTAGAAGATCTCCCAATTTCTGTCACCATTGCAGTACACGGATTGTAGTGGGATTGGTGGACCTTTCAAAGCCCGGGTATTGAGTGAAGAGACATGTTGGGTGATTCATTAAAAAACAACATTTAACCTAAATTTGTTTTGAGTGTATGTGCCATCTAAAGACATTTTCAGATCCATAACGCATCAGGCTACAATGAAAATGGATCTTAAGAACTAATGAAGAATATTTTGTTTTTGACTCTTAACATCCACTATGAAGTTATGACCAAAACATTTAAATTGGCACATTGACACCAACAAGATTATAAAGAGCACTTATGCCTCTCCTTGTGCCATATCTACACGATTCCATCACCTACAGGCTAAATACACTCATTAAGACATCACAGGTATAATTTAACGATTAAGATGCTGAGGGCGTACTGATCTTTTCTGTGCCAAAGCTCCTGCTCCATTGCCTGCAGGAGACCAATGATGAGAGGTTGGAAGGATAAAGAAAATGTAAGTGCTTCATAAACTGAGATTTAGCACTTATTGCATGTAGATTGCCTGGTCATTGAATGCAAATGTAGAATAAGAAAAAGATTTGTAAGCTACCTAAAGTCAATCGAAAGACAAGGCACCCTGAACCTGGTTTGTGATTGCAAAGCATTTGGGTAACTCTTGGGCAATTAGCAAACAGCTGTGATGATACCCAGGGAACAGTTCATTGGTAGATCATGATGAGCATTACTGCAACTGAATGCCATTTGGATGAGACATTTAAGTATATTTCAACTTGCATATTCTTGTATTAGCGTTCAAGCTGGGCATGCAATAGGTCCGTCACATGTTGGTGACTTTATGATGTGTTGTCTCTCAAATATTTCGAAGTCATCAGTGAAGAGAGTGAGGAGGGAGAGGTGAGAAGAGCAAAAATAAGAGGAAGAGGAGCAGAAGAGAAAGAGGAGCAGAAGAGAAAGAGGAGCAGAGGAGAAAGTGAAGAGACCATAAGGGACTTGGTTCATGCCCCAACACTGCATTGTCGTATAATGTCATTCCAAAAGCAATTCGCTGAAATAAAATGGATTTAGGAGAATTTTGCCGGCCCATCCATCATTCAAAATTTACTCTAATGGACTAAGTACCTTTCAAATGAAGCTGATTGAATTTTGACCTCCTAAATAAAATAATTGGTGATTTTATGGTATTATAATCTCGTTGAGGGGTCATTCCGTGTCAGATCATCAGATCCCAGATTCAATAAATGGATGTCGGACTCGGAGTATTTTACTATATGTGACGTCATCAATGTTGATTTAGGTCAGCGCCCCCACCGGTCATGGCACGCCAATTGTTGTGACGTTACGCCAATATTTCGGAGCGAGTCTCAATCTGTTCATGACGCCACCTGCAATGCTGTTGCTATGACGTCTCTAATTCAAGTTAGTGTGCGCCATGAACGGTGAGGCTGCATGGTAAGACAACATAACGTCACATAGGCCGGAGTCAGTTGTCAAGTCTATGATCAGATTTTCGAGAAATTTTCCACCACCCCGTCTGTGAATTGGGTGAAAAAAATATATGTTTTTGTGTGTCCCAACAAATGAACTTCCAGAAAATTTCAGCTTAATTGGCAGATTTTTGAGGATTTGGCAGAGGTTTAAGAAATGCTGATTTTACAAGCTTTTCAGCTGTCGTTTTTGAGCAACTACATTTGTTTCTCAATAAAACAATTGATACTCAACCTAAAGCTTTGAAAAGTCGTTTTTAGACTAACTGGACTATGTAAAAGCAAAATGGATAGCTACTTTTTCTCTAGGATAAACACTAATGTAGCTGTGACCTTGTTAATTCCCTCCCCTAAAAATCGATTTTCACTACAAAAATGGTCATAGCGCAAGGGTAGTATCATGAATAAACATGAAACTCCCAGGATATATTCTGCATATGTGTGGTCAAATGATATAAAATTCAGGAATGTTTTCATCATACTTCAGGTTCTGCGGAATTTTAAATATTTTTCCTTCTTGATTGTTTGTACAATCAGCATAGTGCTACAACGTGGCAGCACTGTATATGTTGTACATGACTTCCTGTTTGATCAAAACATTGGCTTGGAGAAAGCAACATGTTTCAGAAAAAGTCAATTCATATAAAATCAATTTGCTGTCAGCTGTAGAAATCACATAGAACTGGCGTATTTAGTCACTGTGGAAAAAGCCTATGCAAAGTGTAACCTTGAAACATCTTTGAAATTTGATTAACAGCCTTCAAAGTTTCAATGTGAGTTGGCAAAAATTTCTGTGTTGAAATGGCCACATACTAGAGTAGCTCATGGTAGTGGTGTACGCAATCACATGTCCAGAGCTAAACTCTTCAGAATTTAGTTATTTATAGGTCTAGGTATGAAATTAGGTTGGTGTCACATTTCTCATAGGGGACGAACTTTCCAAAATGGCCGCCACCATTTTTATGTTGTTTTAACAATTTTTCTCTAGATAAATGGGCCATATCTCGAGAACCGTTGACTCAAAATTTGCAGCATGGCAATGTTATAGGGAGTAGTTAATACATCTTTATATCAAAATATCAATATTTTTTAAGAAAATTGCAAAAAACTGATTTTATTAATTTTTCATAATTAAAAATGTCAGTAAAAGCCGAAAAATTAACTGTTTTCATAACAAACATTGATTCAGCACCAGTAAAGTACTAAGATAAGTCATTGTAAGTTCTATAAACATACATTGGACATCTCTGATTTATTATTAGGCCTTAAAGGTAAGGTAAAATTAAAATCAGACATCTTTTCTATGAATCTATCTAACGTTCGAGGCTCGCAGAGAAAGCTAGTTACACAGTTTTTTAGACTTATCTTTGTTGCAGTATTGAATTCAACAGATCTAATGTTTCTCTTGCCTGCATATGCAGGATTTGGCTCTGCACCATGTTGTTTTGCCTCTAAATAGCCCACGCCGGTGCTGATGGGGCGTAAAACACATTCACTCACTCACTAACGGCACCATGTTGTGGGCCATCTGCATGGTTGGGGCAGGTCATCGGGTCTGTATGATATTGGCAGTATCACTGGTCTCACACCAAACATTCTTTCTTCATAAACCATATTGCAGTGGATCGGGGTTAATGGTGGGAGGACTGGTAGCTTACTGCTATATCTTCAGATATGACCTCTTTATTGGTGGGACGCTAAAATAGTAATTTAATTTTCATGCATATCATTCTATCACATTTTGGCACATTTCTATTCAGGAATTATCCTTCTAATTGAATATTTTGCCAGTAAATGATTTCACAATAATCCCTCAACCATAGGATTCCCCAACAGGGAACCCCCAATGTAAATTACTAAATATGGACACACAAGTGATACGTTGGCTTCGATTAGATTGGATCGTATTGTTTAGATTAAACTGGACTTGATTGCATAGATTAAATTGGATTAGTTTGGGTCAAATTGGACTAGCTTGGATTGGATTCGGGTTGGAAGAGATTGAATCAGATTGAATTGTGCAGATTGAATTTGACAAGATTTGATGGTACTGGATAGGATTGGATTAGATTGAATTGGCTAAGATTAAATTGGCTTAGATTAGCTTAGATTGGAATAAACTGAATTAGATTTGATTGGAGTGGATTCGCTTGGATTGGGTTAAATTTAATGAGATTAGATTGGGCAAAATAAAGTTGGATTGATTGGATTACTTTGGATTCAATTGGACTTGATCAGACTGGATTCACTTGGATTGGAATTGCACTAGATTGAAATAGATGAAATTGGATGTGATTGGATTAAATTTAATTGGATGGGATTAGGTCAGATAGGATTTGATTCAATGGGATTGGCTGGGATAAGATTGGATTGGCAGGAATTGGCTTGGATGGGATTGGAGTTGGCTAGGTTGGACTATGTTAGGTTGGACTTGGTTAGATTTGCTAAGGTTAGATGAGATTAAATTAGTTTCGATTAGATAACAGAAGATGAGATAGACCGATGGATGGATGGATGATTGGATTGGAGTTTAAATGTATATATGCGCTTGGTAGGTGAATTAGGACAGGAGGAGGACACGGCAATAAAGGGAAGGATGATCAAAACAGCCGTCCATTATAGGCCCAGGTGACCCAGCAACAACTGGATTCGACCTGGGCAGTGATTGGCAGTCTAGCACGCTACCACTTGACCAATCCTTCCCCCAGATAGATAGATAGTTAGATAGATAATGATGTTGGCAAACACATGGACAGAAACTAGGGGAGTCCTGCTTCTTGAGCATGTAATGTTATGCTCTTCTTGAAGTTCAGCAGCATAGTATGAGCATACCAAACGGTTGAAATGGAGCTCAACCTTCAAGTTGTGATACTGCTCCCACCTGTACTCATCAAGTGTGATGCAGACTGTTTTCTTTATGGCCAAAAAAAGAAACATTTCTTCTTCGGTGACCATTGCATGTCCCAAAGCCCTGGGGTAAGGAAAGTTCCAAAGTAACATTCAAGCCTGATAGCTTAGGAACCACTTTGCTGATCATGTCACAACTGCTCAGCCATAACTTCTAAATAAAAGTTTGATCAAGACATCAGTATCAGGTGAACCACTAAAACTAATTGCAGCCCATGTTTCACAACACTATTGTCGATCAGCAATGTACTGGATGAGCACCAGTGGGAGCAGTATCAAAAATCGCAGGTTGAGCTTGATTTTCAACTGTTTATATGTTGTTCAACATCAATAGAAGAGCATTTAAATAGATATGGCATCAACGGTGACCAACCTGCCAGTCCTCCAGCCACTAATACATATCCACACCAAAATGGTAAATTAGGAAACACTTATTGGTCTAAGACCAGTGATACTGCCGGTATCATGCAGGCCCATTGACCTGCCCCCACCATGCAGACAAAAGGAACATCAAATTTGTTGCATTCTGTAGATATAGTGTACAAATATATATATATAACCAGAATGGTCTGCAAGGTTCGAATGTTAAGATATATTCATGTCAAAGATGTCTTATTCTAATTTTACATTACCTTTAAGGTTATTTTGAGCCCAGACAATAAATCAGAGATGGCTAATGTATGACATTGTATGTTTATAGAATTTACAATGACTTATCTTTGTATTTTACTGGTGCTGAATCAATGTTTGTTATGAAAACAGTTAATTGCTCAGCTTTTACGGACATTTTTAACTATGAAAAATTAATAAAATCAGTTTTTTGCAATTTTCTTAAAAAATATTGATATTTTGATATAAAGATGTATTAACTACTCCCTATAACATTGCCATGCTGCAAATTTTGAGTCAACGGTTCTCGAGATATGGCCCATTTATCTAGAGAAAAATTGTTAAAACAACATAAAAATGGTGGCGGCCATTTTGGAAAGTTCGTCCCCTATGAGAAATGTGACACCAACCTAATTTCATACCTAGACCTATAAATAACTGAATTCTGAAGAGTTTAGCTCTGGACATATGATTGCGTACACCACTACCATGAGCTACTAGAGTAACAGGAGAATTTATATCTTACCTTTTCTATGAATCTGTATCCTACAATTTGTCCTGTTAGCAATTCCAAATATAGATATCCCATGCAATATAAATATAGTCATGAACAATTCTATGTGGATAAATGGATGCACAAATGCTCAAATCAGAACTTCTTTGGCAAAAATTCCCTGGCTTTGTGAGCCTCTAATACATTTTCTTATGCTCTGACAATGTTTAAAGGGGCCCTGTTACAAAATAGCAAAGCTGGATTATCTTGTTTAGCATTGTTTGGCATTGACTGTTTGTTGTAATCACCTGTTTCGAACCTCAGTTCAGTGGAGTGCAACAATGTTTCTGTGAATTCCATATGTGTGGTTGTGGGACCATGAATTAGTAAGTGGCTTTTCCACAAAGGGTACAATGAGCAGTCTTTAAAATTCTTGTGCATATTCTATATATGTATGAACGAATAGTGTTAGAAAATAATACTTGTGTTCAGCCTCAGCTTTGTTATATTAATTTTTTCAAAATTATTTGGTATCTCGGGCTTGTTCAACATCAAAAATAGCTGGATCTCTTTGGTAGTGGATGACACATCCCTGAAACTTTCCAGTTTTCTTTCATGTCTTTGGGGTATAATGCGGCGAAAACCTCAGGCATGCGTTGGGCTAACTTCGCGTTCTTTGGAATTTTCAATATTATTTCACCTTTTAAAGCAGCCAGATCGCAGCGCAGCACTGCTGTCAAGGTAAAATTGGCATAACCTAGCAACTTCTCCGATATAGTTAAAGTACTAAACAAAATTAAGCACAGTAGGAAAAACAAAGATGTGTTACAGTACATATCAATCTAATTTTAAGAATTTTTTTAGTACGGCAAAGTTCAGCATTATCATGATTTTCGGTAAATCACACAACTCAAAGAATATGGAACATATATCTTCGTTTTTTTTTAAATTCTATGCTTTATTTACATTAACATATATAGGAAACATAACCGGGAAGTTTTAGGAATGTCGCATCTACTACCTTGGATATCCAGCCAATTTAGATATTTGAACAAGTCGGAGATCCCAAATAATTCTTTACAAAATTAATACTAATGGCATGAGGCTGAGCACATGTCTCATTTTCAACACCATTTGGCCATATATATGCATATAGAATGTGTACAACAAGTCTAAAGGCTGTGCCCATAATACCCTTAGTGGAATAGCTACTTACCAATTGCACAACCTGTCAAGATAAAAATAGTATTCAAAGTTCCACAAAACCTAAAGTATGCTGAACACATTCCTGAATTTTTTACAGCATTTCATCCTATTGATGTGAAAGATAATTGGAAAATTTCAGGGATGTGTCAGCTATTACCCTGAAGATCTAGCCATTTTTGGTGTTGAACCAGCCTCAGACAACCAATAATTTTCAAAAATTCATATTAAAAAAACGAGGCTAAACACATCTACAATTTTTTGTATCATTTGACCACACATATCCAGAATATATCCTGGGAGTTTCATGTTTATTCATGATACTACCCTTGAGCTATGACCATTTTTGTAGTGAACATTGATTTTTAAGGGGTGGGTTTAACAAGGTCATGGCTTCCTCAATGCTTTTGCTAGATAAAAAATAGCATGCAATGCATGCACCGTGTTCTCGGGCAATATTATATCACACCATGATAATTAGCCCTATAGAACTTGGATAAAATGTCAGTCCTATATGATTGGCCTGTTATCTATCTATTTATCTATCGATGTATGTATGTGTTTATAGGCCTATTCCATCTGTTTGAAATTTTATAGCAGTGTCAGTGTGTTATATCATCTGTTTCCTTTCTGTGTTGGATGGCACATTCAACATGCGCTGGATGGCACATTCAACAATGCGCTGGATGGCACATTCCAGCACTGGACGGACCAGCAAAAAGCGAGTGTCCCAAACCAGGTCAGGTGACTTCAAAAGTGGGCGTGGCACATGTGAAACTTCAGTAGGCCTACACTCAGATGTCCACCCATGGTATATTACCTTTGTACCATTCTGACAACAGACTGGCATGCCATCTAGCGAGGGAGGGGGCAGGGCAAAGGCTGCCTTCGCCCCCCCCCCTCCCTCGCCAAGAGAGCGTCTGCTCAAGACTGCCTTTGTACCATGTACATCGATTTTGCCTTTGGTCATGTGCATGTTTTACAGTGCGCTTGCCTGCCACTGCCGTAACGTTGTTTACAGTGTGCTCACCTGCGCATGCGCATGGATCCGTTTTTGCCGATGCCAGTCATCAATTTTGCCAGTGAGCAATGAGGGATTTATAAGATTTAAGTGCATTATCCTCATGGGTGAGGCATAAAACAGCTAGGGTACATATCTAATTGAGTTTTGTAATCACCTAGGGCAGTAACTTTGATTTATAATTGTGTCATTTTAATGTTTTTGTCAACACAGCAACTTTCAAATTCCTTGCTGACACTTCCCAAACACTGCTAGTTGCCATGGCAACCATGGACGACGACAAGAGGTTCTCTTGGGCTAACGCCCGAGAACACAAAAATGGCTACTCTTGAAGCTTTCCCACTGTCCTGTTAGTCTAGAAACCAAATTTTAAAGCTTTTGGTTGAGTATTATTGGTTTTATTGAACAAAACATGCAATAGCACCTAAAACGATGAACTTTTAATATCAGTAATCTTGAAACCTCTGCCAAAATCCTGGAAAATTGACCAATCCAGCTGAAATTTTCAGAAAGGTTGTCCTTTGTGGTATTGAAAAATATAAAAAAAATTCAGCCAATTCGCAGATGTGGTGGTGGAAGCCACTTGTTGATCTGACACGGAATGACCCTGAGGAAATCTCCAGATGCAGCTTGCAGATGTATGCACCAAGAGAGTTGCTAACAACAAAAGCTTGTCTGCCAATACATTTTTTGTCTGGCATCAGCCAATCTGCATTTAATTTATGGAAACTTGTAGATCTATACATTACAAAGGTGACAAGAAAGAGGATTTAGCTCCCATGTTTCATGTAAAAAGTTGAAAAATTAGAGAATAGAAATACAGACAGACTTATATGTAAATAAACAAGAATTTATTGCACTAATCGAATAGCATGACACATGCAAGAGAAGAGACTGGATTAGATTAGGTTAGATTAACTTTATTTGTTGATTGGGAGCCTCATCACTCTTATTAGTTGAGCTCTCGTCAACAGTTTTTATAAATAAATTAGTGCTTGAAATATAAATCTGTGAGAAGATAATTTTCTGATGTGCACTGATGGTTTACAGCGATGCACTTTGATACCGAAAAAGAGTGTACTGTTGCACTGTGAAAATGGCACTTCGTGTGTCATCATACAGATGATTTGTCATGATCATACCCAATACTTTCAATGTTAATTTGATTTAAGGAGACTTATCCCTCTTGTTGGTGACAGCCAAACAAAAGGATCATGCATCTGATTTTCAATCCAAAATCAGTATGACAAGTCAAATGGCCGGAGGTGCGCCTTCCATTACAGGCAGGAACTACCTAAGAAGAATGGCCTTCTCTTGATCATGACTAATCAAACTGCCTCTATGTTTCCCATGTTGAAAGTATAGTTCTAAGATGACACTTCATCAGCTATCATGAATCACAAAGTGCATTTTTCACAGTGAACTGATCCTCACTTTTTCTTTATCAAAGTGCATCACTGTAATCCCTGCCGGGTATAAGATGCAAAAATCCCTGCCTCATATGCTCACACCTGCAACAGCAAAAAAATTCCTCCCCGAGCGATGCCACTCACCTAAACTGTCCACCTATCCTTATTCATCTATCCTGTCCTTCTGAAAACAGCAAAAAACAGTGAAACAGCTCCCTTATTTACGTTTTCTGCCTCTACTGTTTTTCCCCAACAGGGGCGCATGCATCTCCATCGTAGTTCCGCTATTGCTCACGTTTAGGACTGGCGCCACCCGTCTGCCTTCCCGCCAAAAAGATCCATACACTTCACTCTCACACCTTACATCAATACATATGCCAGTGCATTTGTAACTTCAATTCCTCTACCACCCATCTGTACTTATATTACAATTATCACTCAAATGCTATTTCAAATGGTCAGCATGCAACACGGGCCCAGATGCCCATGCCAGTAGAGGGGGGGGGGGGGGTTAATTATTCCCCATTATAGTCCTGCCCCAAATCATGGGTAAATCTAGTGTAGGATATAGATGCTGAAAGTAGACATTAGCAAATTACACAAACCTCACTCAGGCTAAATAAGATTGCTGTGTCATGCCTGTCCAAGTTAGTAGAATTGATTGTCATTCTAATCTTATGGTAATTTTTAAATGGCTGTTTTCCTTTTATATTACCAATACAAAGTATAAAGCAGCGATATGCAAGTGTAAATGCTTAAGGCACCTCTGGAAATCATCATACCCAATTTTGCACAAACTGTTTAATATGTTACATCTGATGTATGCCATGTGAGCAAGAGAAAAACACATCCACAGAAGATTGAAAAGGAATAAGATAGTCATCTTCAATCATAATATTTCATTAATATGTCTTTCTCAGCCATCATTTCTTGTCAATGCTCTGTCAGTCTGGATGTTATGTCCAGGTGAAAGGGGACCATCTTTGCTACACATTGGTCCTATGTCAGAATGCCAAATTGGCTGGAGGGAACCTCTAATCCCCAGACCCATTGAGTGTTGGCTGCTGGCCATTTCATGGGATAAGGTGTTCTGCTCAGAATCTTCAATCATGGGACATGCCAGTAACACTTTAATGACAATGTGTCTAAGGACACCAATGTGTGGAAGGCAGTGTGAGATACTATACAGCATTTGGTACAAATTAAAAAGTGAGGTCAGATACAATGGGCCTCCACTGAGAAATAAATTAACAAACAAACAAACAAACAAACAAACAAACAAACAAACAATAAACAATGTTATTAGACTTGCTTGTTTTAACAAATTTAGCAGATAATCCTCAAAACAGCCACCTAGGCCTCGGTTATGTTTAGTAAGAAGGAAATATACTTACTTCATGAGGATCAGATCTGATATTAGCAATTTAAGATATGCACCAGGATTGGCATTGTCGTGCTAATCTCTCCTCCCTTGCATGGCCGTGCTGAACTTCTGAAGATTTCTCTTCAATATGTGTTCAGTGACATCTCTGTTGGTTTACTGTCACTTGCTTGGTAATGTACATATATATCTGTGTTTTGGTGGATCTTTTGGGACTCAAGTGTCGATCGAAGAAGCATATTGGGTGATAGACTTATAGATTACATTTTACTATAGTTCCCCCGTGGCCTAATTGGTGTGCTTGTCAACTGGCTTTAAGGGCGTGGGTTCAAATCTCACCCCGGGAACTCACTTTAGTCCGAGCCCATGGGACATTAAATGGAGACGGGTTGTATCCAGTGTTCTATGCTTGGGCAACTGAAAGACCCTGGGCATCCCTGAATTAATAGGGTATGTGTCAGACTCACAGTCTTCTCATCTGATCATCATACGGCGATCGCCTGCCTCGATATAGCCCACCAAGGCGCTGTAGAGGCGTAAAACACAAAGAAACAAACAAAACAGTTTACCATAATATCTCCTGAGACAAGCATATATCTGGAGCTGCTTATCCCAGTCTTTAAAATAATTTCACAATGCACAGACACTTCAGCTTTTCTTGTCACACCTTATCTTTTTCTTTAAGCATATGTGCCATCTAAAGACCTTTTAGATCGATTACACAAAAGGCTGCAATGGAAATGGGTCTTAAGAGCTACTAAGGTATATTCTGTTTTTGACTTTCAAAATCCACTATAAGGTTAGGACAAAATGTAAAGAGCACATATGCCTCTCCTTATGCCATATTTACAAGATTCCATCACCTGCAGGCTAAAGACACTCATTAAGAAGACATTACAGGCATAATTTTGCCATTACGATTCTGAGGGCTTGACAATCTCTTCTGCTCCGTTGCCTGTGGAGACCTATGATGAGTGGTTGGGAGGATAAAGAAATATAAGGGCCTCATAAAGTGAGATTCAGCATTTACTGCATGTTAATTGTAAGGTACATGAAATTAATCAAAATTGAGGACACCCTGAACCTGATTTGTGATTGCAAAGCATTTGGGCAACTCTTGGGCAACAAACAAGCAGCAGGGATGATACCCAAGGAACAATTTAGATCAGACATTTAAGTGGCCTCTTGTAGCAGTGTCTAAACTGGACAAGTAAAATATCCCTCACATACGGGTGAATGTATGACGTGTTGCTTCTCACATTCTTATACCAACTAAGTGTGGAGAGAGAGGAGAGAGACAGAAAATTATGAAGAAAAATATGAGAGAAAGAAGAAGAGGGAGAAAAAGTGAAGAGGACGTCAGCTAGGGATTTCGTCTCTTCCCCAATATTGCATTGTTGTATAGTCTCATTCCAAAAGCAATTTGCTGAAAAAAGTGTATTTAGGAGAATTGGTGGCCTATCCATCATTCAAAATGTACTGTAATGGACTCGCACATGAAGCTGATTAAATCTTTGCCTTCTAAATAAAATAATTTGTGATGTGAAGATGATGCATTTGAAAAATGAGCATCATGCACTTTTCATTGTAATGTTGTTGAGGTCTTGAGGACATCTCCAGATATAGCTAGCAGACGTTTGCACCAAGTAATTTTCCAACAACAAAAGCTTCTCTGCTAAGATATTCTTTGTCTGGTGTTGTCCAATTGTCTTTAAGTTGAGGATGCTTATATGTATTACAAAGGTGATGAAATAGAGATGCTAGTGAAATGTACACACGTTGTGCCGTCTGATTATAAATCGTAAATTATGTCTGAGATGAGAGGTTAAAAAGTGAAAACGAAAGCTGACAAACTTGTTTGTAAATAAACAAGTATTTATTGCACTAGCATGACACAAACAAACCACAGTATTCATCATGAATTCATTCGCTTTTCATACAAATTTTTACATACATCTAGGAGATGGTATTGGCTTTATGTTCAATTGAATTGTTGATTTGATGTGGAATGTAAATGCTGGAAGCAAGAATTAGCAAATTACTCAAACATCATTCCCTGCAGGCTAAATTAGACTGCTGTGTCATGCCCATCTAAGGTTGTAGAATGGATTGTCACTCTAAATCTTGTGGAAGTCTTATGTTTTTTATTGCTTTCTTGCCAATTGAAAATATAAATTCGCAAAGTGTCAGGTAAATGCCTTCTAAAGACATTTTTGTACAACATCATACCAGACTTTTAGCTTCATTTGAAATGAATGCCTCTTGCAGCAACATCCATTTTCCTTCAAGAGATCCCATGACACTGTATGCACAATACATTTGTGCATGAATACAGAAAGGACAGAAAGTGGGCTGGTAATGTGGTTGGTCAACAAAATAAGACACTAATTGAAATGGGTGGTTGGTCAGGTACTTATAATATTCTTGCTAATGGATACATACAGCAAATATTTCAGGTTATATCTACAGTTGCTTCCAACGAAATCTTTTGTGACAAGTTATTGGCCGAGAAATATGATGCCAATTGAAATTTCGACTAGCTGCATTTGGGTGCCCCTTTAGTGTCTGGACTGCAATCAATTACAATAATGGAAGCATCATGATAATCCAATTCTCTCCAAATCCAAGGTACTCTCACGGGACCACATTATTGTACATCATCAGATGCCCATGCGAGGTATGACTCCATTACAATAATTGCGACACACATATCTGTAGCACTGAGTGGTATCACAGGGATTCTGATGTCCCTCAGCAGCCCAAATGGAAGTGGGTTGGCAGATATCTTATCTTTGAGTGTGGGTGTTCTCACATCATACTTCTATAGATATGGAGAAAAAAGATGACTCATATTATGTGTCTATCCCATTATCTGTCTGTCTAGCTAAGTATATAACTTTCTAATTGTCTAATTGTCTAATCGTCCAGCTGTCCAGCTGGCTCACTCTCTAATCATTCATCTATCGCTCGTTAATTCTATCTTTCTATAGATCTATCTGTCCATGAATCTATCAGGAAACTTTATGCTTTATGTTTCATGAACCAATCTTTGTCAACGATCTTTTCTTGCCAATATTCTGTCAGTCTGCAAGTCATGTCCAGGTGAAAGGTAGGGTGCATCAGATGCCCCTCATATTTTCCTATCACAACCAAACATGGTACAAAATGTTCCTTTTGACTATTAGAAAATCCATGCAAATTTTCAGGAAGTTTGAGATAGGCCTAGGGGTACCACACAGAGGCTGAAATAAACCAACAGAATGAGATATCGCTGATTCGCGGTTTTGCATAATTTTTACAATAATGACTGGATTACAATAATTTCAGCATATCTGAATTCCTCTCAGTGAGAGCTTTCAAATGAGTACCCGAATTGCATATATTGTGTTATTTCAAGTGAACAAGAATCCACAAGAGTATGGGACATGATTTAATTTGGGGGGCGTTAAATTATTTTTGCCCTAATGGTGCTTTCAGCCCAATTTTTTTCAGACCTTAGCCTTTTTCTTCTTCCAGAATTCCTGGCTGTCAATTTATCCAATGCTTCAAATTTTTTAGGGGGACAGTACCTCTTCCCTTGCCTCTTTTATAGCAGCACTAAAATTTCGAAAATAATTCTGTTGTTAAGCTGAATGTTATATTATCTCTCGTGTTTACTTTTCACTCATAGTGCAAGATCCAAAGTCAAAAGACATGGTTGGCACTGGAATGCATACTGTGCATATATAAATCAAAATTATTAAGCCTCAAAATGTTCAATATTGAGAAATAGTTTCAATTACGTAAAATCCATCATTGTCTCTATTTTTATTTTTCATTATCAGACCTTTATAAACAAGAAATAAGCAAATAGTATTTGGATAATTTTGATTAATCTAATTGAATAGTGGCAATAATGTCACTCCTCTGGGTATTTATTGCCTATATGTATATATTAGGCATCATATATTTTGAAGTCTACAACTTGGTCTAAAAATGATTTCATGTTTGTTGCTTGCCAGGGTGTAGCTCTAATACCAAGATGTCCTGTTGCTGACATTTTACAAGCCAGAGTTGAGGAATTAATGTTTCCATAAATAATGTAACCAAGAAATCATTTACCTAAAAAGTCTTTCTTTGGAGATCATGTTGAACAAAATTGTGTAAAAATCGCAGATTCAAATATAGGTAAATTTTGACAGTATGCAATTTTAAATTTAGCATTTCTTGACATATACAGGGTGGTCAAGAAAAAACTTTACAGTCTTTGGCCCATGAGGCACAACTCAGTGAGTTCTTAACCAATCAGTCTCATTCTTGCATGGAGTTCAGGTACGAATCTCAGCAACATGTCTCTACTATTGATTCTAATTTTAATAAGGCATTACGACAGGAGACACATTTTGACAAACTATGGTAGCTTGAAATTTCTATCAACCTTCTTCTTTTTCAAGCTCCCCACAGGATTGAGTTTCAGTCGAAGAGAGCTGAAATCCTGGGACCACACTCCTCTGAAGAACTCTAAGTAACTGTAAGACTTGGAAAGCAATAGTAAAATATTTGAATTCATGGCAATGCCTTGCATTCGGGACTGCAAGATTTGTGCAAATGGACTTTTTTTATTTCTGCAAAATCATAGCTCAAGATTACACATTTTGTCCCAGAAGGACAAACTACAGATAATATGTCGGCATGAATATCCTCTTTATATTGGAACAGACTGTTTAGTAATAACAGACAAACTTATAGAATAATGCCAAAGAAAGTGAGTAAAGTTTTTTCCCGACCACCCTGTATCTAGTACTATCAATATTAACTTCAATGTTTTTCATAAATTTTAATATCATATTTTCTATAGACCTGATTGAGCCAAGATATTGAGTCCGTCATTGAAAATAAACCTTCATGGCAATGTGTTTGCCAAATATTGATATTAAAATGTAACATAGTTGATAAGCAAGATGAATTCATAAGATAACCCTTTGATGTCGCCATTCATTTGAAAGCCTTTTTTATGCAGATTTCATAAATAACAATAAGAGGTTTCTATAAAAAGATTTGAAAAAGTTATGGGAAACCGCGGATCGGCAGTAAATAATTTAATTACTGGGAAAGATGGCCCTGGCCACTGTCCGATTTCACTTAAACTTCTCAGAAGTATCTTTCCAATCAAAAGGCATAACTTCATTCATGTTTGATTATATTAAGAGAGAAAAAGGGCATTTGATGCACCCTAGTGAAAGGGCACCACCTTTTCTACACATTGGCCTATGACAGAATCCCAATGTGGCTGGAGGGCACCACTAATCCTCAGATCCATTGAGTGTCGGCCGCTGGCCATGTCAAGGGATTACTTTTCTTATCTTCTTCCTGAGGGTGTTTTACTAAGAGTCTTCAGTTTATAGTTCATGTCAGTTTCACTTTAAGGCATTGTATTTAGGGACAGAGTTAGTAGTAGAAGATCTCCCAATTTCTGTCACCATTGCGGTACACAGATTGTAGTGGGATTGGTGGACCTTTCAAAGCCCGGGTATTGAGTGAAGAGACATGTTGGGTGATTCATTAAAAAACAACATTTAACCTAAATTTGTTTTGAGTGTATGTGCCATCTAAATGTGGGTCTCCAAAGACCGTATATATGTAATTATTTTGGAACTATTTCATGTTGTATCTCTCTATGGTCAAATAAATGAATATTGTCTGTCTGTCTAAAGACATTTTCAGATCCATAACGCATCAGGCGACAATGAAAATGGATCTTAAGAACTAATGAAGAATATTTTGTTCTTGACTCTTAACATCCACTATCAAGTTATGACCAAAACATTTAAATTGGCACATTGACACCAACAAGATTATAAAGAGCACTCATGCCTCTCCTTGTGCCATATCTACAAGATTCCATCACCTACAGGCTAAAGACACTCATTACGACATCACAGATATAATTTAACCATTAAGATGCTGAGGGCTTACCGATCTTTTCTGTGCCAAAGCTCCTGCTCCATTGCCTGCAGGAGACCAATTATGAGAGGTAGGAAGGATAAAGAAAATGTAAGTGCTTCATAAACTGAGATTTAGCGCTTATTGCATGTAGATTGCCTAGTCATTGAACGCAAATGTAGAATAAGAAAAAGATTTGTAAGCTACCTAAAGTCAATCGAAAGTCAAGACACCCTGAACCTGGTTTGTGATGGCAAAGCATTTGGGCAATTCTTGGGCAACTAGCAAACAGATGTGATGAAACCCAGGTAAGAGTTCATTGGTAGATCATCATGAGCATTACTGCAACTGAATGCCATTTGGATGAGACATTTAAGTATATTTCAACTAGCATATTCTTGTATTAGCGTTCAAGCTGGGCATGTAATACTATGTCCGTCACATGTTGGTGACTTTACGATGTGTTGTCTCTCAAATATTTCGAAGTCATCAGTGAAGAGAGTGAGGAGGGAGAGGTGAGAAGAGCAAAAATAAGAGAAAGAGGAGCAGAAGAGAAAGTGAAGAGACCCTATAAGGGACTTGGTTCATGCCCCAACACTGCATTGTCGTATAATGTCATTCCAAAAGCAATTGGCTGAAATAAAATGGATTTAGGAGAATTTTGAGGGCCCATCCATCATTCAAAATTTACTCTAATGGACTAAGTACCTTTCAAATGAAGCTGATTGAATTTTGACCTCCTAAATAAAATAATTGGGGATGTTAAGGTATTGCAATCTCGTTGAGTGAATTTCCAGATCTGTATAGCTTGCAGAATGCAGATGTATGCACCAAGAGAGTTGCTAACAACAAAAGCTTGTCTGCCAAGACATTCTTTGTCTGGCATCAGCTAATCTGCATTAAATTTTTGGAAACTTGTAGATCTATACATTACAAAGGTGACAAAAAAGAGGATTTAGAACACATGTTTCACATAAAAAGATAAAAAATTGAAACACAGACAAACTTATATGTAAATAAACAATAATGTATTGCATTAATCGAATAGCATGACATAACAGAAGCGACTGGATAAGACTAGGTAGATTAACTTTATTTGTTGGTTGGGACGCTCATCGATCTTATTGGTTGAGCTATCGTCAACAGTTTTTGTAAATGAATTGGTGCTTGAAATATAAATCTATGAGAAGATAATGTTCTGATGTGCACTGATGGTTTAATGTAGGATATAAATGCTGAAAGTAGGCATTAGCAAATTACACAAACCTCACTCAGGCTAAATTAGATTGCTGTGTCATGCCTGTCCAAGTTTGTAGAATTGATTGTCATGCTCATCTTATGGTAATTTGTAGGTGGTTGTTTTCCTATTACATTGCCAATACAGAGTATAAAACAGCGATATGCAAGTGTAAATGTTTAAGGCGCCTTTGAAATGCAAACCTACCCGACTTTTCACATGACCTTTATGTCGCATCTGATGTATGCCATATCAGCAAGATCAGACTTCACAACATCATCCATTTTCCTTCAAGAGATCCCATGACATTGTATGCATAATACATTTGTGTATGAATACAGAAAGTGGGCTGGTTATGAGGTTGGTCTACAGAATAAGACACAAATTGAAATGGAAGGTTGGTCAGGTACTTCTATTATTCCTTGTAATGGATACATGTTTACCACAAAAGTTTCTGGTTCTGTCCACAGTTGTTTCCAGCAAATTCTTTTTGATGAGGTTTGGGTCTCAAATATGATGCAAAAATTACTGCAATTTCAATAAGTATGGGTTGCTCGGACCACTTACTACGCAGTTTCTAAGATTAATCTGATTGGTTGATGATTAGTTCAGGACCAATCAAAGGAAGTTAAAATGCTACGTAGCAAGTGGCCTTGCAACTCACACTAATTGAAATTGCAGCTGTCATTGAATACTTATTTAGCTTTTGGACTGCAATTAAATATAAATCCAAATAAAAGGTACCCTCAAGGGGCCACTAAAATTGTACATCATCAGGTGCCCGTGTGCGGTATGACTCCATTACAATAATTGTGGCACCTATGTATACATATCTGTGGCACTGAGTGGTATCATAGGGATTCTGATGTCCCTCAGCAGCC
The DNA here is from genome assembly GCA_026936325.1 of Platynereis dumerilii. Classification (NCBI taxonomy): domain Eukaryota; kingdom Metazoa; phylum Annelida; class Polychaeta; order Phyllodocida; family Nereididae; genus Platynereis; species Platynereis dumerilii. The sequence goes on from JAPTHN010000190.1 coordinate 163,717, forward strand.
CAAATGGAAATGGGTTGGCAAATATAATATCTGTGGGTGTTCTCATATCATACTTCTACAGATATGGAGAAAAACAGATCCACAGAAGATTGAAAAGGAATAAGATAATCTGGGAAAAGATGACTCATATTATGTAGTGTGCCAGTATTTGTCTGTCTTTTTATCTATTTGTCTAGCTGGTATCTGGTTTTCTAATTGTCCAGCTGGCAGACAGTCTAATTTTCCATCATCTGTAACTTTATTTCTCTATCGCACTGTCTGTGAGTCATCTTCCATCATAATATTTCATTAATCTGTCATTGTCAACTATCATTTCTTGTCAATACTCCGTCAGTCTGGATGTCATGTCCAGGTGAAAGGGAGGCCACCTTTGCTGCACATTGGCCCTATGACAGAAACCCAAAATGGCTGGAGGGCACCACTAATCCCCAGACCCATTGAGTGTTGGCTGCTGGCCATTTCATGGGATAACTTTTCATATCTTCTTCCTGAAGGTGTTCTGCTCAGAATCTTCGATCATGGGACATGCCAGTAACACTTTAATGACAATGTGTCTAAGGACACCAATGTGTGGAAGGCAGTGTGAGATACTATACAGCATTTGGTACAAATTAAAAAGTGAAGTCAGATAGAATGGGCCTCCACTGAGAAATAAATTAACAAACAAACAAACAAACAATAAACAATGTTATTAGACTTGCTTGTTTTAACAAATTTAGCAGATAATCCCCGAAACAGCCACCTAGGCCTCGGTTATGTTTAATAAGAAGGAAATACAGTATACCGAATTTGTGAGGATCAGATCTGATATTAGAAATTTAAGATATGCACCAGGATTGGCAATGTCATGCTAATCCCCCCTCCTTGCATGGCCGCTATAAACTTCTGAAGATCTCTCTTCAAAATGTGTACAGTGACATCTCTGTCAGTTTGCTGTCACTAACATGGTAATGTACACATGTGTGTAATAATAGCAAGAAGGAGAAGGGGAGTACAACTGTAGTTGATAGGATTTTGACTCCATTGACTTTCAAAAAGAAATCCTTGACAGGATTGATTGTTCTACCAAGACAAATTCCCAGTGCATGGGTTTCCATTCAATCACCTAATCCAATGATTCTGAGTAATCTGCAACGGTATTGCCAAATTCTTGTAAAATATCCACCCTGCCATAGACAATTGTGGCACTGTTTTGTGTTGAAATATCCAGAGCACCAATGTCATATTTATTTGGTTCAGCTACATCCACCAATTTACTATGTTTTCTGTTTTCTGTGTTTGTATTGACTAAAGCCATGAAACATCTCCTCAGTGTTGCACTGCCATTCTAAGATCTCCCAATTTCTGTCACCGCTGTGGTCTTGTGTTTTGGTGGGATTGGTGCATCTTTTGGGACTCAAGTGTCGAGCGCAGAAGCATGATGGCTGATAGACTTATAGATTACATTTAACCATGATATCTCCTGAGACAAACATATATCTGAAGCTGCTTATCCCAGTCTTTAAAGTAATTTCACAATGCACAGACACACCTGAACTTTTCTTTAAGTATATATGCCATCTAAAGATCTTTTAGATCCATTACACATCAGGCTACAATGGGAATGGGTCTTAAGAGCTACCAAAGTATATTCTGTTTTTGACTTTCAACATCCACTATCAAGTCAAGACAGAATGTAAAGAGCACTTATGTCTCTCCTTATGCCATATTTACAAGATTCCATCACCTACAGGCTAAAGACACTCATTAAGAAGACATTACAGGCATAATTTATCCATTTTGATGCTGATGGCATGACAGTCTTTTCTGCTCCATTGCCTCTAGAAGACCGATGATGAGCAGTTGGAAGGATAAAGAAAATATAAGTGCTTCATAAACTGAGATATAGCATTTACTGCATGTTGGACATGTGATAATTGAATGCAAATGTCGACTAACAAAAAAAGAAGAAAGATTTGTAAGGTACATGAAATTAATCAAGAGTCAGTACACAATGAAAGTGGTTTGTGATTGCAAAACATTTGGACAACTCTTGGGCAACTTACAAGCAGCTGTGATGATACCCAGGGAAAAATGTAGATGAGAAATTTAAATGGCCCCTTGTATCAGTGTTTAAACTGGTCAAGTAAAATAATCATCCCTCACATACGGGTGAATGTATGACGTGTTGCCTCTCACATTCTTATACAAACTAAGTGTGGAGAGTGAGGAGAGAGACAGAAAATTACGAAGAGAAAAATATAAGAGAAAGAAGAAGAGGGAGAAAAAGTGAAGAGGACGTCAGCTAGGGATTTCGTCTCTTCCCCAATATTGCATTGTTGTATAGTCTCATTCCAAAAGCAATTTGCTGAAAAAAGTGTATTTAGGAGAATTGGTGGCCTATCCATCATTCAAAATGTACTGTAATGGACTCGCACATGAAGCTGATTAAATCTTTGCCTTCTAAACTTGTTTGTAAATAAACAAGTATTTATTGCACTAGCATGACACAAACAAACCACAGTATTCATCATGAATTCATTCACTTTTCATGCAAATTGTTACATACATCTAGGAGATGGTATTGGCTTTATGTTCAATTGAATTGTTGATTTGATGTGGAATATAAATGCTGGAAGCAAGAATTAGCAAATTACTCAAACATCATACCCTGCAGGCTAAATTAGACTGCTGTGTCATGCCCATCTAAGGTTGTAGAATGGATTGTCACATTAAATCTTGTGGAAGTCTTATGTTTTTCATTGCTTTCTTGCCAATTGAAAATATAAATTGGCAAAGTGTCAGGTAAATGCCTTCTAAAGACATTTTTGTACAACATCATACCAGACTTTTAGCTTCATTTGTAATGAATGCCTCTTGCAGCAACATCCATTTTCCTTCAAGAGATCCCATGACACTGTATGCATAATACATTTGTGCATGAATACAGAAAGCACAGAAAGTGGGCTGGTAATGTGGTTGGTCAACAAAATAAGACACTAATTGAAATTGATGGTTGGTCAGGTACTTATAATGTTCTTTCTAATGGATACATACAGCAAATATTTCAGGTTATGTCTACAGTTGCTTCCAACGAAATCTTTTGTGACAAGTTTTTGGCCGAGAAATATAATGCCAATTGAAATTTCGACTGGCTGCATTTGGGTGCCCCTTTAGTGTCTGGACTGCAATCAATTACAATAATGGAAGCATCATGATAATCCAATTCTCTCCAAATCCAAGGTACTCTCACGGGACCACATTATTGTACATCATCAGATGCCCATGCGAGGTATGACTCCATTACAATAATGCGACACACATATCTGTAGCACTGAGTGGTATCACAGGGATTCTGATGTCCCTCAGCACCCCAAATGGAAGTTGGTTGGCAGATATCTCATCTTTGAGTGTGGGTGTTCTCACATCATACTTCTATAGATATGGAGAAAAATACATCCATAGAAGGTTGGAAAGGAATAAGATAATTTGGAAAAAGATGACTCATATTATGTGTCTATCCCATTATCTGTCTGTCTAGCTAAGTATATAACTTTCTAATTGTCTAATTGTCTAATCGTCTAGCTGTCCAGCTGGCTCACTGTCTAATCATCCATCTATCTCTCGTTAATTCTATCTTTCTATCTATCTGTCCATGAATCTATCAGGAAACTTTATGCTTTATGTTTCATGAACCAATCTTTGTCAAAGATCTATTCTTGCCAATATTCTGTCAGTCTGCAAGTCATGTCCAGGTGAAAGGGCACCACCTTTTCTTTGCATTGACCTATGACAGAATCCCAATGTGGCTGGAGGGCACCACTAATCCTCAGATCCATTGAGTGTCGGCCGCTGGCCATGTCATGGGATTACTTTTCTTATCTTATTCCTGAGGGTGTCTTGCTCAGAGTCTTTGATCATGGCTCATGTCAGTTACATTTCAAGACGTTGTATTCCGGGAATGTGTTGAAGGTGGTGTGTATACTGTGTACTAAATAAGATTTATTGCCAGAACCTACATTTGCGAGGTTTGTTTGGTTTGTTTGTGTTTTACGCCTCTGCAGCACCTTAGTAGGCAGGCGATCGCCGTATGATGATGATGAGATGCGAAGACTGTGAGTCTGGTACATAACCTATTAATTCAGGGATGCCAAGGGTCTTTCAGTTGCCCCAGCATAGAACACTGGATACAAGCCTCCTCCATTTAATGTCCCATGGGCTCGGACTAAATTGAGTTCCGGGGTGGGATTCGAACCCACGCCCTCAGAGCCAGTGGTTGTGCAAACAAGCACTCTTAACCATTAGGCCACGGAGGAACTTACATTTGTGAGGACGTGTATGACTGTTAGTTTCTCGCCAAATATAGCAATGACACATAATCTTTTTCTTGAAACATTTTGCTGAAATGAAATGTACTCAGGGGATTTGGAGGGCCACCATCTAAATTGTACTCTAAAGGAGGACTAAGTGCATTCTACATCACATTGATTAGATTCTGATCTTCGAAATAAGACAATTGGTTAGCTTGGAGTTTTTGACAAATCAATAGGAAGCAGAACGACACTATTTACCCCAGTCTCTCCTGGCGGCATTTTCTTGAAACACAGCAGGTGAAACAATTTAAATTTATTATTTTGTAAAATGTTTTTAAATATACCAGCATGCGCAGGAGTTTGCATGGAAAATCAATAATGAAATAGCATGACATAAACATATCAGCAATAGAGCTTCGTATCACTCTTATAAATAGAGCAGTTGTCAGCAGTTTTCTAGGGCAAATTCTTGGTGGACATATATCTGTGAGACGGTAAGGGCCTGACGATCAATGTAATTGTTGGTTTAATGTGGAAAATAAATGCTGAAGGTAGGCATTAGCAAATTATGCAAAGCTCACTGAGGCTGAATTTGATTGCATTGTCATGTCGGATTGTCTATTAAACTTTGTGAAATGGATTGTCATGCTCATCTAACGGTCATTTGCTGGAGGTTTTGTTCCTCTTATATTGCCTATAAAGAGTATAAAGCAGCAATGTCTAAAGTGCAAGTGCTTAAAAAGCACTTTTTACAACATCATTCTTTGCGTGAAACATCTGATGTATTCTGTGGCGACAAATGCATACTTCACAAAATCATCCATTTTCCTTCAAGAGATCCCATGACATTGTATGCATAATACATTTGTGAATGAATACAGAAAGGACCGAAAGTGGGCTGGTAATGTGGTTGGACCATGCACAAAATGAGACACTAATTGAAATGGATGGTTGGTCAGGTACTTTTGCATTCTTTGCAATGGATACATGCAGCAAACATTATACGTTCTGTCTGTAGTTTCTTCCCAATGGATTCTATTGTAATTACGGTCTACTTCAATAATATAATAATTATTATCTGTCCACTCTTTGTGACTGAACACTGGCGAACAGATAACAAGAAACACATTGAAGATTGGGAAGGAATCAGCTAAGTAACAATGAAAGATGAGACCCTCATGATATTATAATGACGATAGACAGACAGAAAGATAGATAGACAGATCGACAGCTAGATTGACGGCTAGACAGATTCAGATTCAGATTTCAGATTCAGATATATTTATTTGCCTTGTTTCAAAAAGTTACAAGATCATTGGAGACCCCTCTAAGGCTATCAATTGCCGCTGCCGAGGGGCCACCAGTCAAAAAGTTTACATAGACAAATTTCATAATGCAAGTTGAATTGTGAAAATAAGATTAGAAAAAAAAAAATATATATCAAAAATTTTTACCAAGGCTGACTGGTGACTTCACAGTGCGACTGGAGGGTGATGCAAGCATAGCAAAAAGTCTATAAAATTTTATTGTAAATAAAATTAATAAAAAAAAATAAAAAAATGGATTCTAATTTTGAGAACAAATATAACAGTCAATGATATTACAATCAGTTTCATAGTCGTTGATTAGACCATTTTTGACATACAATTTAAAACCAATAAAACTGTGGCTAAATATTTTTTGTCTTATTTGTTCAGCCATTTCATTGTATCTTAATGGAATTCTGTATTTAAAACTTTGCTTTGCAAATTCATGCCTTACACGGGGTACATGCAGAAATTGACTTTCGTTAAACCTGGTCACATACCTGCGGTGTAACTGCTCATCCAAGACAACAGAGCCCAGCAATGGTTCAGGAAGTAGAGAATTGAAAAACTTATAGCATAGCTTATAGTCATGTAGAGTGCATATATCTTTGAACTTCAGTATTTTCAAATTTGCACTGGTATGCGCATTATATCGACTTCTGCTTAGTATTCGCATTGCCTTTTTCTGTAAAATTTCTATTTGTCGATGTCTCATGCCCAAAGAAAAACACCATAGTTAAGATGAGGAACAATCAAAGAGTAATAAATATTTAGCAGAGCTTCAATGGGTAAAATGTTTTTCAATTTATTTAAGATACCAATTGTTCGTGATATCTTTTTGGACACATAGTCGGAATGAGCTTTCCAGCTCAAGTTCTCATCTAATATAATTCCTAAATAGTTAAAAGTCTTTACAAATTCCACTTCTTGTTCATTAATATATATCTTCGGGATATCAATTTTTCTTTGATGAGTGCGGAATAACATTGCTTTAGTCTTCTTACAATTTAATGATAGTTTGTTAATCTCTAACCATTTACTCATCTTTTTCAATTCATCACTAATGACCTTATTTGGATTTTCATTTGGATTACTAAGCTTAATCAATTTCATTGTTGTCATAAGTGTAGAATCATCTGCATAAGTTATAGGATACAGAATATCAGAAGCATTGGCCATGTCATTCACATATATAATAAATAAAAGGGGGCCTAAGATAGACCCTTGTGGTACGCCAGTGGTAATTGGTAATAATTCTGATTTCTTGCCATTAAACTCAACATACTGATATCTATTTGAAAGATAACTTTTAAGTAATGCAAATTACATAAAATTTCAGTTTTTCCAAAAGAATTTGATGGTCCAGCGTATCAAAGGCTTTTGAGAGGTCTAAATAGACATTTAAGGGAATTTCATTATTGTCCATTTCAGATGTTATACGTCCTACCAATTCAATAGCAGCATATTCGGTACTGTAATTTTGCCTGAAACCATATTGGCTACTGTACAATAGTTTCATTTCAGTAAAATATTGATAGATTTGACAGTAAATAATTTTCTCAAAAACCTTTGAAACGCTGGGTAACAAAGACACTGGGCGGTAGTTTTCTATATTATCCATTTCATTTTTTTTATAAATCGGAATTACCTTTGCAACTTTCAGCCTATTAGGAAAGACACCAGTTTGTAAACTTTGATTAATTATTTTGGAGAGCGGGTTGGCTAATTCTCCTTTCAAGTATTTTAACAGTTTGTTTGAGATTCTATCAATTCCATGTGAGGTTTTAGGTTTTAAGTTATCAATTGTTTTAATAATATCACAAGCATTAATAGTTTTGAATTGAAAGTTAGTTTCTTGCATTTGAGGTAGATAGTATTTAAAAGAATCATCTCCAGTGCTGGGAAAATTGCTGGCAAGTTTTGGGCCAAGTTCAACATAATACTTATTAAATTCATTAACAATTATATCATAGTCATTCACGTCAGTTCCATTTATACAAAAGGATTCAGGACAGTTTTGACGCTTGCCATCTTTGTTCAAAATACAGTTAATCATTTTCCAAGTTTTCTTGATATCAGATTTTGTCTGATGAAAATAATTTTTATAATATGATTTCTTCGCATTCCTGATACATTGTTTAAGAATTCTGTTAAAAGTTTTCAAATTGAAATTTTTTGTAGCATAATCAAGAGAAGATGTAGGTAATTTCTTGAGTTCTGAATATAACTTATCTCTTACAGAAATTGATTTGATAATCCCTTGAGTTATCCACTTCTCTTTCTTGTGTCTGTGTTTCTTAAATCTGATCAGCTTTTGAGGAAAGTTTTTATGTACAAGAGAAAGCAGTATCTTATCTAGCTTATCATAGCTTTCATTTACATCTGTACCAATAATATTATTAAGCGAATTTATCGTTTCTACATTATTCAAATCTTTCTTAAAACTCATGTATGAATTTGTGTTAGACACAGAAATCCTTTTGAATTTATTAATATTCACCTGCTTCTGATCAAAGATGGTAAAATAGGGCAGATGGTCTGAAATTTGGTTAAGCAATATTCCAGAAACGGATTTACCAAATTTATCTGAAAATTTCATAGATATATTGTCAATCAAGGTGCCTGAATGACTTGTCAATCTTGTTGGAAAGGTGGTGTTGGGTAAGAAACCAGCTGATAGAAAATTTTCTAAATAGTTATTTATGTTACGATTGTTTTGGAATTTTAGAATATCAATATTAAAATCACCTAAAATCATCACATTATAATTTCTTTCAAGTAATTGGAACAAATGACTCAAATCTTCTATAAACATATTTAAGTGTTCTACACAAGGACGAGGCGGTCTATAAATATTACCAATTACAACTTTCTCACTTTTTTGAAACATATTACAATCCCCTTCTAAAAATATTTCAAAGAACTGACCATCCCAAGACTGTGATTCTATATTAATATTTACCTCTTTGAAAGTGATATCATTTCTAATATAACTAGCAGTTCCACCATGCACTCTACATGACTTGCCTTTAGAAAGAAGTGTATAACCATCAAGTTGAAGAAGAGATACATCCGAATCATCGCTGAGCCATGTCTCCTGAAGGCAGATCACCGCAGGCATGCAACCATTGATTGCATAGTTTTCAACATAAACCTGGATTTCCTGGAATTTTGCATGAAGTGATTGACAATTAAGTGACATGATAACAAAATTTTTGTCATTCATCAACTTAATAAATTCTTCGTCATTGTAATAGTTAGATTGTTTCATATTAATTTGAAAGTCCATATCAGAATCTGAATTATCAGTTTCAAGTAAGTTTACGAGTGATAAATGTTCATCAAAATTATTAAGCAAATCTGCATGTTGACTTGTGGTCATATTGCTTTACTAAAGTAAGTAATCATCAAAGCATACCCGCACCAAATCAGCCAGTCGCACTGTGAAGAAGGAAGTCTGATAATTGTGAAGTAACGACATTTATAACTAAACACAAAATAAAAAATAAATAATAAAAAAGGAAAATTAATAACCATGATTGAAAAACATTTGGGAGATTTGAATTGAAAGCTATACAAAACATTTATCAAAGGAGATACGATCTATTATTCACATCAATGAAATAACATAAATGATCAAATCTGTTTAGAGTGTTTTAGTCTAGCACTATAAATAATAAAATGAATACCACCATACAGTATTCACAATTGGACAAACATTTACTGAGCTTATAAAAATAAAAATGTCATCTATTGCTCTTGTGGAACCATCATTTCCCTTATGCAAACATGAGATATAAAAATTTACCAAACCGAAATCAGCAAACTCAAAATTATCCAATAATAATACTAGATATGAATACAGGATACAAGAACAACCAAGCCAGTCAGCTGAGCATGAATCAAAACATGTTCTGGAATGTGTGACAATCAATGGCACACTTAAGCCCAAATTAGTTTGTCTATATATTGGTGAACTGTCACAAACAACATAAAATAAGTCACCAAAACATTCTTAATAAGTTCATTGTTCAAATACAGTCATACCTTGATGTATCAAACCTGTGAGAAACAAAGTCCTTTCAGGAAACATTAAGAAACGTTAACTTGACATAAACTAATCACATTGTATATATAAATAAGTCATCAAAAGTAATTGTTTTTATGTTTTCTGAAGCTGACATCAAAGCCCAAGATTATAGTTTTCATGTAACAGGAAACTGCGAAAAATATATTATTAGTCAATTTGGTACATAAAAATATTACAAACAACGAAATCTTCACTACAGCAAACTGCACAAATAAAAATATGTTAGCTTTATAATCGAAATTACTAATGCTGTAGCATCTGTTTTTCCCAGCATGGGCACCAAAAAAGTCTCAAACAGCAATTGTTATATAAACATATTAGTCAGTTGCCAAAATTGAGGTTCTCACACAATTAGTAATCACAAGTTGTTGTTGCTATGTTTATAACATACAGACTTAAGACAAACTGGACTGACACATTCTACTTAATTCTACTTAAGAGGACAACAATCCAAACTGAACAATTCATACAAATTTTAACAAACAGTACTTTCTGGTTGTTTTCAAATTATTTTGGGACCTTTTTATACAAGAAAAAAACAGTGAGAAATTGAAGGATATTTTAGAACCAAAGAGTTTATACACAATACATGCAGTTATTTAATCTGCTCGCGAATTTCTTCCAGTAATTTCCCAAGATTATTTTCACTTTCAAAAGTGGTTTCCAATGCCTTTTTGTTGGACAAGGTAACTCCAGAGCCCCAAAAACGATCAGCAGACGCTCCGATTAGCTTCGTACCACCTGTTGCAGTAAGGGCTTCCCTGCATTCAGAGTTGTCTGTCTCATTAGACAGACAGACAGCTAGACAGATAGATAGATAGATAGATAGATAGACAGATAGATAGATAGATAGATAGACAGATAGATAGATAGATAGATAGATAGATAGATAGATAGATAGACAGATAGATTGTATAGTGAGTGAGAAAATGAAGATACGGTTATAAGCTCACTTCTGGGCTTAGAAGGCTGCACTTGCTTCTTTTTCCAGCTGTAATTTAGTCTTTCTGCATGTTTAGAACTACCTGTCTGGCTGCCTGATGGGCTCCCTAGCCATCCTCAAACAGACAAATGTAATCTCTTTTTTTTTTTCAGCTGTATTCCTTGTAAATGATACAACCCGCATGGCTACCTCGGATGATGATTATATCAATACTTAAGTGAGCAAATCCTGTCAACTAAGTGAATTACGAAGGTCTAGAGGGGGATGATGGATTACACGGCAAGTCCAAGGGAGTGATGTCTGTGTCGAGATGTTGTTTCAGTCAGACTTACACAGGAAAACCACATGCGTTAGTCTTATGGTAATGACCTTCTTCTACTTCTGCTGTGTGATGTATAGCAGGTCCATTATATGTTTCCTTCGTACTTTCTGGCCTTTTAGAAGAACTGCAGAAATTCATGCATATTTGATATTGTTAGTCGCATCAGTTCGGTATTAGGTATTTAGTTTGTTAAAAAAATTATAGTTTTCCAGTATTTTTTGTCTTAACTCATTGTCAATGTGTCGTTTTATGCTGATTTTTCTTGTGCATGTTTTGGCCGTTAAAACATAATTAAAAACTTTTTTGATACTATGGCCTTCTACTATTAAATGACGTATTTTCATGCGAATGACAGTCATTTTAATGAAAGTAACGCGGTTGATTTTTTAGCTCCACCAAGCCACGTGAGACTGCAATATGTCACTAGAGAAATCTGTGGTGGTTTTTTCTTCAGATTGTCTGAAGCAAGTATCTTAAACACTGCATGTGTAACTTCTTATGTTCTACTTGAAGTGTTTGACATTACATCTGAGCATCTTCCTGTCTCATTAGAAAAATTAATGACCCTTTGGCAGTTAACTTCGTGCAATAAAAAACATGTGCTCCTGCAGTTTCTGACTCTGCAGCAGCTGATACCTTCAGGCATTCTCGGAGTTACTGATAGCAAGACACATAAATTCAAGCAGGCCAGACTGTACATTAACTCCGAATTTATTGCTGTGCACATCTTCCCAAGATTTGTGGTGCGCTCTTCTGCAAGAGCTATGTTCTAAAGCAACTAAAAAACAAATTCCAATGAGCTCATGTTTCATTTGTATATCTGGTCTTGTGTACCAACTTTTAAGAATGAGTGGCTGAGAGCTAACATACTGTTTTTTTTCAGTGTGCTGTCGAAAGCACTGACGTGACTTTTATTTATGTTCCTGCAAAGACCATTTAATTAAGGGAAATACGGACAATAAATGTCTTATACTATCAGCCTGAAAGGTCTCCTCTCAAAATCAGCTTTCCTGTGTGGTTACAAGTGCAAGATAACCAGTAAGAAAATCTTTGGTTCCAGCATGCGATTGTTATTATACCAGCATCTCAATGATCTCATCTCTGCAATCTCAGCCTACCCGCACAATTACCCAAATCAGACATGCTTGCAATCAGCTATAAATCAAGTCTACTCTGATCCCTTTTTTAATTAAAATTACCAACAATGCCACAGTACTTGTGATTGGACATGCAAGTATAACTGGAGTGTTGATCCAATAATCTGAGATATCTAACAGCACTACAAGTCCCAGTATTATACGCGAAATGTGTTGTATACTATAAGTTCTGGCAACAACAATGTATAGATGTGAAATGTCTTCACAATGCCTTTGTGCCAGATGGCAATTGTGCCAAATTGGCATTTTTCGTGTCCAGCAAATAAGGTTACTGAGAAGACCGGCCGTTCTTGACCAAAGGAAGGCATAGAATGGATGGAATTCCTTGTGCATGCAATGGGATGAATGGGCAGCCATTTCTGAGGCACAAGACTCTTATGAAAGGCAACTACCCAGGTAGTATTTCTTTATTACCCAGGAAAAAATTGTCATACATATAAGGCAGATCATAAGGAAGAGATCCCTGAGAGTCTAAATAAAATTTATGATGATGCTTGTCTAAAAATGGTTATTACAGATTTCGTATTAGTGTGCCATGTTCTTTTCAACTGCCATAGTGCTCTTGTGATGTCAGTATCAGCATAATGATTTCACAGTTGTATATTCGCAGTTTCAACTGTGTCACTTGGAACCCATACTGATCACACTATTACAAATTCACACATACGCTGCTAGATTGTTGCTCAACATTGATTATTCAGTTTGATGTTTTGAATAACTCCAAAAGTTACAATATCCAGCTATATATAATGCATGGATTTTGTGTATAACTGCTAACAGTTTTAGCACTTTTACAACAAAACAAATTCATTCACTCTCACATTCATTTGCTAGTCTGAGAGGTTATCATGTGCTGCTCCGTCTTGGCAAAAATAATATACTCAGGATCCATTCAGAATTTAAGACCTAAGGGGGGGGGAGTTTTGCTTGGGGGCATCCTTATCACTGATTTCCAATACTGTTTATTTCATGATTGAGTTCTTAGTCTCCTTGTCTGGCCTTTTCCCAAATTTTTGGGGAGCAACTACCCCCCCCCCCCATTTCTCTTCCTCTGGTATGCCCATGCAACACCGCCACGTTCACTTCCGAAAAATCTCCCAAATCTCAATTCTGAACAGTTTCTTTGGCACAGATCTCACCTAGAAGGCTGAAAAGCCACAAGGTGCTGCCCTCAATGAGAAATTTCACAACAGGACACCATGAATGTCCATGATGGATCAAGCAAGTGGCTCAAACATATCAATTTCACCTGCTCCAACTGAATCAAACAACCATACCAATGAATGCAGATTAATCAATTGTCATTCACACTTAGACAGCCCATAAGCCTGACTTGTTGGTAGCAGTTGGAATCAACACTCAAGCTTGGAGTGCCAATACTGGGCATATATTCACATGGAACATGGCACACTTATACGATATCTGTAATAACAAGATTATGATGGAAAATTGTCATCCTCTGTTTAGTAAATTTATTTTTCTCAGGTCAGGAAAACGCCTGTGTGTACCAAAACACCACACAAAGAGATACACAAATACTTTTGTGCCACAAGGAGTGAAGGTGTTTAACCATGCCAAGTTGTGAAATGTATATACTGTGATATAATGTGACATAATAATATTTCTGCACTGTGATATATTTATTTATTTATTTTATTTATATATTCTGTTTAAGTTAACTGCATGTGATTATGATAGAGCCATGTCAAACAAATGAATTAAATTTTTCAATGATTCGATAAAGTATTATCGTATTGTATCGTATCGTATAGTATAGTATTCCACATGTCTTAGACCCTCAGCATTTCTTTAGTATGCAATTTTGTTCAATCACTCTTTCCTGGCATATTTGCAGTACTTCATATGTACAATGTGTACTTGAAGCGCTGTATGAAAGTTTTGACAAATTAGCACTCTAACCCCAACTGCAACAAAATGGAAGTACATAATCTCTCCTTGTGCCTCATTCACAAGAGTCCATCACTTATGGGATAAAGACAGGCATTAACAGGCTCATTTGAGACATTAAGATGCTGAGGTCTGACCCATGAGACAAATTGATGTCAGAAGGGTCAAAAGGAAAAAAAAGCCGGTAAGATTAATGGTTGTAATGGTTGAAGAATACTGGTTAATGAATATGAAAAGGTATTGAGAAAGAGGGTATAGTAAAGCTCTCCTGATTTATGTTAATACTTTGAAAGTATATATGGGAATTTGTGGATCGGGTTTGGAAGAAAGATGGTTTTGCCTAACCTTCAATAAATTTAATGGTTTGTTTTCATAATTATGACCTTCCTGCGGCCCACTATCAGCTCCTAGCTTAGCTTAATTGAGTATTACAGCCTGCAAAAAATGAGTGTTGCTTCACACAAATTTTGGTACTCAGTGAGTCTGATGTAGTGTCATCTTCTGTACATTCAGCATGGGAAACATAGAGGCTGTTTAATTAGTCATGATCAAGAAAAGGCTGTTTGATTGTTATCACTGATTTTAGAGAAAAGTCAGATGCATAATCATTTTGTTTGCCTCTCATCAACAAGCTGGATTAGTCTCCTAAAATCAAATTAACATTGAAAGTGTTGGGTGTGATCATGACAAATCATCAGTGAGTCCACACTCTAAAAAAATGGTTTTTAAAAATCCAAAATGGTTTTTTGAAAAATCCATATTGGTTTTTGATGGAACTTTGGTTTTTCAAAAAACCATTTTCCATTTAAAAAAACCAGTTTTATCCCGAAATAGTTTAGAGTGCACTCCGTTTTCATATCAAATTTATAGGCTGCAATTCGGTTCTACAAAGTAACATAGATTTTTTGCACCAGTTCTGAATGCTTTCTAACTTCTTGCTTTAACCAGAAGCAAAGAAACACCTTGCATGATGATGCAGCAGTGGAAAAAAGAAAGACATTAAGAAGACTACAAATATCAATTATTATTAGCACATGTACCTTAATTGACTTCAACTTTTAACCTCATATGTGCTGATTCATTAGTCGCATGTAATTCCATGTCTATATAATGGTAGTGCTAAACAAGAAATTCTTTTAAAAAAAAGAATTGTAGTCAGGTTTGTAATGCGGCATAGGGATACTTTGCATTGATGAAGAACTATTATACAAAGCCTTTCCATGAAATGCACATGGTAAATGTTGCGGCTGACATTTGCAGTTCACGAAGCAGTGAAAACTGTGTTAATCAAATTCAATGAAAGGATTATAAGCAAATGTTGGTGTTGGATATTTTGGGGTCATTAACCGGTGAATACGCAGCTTTGTGAATGGGTGGATTGAGAACCAGAGATGCAGAAAAAGGCATATCTTCAAAACCTCACAAGTGGTGAATGCAGATTAGAAGTGAATATGCAGTTCTGACACATTCTTTGAAGGAGATTCACATGGCAAATATATATGGTTGACATCTTCACTTCATGAAATTAAGAGTTGAAAGGAGTTGGTGAACAATGGATGTAAATTTATTGGCAGAAAAAATTATCACAGAAAGACCATAGAAAATTCAACACAATGAAATAACCTGTAGTACTAACTAAAACACCTTCCTAATATATTGAAATGGGCAGACAATATATATATGATTTTGAAATGAAGAGTTTTTGATATGATTTGAGGAATGATCAACTGAGAATAAGATCAAAGATGCGAATGAAATATCGTAGAAATCTTTCAATAAAATTCACATGCCAAATATTGTTTTGAAATTATGCTGCCATAAGAGCTGAAAACTTTGGTTGTCAAAGAATGGATTAGCAGCAAAAGTGTAAGAAAAATTGTATTTGGAAAGCCTTTCATGAAATTCACATGCCAAATATTGTTGTTTGACATTTTCGGAACATTTTATTTATTTATTAAAAACTAACCAATATTAAAAAGTACAATCCAACAATTTTGAAGCAATAGAGAACAAATTTTTCACCATTAGTTTTGAGGACTTTGCCAAATATGATTGTTTGACAATTTTGGACAATAAGTGGTGAAGAATTTGCTTGTCAAATGATAGATTAGAAGCAAACATGTTGGTAATATTATATTTGGAAACCCTTTCAATGAAATTTACATGCCAAATTTTTTTGTGGACATTTTCAGACAATAAGTTGTGAAGACTTTGCTTGTCAAATGATGGATTATAGACAGACAGACAAAAAAAATCATTCACAGTGAAGATTAGAAGTAACAATAGTGTAGGAAATACTGTATTTGGAAACCTTTTCAATGAAATCGATATGCCAAATATTGTTCTTTGACAATTGCGGACAACGAGTTGCGAAAAGATTCTGCATGTCAAATGATGCATTAGAAACAAAAGTGTAGAAAAAATTATATTCGGAAACCTTTTCAATGAAATTTCACATGCCAAATATGATTGCTTGACAATTTCAGACCATAAGTGATGAAGATTCTGTTTGTCAAATGATGCATTAGAAACAAAAGTGTAGAAAAAATTATATTCGGAAACCTTTTCAATGAAATTTCACATGCCAAATATGATTGCTTGACAATTTCAGACCATAAGTGACGAAGATTCTGCTTGTCAAATGATGCATTAGAAACAAAAGTGTAGAAAAAATTATATTCGGAAACCTTTTCAATGAAATTTCACATGCCAAATATGATTGCTTGACAATTTCAGACCATAAGTGATGAAGATTCTGTTTGTCAAATGATGCATTAGAAACAAAAGTGTAGAAAAAATTATATTCGGAAACCTTTTCAATGAAATTTCACATGCCAAATATGATTGCTTGACAATTTCAGACCATAAGTGATGAAGATTCTGTTTGTCAAATGATGCATTAGAAACAAAAGTGTAGAAAAAATTATATTCGGAAACCTTTTCAATGAAATTTCACATGCCAAATATGATTGCTTGACAATTTCAGACCATAAGTGACGAAGATTCTGCTTGTCAAATGATGCATTAGAAACAAAAGTGTAGAAAAAATTATATTCGGAAACCTTTTCAATGAAATTTCACATGCCAAATATGATTGCTTGACAATTTCAGACCATAAGTGATGAAGATTCTGTTTGTCAAATGATGCATTAGAAACAAAAGTGTAGAAAAAATTATATTCGGAAACCTTTTCAATGAAATTTCACATGCCAAATATGATTGCTTGACAATTTCAGACCATAAGTGATGAAGATTCTGTTTGTCAAATGATGCATTAGAAACAAAAGTGTAGAAAAAATTATATTCGGAAACCTTTTCAATGAAATTTCACATGCCAAATATGATTGCTTGACAATTTCGGACCATAAGTGACGAAGATTCTGCTTGTCAAATGATGTATTAGAAACAAAAGTGTAGAAAAAATTATATTCGGAAACCTTTTCAATGAAATTTCACATGCCAAATATGATTGCTTGACAATTTCAGACCATAAGTGATGAAGATTCTGTTTGTCAAATGATGCATTAGAAACAAAAGTGTAGGAAAACTTATATTTGGAAACCTTTTCAATGAAATTTCACATGCCAAATATGATTGCTTGACAATTTCGGACCATAAGTGGAAAAGATTTTGCTTGTCAAATGATGGATTAGAAGCAAACATGTCGGTAATATTATATTTGGAAACCCTTTCAATGAATTTTACATGCCAAATATGATTGTTTGACAATTTCGGACCATAAGTGATGAAGATTTTGCTTGTCAAATGATGCATTAGAAACAAAAGTGTAGGAAAACTTATATTTGGAAACCCTTTCAATGAATTTCACATGCCAAATATGATTGTTTGACAATTTCGGACCATAAGTGATGAAGATTTTGCTTGTCAAATGATGCATTAGAAACAAAAGTGTAGGAAAAATTATATTTGGAAACCCTTTCAATGAAAGTCACATGCCAAATTTGATTGTTTGACAATTTCGGACCATAAGTGGTGAAGATTTTGCTTGTCAAATGATGGATTGGAAGCAAAAGTGTAGGAAAAAATATATTTGCAAAACCTTTCAATGAAATTAACATGTCAAATATGATTGTTTGACAATTTTGGACAATAAGTGGTAAAGATTTTGCTTGTCAAATGATGGATTGGAAGCAAATGTGTAGGAAAAAATATATTTGCAAAACCTTTCAATGAATTTCACGTGCCAAATATGATTGTCTGACAAATTCGGACCACAAGTGATGAGGATTTTGCTTGTCAAATGATGCATTAGAATCAAAAGTGTCGGAAAACTTATATTTTGAAACCCTGTCTATGAATTTCACATGCCAAATATGATTGTTTGACAATTTCGGACCATAAGTGGCAAAGATTTTGCTTGTCAAATGATGCATTAGAAACAAAAGTGTAGGAAAACTTATATTTGGAAACCCTTTCAATGAATTTCACATGCCAAATATGATTGTTTGACAATTTCGGACCATAAGTGATGAAGATTTTGCTTGTCAAATGATGCATTAGAAGCAAAAGTGTAGCAAAATTATATTTGGAAACCCTTTCAATGAAATTCACATGCCAAATTTGATTGTTTGACAATTTCGGACCATAAGTGGTGAAGATTTTGCTTGTCAAATGATGGATTGGAAGCAAAAGTGTAGGAAAAAATATATTTGCAAAACCTTTCAATGAAATTAACATGTCAAATATGATTGTTTGACAATTTTGGACAATAAGTGGTAAAGATTTTGCTTGTCAAATGATGGATTAGAAGCAAATGTGTTGGTAATATTATATTTGGAAACTCTTTCAATGAAATTCACGTGCAAAATATGATTGTCTGACAAATTTGGACCACAAGTGATGAAGATTTTGCTTGTCAAATGATGCATTAGAAACAAAAGTGTCGGAAAACTTATATTTGGAAACCCTCTCAATGAATTTCATATGCCAAATATGATTGCTTGACAATTTCGGACAATAAGTGATGAAGATTTTGCTTGTCAAATGATGCATTAGAAACAAAAGGGTAGGAAAACTTATATTTGGAAACCCTGTCCACGAATTTCAAATGCCAAATATGATTGTTTGACAATTTCGGACCATAAGTGATGAAGATTTTGCTTGTCAAATGATGCTTTAGAAACAAAAGTGTAGGAAAACTTATATTTGGAAACCCTTTCAATGAATTTCACATGTCAAATATGATTGTTTGACAATTTCGGACCATAAGTGAAGAAAATTTTGCTTGTCAAATGATGCATTAGAAACAAAAGTGTAGCAAAAATTATATTTGGAAACCCTTTCAATGAAAGTCACATGCCAAATTTGATTGTTTGACAGTTTCGGACCATAAGTGGTGAAGATTTTGCTTGTCAAATGATTGATTAGAAGCAAAAGTGTAGGGAAAATTATATTTGAAAACACTTTCTATTGAAATTCACAATGTTCATCGAGTCATGAATGACCAACTTTTGTTGTGAAACACTTGATTGGGACACACAAAATAGTCATTGATTGTCTAACTGTAGAAGCAGATTAAAATAAAGAATACATAAAAAATTTCTTTAAATCATTTCAATACAATTCACATGGCAAATGTATTTTCTTTATATTTTCACTTATAAAGTCATAATTACATGGGATTAGAAACAAAAGATGGAAATGAGAACACAAGAAGCAGAAAGGGAAATTGATTCAAGAATAAAACACTTTGGAGAATTACATGATAGGGTAAGATTCTTTGAGGCATATTTGTTCATTTTCTCGATGAGTCGGACACATATAATATTAACAAGATAAGGGCAGTGCTTTGCTCTAACAAGGAATAAAGAAACTCAAGCCGAGGAACAACAACTTGTATGGACCCTCGTTTGTGAACCTCGGAGAAATATACATCATGATATAAGTAGGCACTAGGCAGGGAGAAACCTCTGAATTATAAAACAACTCATGTAATAATATATGTAATAAAGTATGAAAAAAAATTTCGATAAAAAAAAAAAAAGAATATCTCAAACCACAAGAATGCACTGCAGTGGAGTGAACTTCACTTACTTTCCCAAATGTTGAGTCCACACCTGATCCTCTTTTGCTCAGTTTGTAGCAGGGCTTCGGGGTCGTTTCGTAACTGAACTGACTCCAACTTCCGGCTCCTTTGGCTTTCTGAAAAGGTCTCTTGAATTAAGAAACCAATGCCACTTAACGGCATTATTGCACACAAATATTGCATGGTTAACAGGGGGAGAGAAAGTAATTCTACAAAGTTTTCATAGATTTGTTATATGAATAGTTGTGTCAAATTTGGACTATATTTCGTATTGTTGTCACCGTGTTTTTGTAAATTGCATTAAAATATTCTTTGGGAGTCAGGAGTCGTAAATTAATTTTCGACTCCCACTCCACCTTAAAATCAGATTTCGACTCCCGACTCAAACTCCATTCCACAAACCTCCGACTCCACAACTGCGGCTCCTGGCTCCAAATCCAAAGCCCTGATTTGTAGGTTCTGCAGACTGAAAATGAAATGCAAATTTTGAAAATATGTAACTTGGAAAAAATCTTTGTAATATGAAAACCAGTAATACGTGCCAAGGGTAACTATGTCCTGAATTCTGACGTCAATTGTATGTCCTGAATTCTGACGTCAATTGATTTTTTTATGATATCCACTAGGGTGTCCCAAAAAAAGGGAAAATCTGAAATTCATTGGGGCTAACCTCTAAATGTGTTCTATAGCCCCTCTCTGACTTCCATGTAAAATTTCAGCTCATTTGAAGTTGTTTTAGATGTTGCTCAAGAGCCCCAAAGATAGATGGGGGTTTAACATTGAATTTTCATGCAAAAATGGCAATTTTAGCTAATAGCTCATAAATTTTAGGTTTCAGTCCAGAAATTATTTATTTCAAGAAAACTCCAAGCCCTCCCTTTCATATTAAATGGTTGCCCCTTACCTCAGTAGGCCTAATGTTGTTGTCCTTCGTATCCAATCTCTCAGTATCTGAGCTCTATCGTTCTTGTCACATTTGAATTGGGCCTGTAAGACATAGTCCAGTTTTTTTAATAGTCATTATAATTTTGGCTGATCATTAAAAAAACATACCTGATTCTTTTCAAAAAGTACTTGTCCCATCCTGTTCCTGACACTTTGACTAAACAGTATGCATAAACATGCAAGTAGGCTATAGGCCGATCCGGGGGAGGGGGGGGCGCAAGAGGCCTGTGCCCCCCCCCTTCATCAGATAGATCCCTAATATTACTATTTGGGAAAAAAATTGTTCCAGAGACCCCCTTCTGAATAAACCTGGATCCGCCCCTGTAGGCCTACTGGCATGATGCAGTCCTGGTTTTGAATTTGAGGTAGCTCCATTGGAATAACATTGCTGTCAAAACAGCTTAGGAAACAATTTTCTTACACTTTTCTAAAAGACTAAAACAAATTCAACATTTCCACAGTTTCCGATAAATGTATGTGATTGCCTGACACTTAGGAATGAGCAGAGAGAGCAGCAGACCAGTTGGAACTCCCTAGTACTTTAACTAGGTGTCAGACAGGAACTAATTGGCTTGGCCTAAGACCATAGGCTTGGCCTGGCGACTATTGCAAGATTGAGGGAAAATGTCGTTTTAAGGATTTCTTTGACAAATACAGAGTTGCATCATGTATCAATTGAAGATTTAGATTCCATATAATCTCAATTCCCAGTATCCCAAGCACTGAACAAGTTAATAAAGTGGTCCTGACCGTTTGAAGTTGGTGAGCAAATCAAAACATAACAAACCTGTTCAGCAGCTCCAGCTGCAGCTCCCAGACAGAAATGGTAGATATCCAAGATCCATAGGCATCCTTAAAGCTTTGCTCACCTCCATTCCATTACTGTCATAGTATGTAAGCCTAAAACTGTCCCACAACTACGACAATAAAGTCCTGATGCCTGCAAACACAGCTCTCTCTCCATGTTGTGATTTCACCTGGCTGATAAGTCAACTCGCCACAACACAAATTGCCTGTCTGCAAATTGCCCACAAAAAAAACTGCCTGGTGCCCTGTCCCTGCTACAAGCTCTATCAATTGATGAGTTTGGGCTTTTCATTCATTGCTATAGAGTTATTTAGATGTCTAAATATGTGAAAGAAGCTATTATGAATATTTTCTCATGAGAAATTCCACTGGATCCTAGAACACAGATATTGATGATGTCATTCACAAATGTTCCTCATGGGGAATGCTAACCATGGTGAATCTCAAGTGTATAAGAAGTCAGCATTGCTTATGCATAATTCAAACAACTTAGTTGTAACATAGATTTCAGATGCTGACTACAAAAATGTTTCAATCATACTCAACTTTTTTAACATTGTCTTTCATCAGATTCCAACTGAAAAGCTTTAATGGAGTGTCCTGAATATCTTTTCCTTCTAATTATCAACACTTAATTCTATTAAATCAGGAAATCGGGCCAAAGCTTTTTCCCACTCAAGCATTTCATTGTTTGCCTGAAGAGACCTTCAAGGGTGAGTGAAGCATAAAGAGGCAGATAATCGGATTAGGACTTTTGCTTTGAGGGACAGCATCGCATCAGAGTTTGTAGTGGTTTTGTGCGGAGGAGTTGAAAAAAAAAACTGCGTCCACATTGGTGCTATGAATATTTTATACTGATCATCATCGGAATGAAATCCTAATCCTGAGGCTAAACTGCTTGTATTATTCTGAGCATAAATACATGTCTACTACTGCTATGGTGTCAGCACATACGCCTGCATTGGTGTAAACCTGCCATATGTTCATACATCTATTATAGAGCAATTATTCATAGAAACTATTAATATTATTGTATTTATGTGTTAAAAAAACTATTTATAATGGTAAGACAGAACAATTCTTGTTTTAATATGTTTAAACCAACTTAAAATCATCCTCAGGAGAGCCACAGGCAAAGACAATCTGTTTCATCAGTGGTATGTTTCACTCCACTGACCATTCTCCAGCCACCTCTCTGATTCCTATTACTATTGGAAAAGGTATGACAGCGTGCTTGAGCTGTTCCAGACTGAACTGGCACGTTGTCATTGAAGCAGACGACAGAAGCCCCGTTCACACCTTGGTGATTTGGAATTGACAGTGGTCTGCGTCAAGCAAAGTGGCCTGTTCCAGAATGGAGGGGGCCTGACACAGACTGCACACTGCCTGACACAGAGTGGACGTGGACCAGTGTCAATTTGAGACGCAACATTACGTAAGGTGGACGCTGCCAAGTGAAGCATGAAGGAGGTGATCACAGAGTGGACGCCGGGTCAAGCCTGGTTCACATCTTCATGATTTGGAATTGACAGTGGTGTACGTCAGGATCAGAATAAAATTGTTGACAATTATGTGCACCCAGCCATGACAGCTTGGATCAAGTTGGTGTCAACATCACGAGTCATTCACGACACATTGGCACTGCTTTGCGTTTTGTTTGATTGAGACAATGAGAATGCATTTCACTTCAGCCTCCTTGTCACAATGAGACACAAACTGTCACCAAGGCGACGCACACAGGGCGGGAAGAGGACGTGAACAAGACAGAGTGTTTCCAAGCAACACAGATAATGACGTAGAGAGTACGCGCACTACTCGTAGACAGGACACAAAGTTCACGGCAACTTGGCGTATGTTTCCAAGGTGACAAAATATTGTCACTAAGTATACGCACGTCAGGTACACGTGTACAAGGTGCTGCATGTACGATGTATGTGCGTGCAGCATGTGTCCAGTGAATGATATTCCTGACACAGACTTGTGGCCCAGGAAATTTCGACCTGCCCAATTTTTTTTTTCAAGCCCCACGTCCAGTCTGTGATGGCCTGTATCACGCATCATTGGCCAGCGTCTACCTTACGTAATGCTACGTCTCTAATTGACAGCAATCCACGTCCAGTCTGTGACAGGCAGTGCGCAGTCTGTGTCAGGCCCTGTCCATTCTGGAACAGGCCACTTTGCTTGACGCAGACCACTGTCAATTCCCAATCACCAAAGTGTGAACGGGGCTTCAGAAAAAAAAATTCAGCAGGTCGAAATTCTCTGGGACACAAGTCTACTTCAAACAAATCACTAACTCTACGCACATACATCCTGCACTCAGCACAGTGTACACGTGCGCCTGACGCACGTATAGTCTGACACTTCAATGAGCTGTATTCTGTCACCAAGGAAACATGAATGAGACAGCCGTGCACTTCGCGCACTGTCAGCGTGCAGTCCACGTGTACTGGGTGTTGCTAGGCAGCGTTATGTCTTATACTGCCGTCTTGTTCACGCCTAGTATATGTCGTCATGGAGACAGTCTGTGTCTGATTGTGACAAAGAGGCTGAAGTGAAATGCATCAATTTTGCCTAAATTAAACAATACGCAAAGCAGTGTCAATGCATCGCAAAGCAGTGTCAATGCATCGCAAGTAAGACACAAACTGGATCCATGCTGTCATGGCTGGGTGCACATAACTGTCAACAATTTTGCACTGATCCTGACGTACACTAGTGTCAATTCAGAATCGTGGAGATGTGAACCAGGCTAGAGGTAACCATAAAATGCAGACTTTGGATAGTGATAGCAGACCGGGGAGGTGTGAAGGAAATTGTTGTACAACAACCAATTTGAGAAACTGGACTGTTGCAACTTTGTCCACTTGAAATAACTGTGATAAACTACTTAATTCATTTGGGTCTAACTGTGAATGGACAACAAACTGCTCTTATCAATACAATTAATTTGATATATTAGCTTATATTACATGGAAATTAATTCAACAGTGTCTTTTTCATCTTCACTTAAATTTGGTTTAGCGCTCAAAATTGCCATCTTTTTGCAGCACTCCATGTACAACAAAATATCAAAGGAGTCAATTTAAAAAAAAAAGAAGATAGATATATGTGTCATAATTTAATATTAGTGAGAAAGCGATCGAGGACACTTTTAGGCCAGCTGTCTATCTATCTGTCTCCACTTATCTATCATAGCTTATAGGTAATAAATTTATCTTAGGTTATCTATCTATCTATCTATCTATCTATCTATCTATCTATCTATCTATCTATCTATCTATCTGTCTATCTGTCTATCTATCTGTCTATCTATCTGTCTATCTATCTCTCTGTCTAGTGTCTATCTATCTCTCTGTCTATCTATCTATCTATCTATCTATCTATCTATCTATCTATCTATCTATCTATCTATCTATCTATCTATCTGTGTATCGCTCTGTCTATCTATCTGTCCATCTGTGTATCTTTCTGTCTATCTCTCTGTGTGTCTATCTGTCTATCTATCTATCTATCTGTCTATAGATCTGTCTATCTATCTGTCTATCTATCTGCCTATCTATCTGTCTATCTATCTGTCTGTATATCTGTCATTCTAACAATGCAATACAATGGGTAATAATGGATGCGTACATATGTAAACAGGTAAAGTTTGGGATAAACTTTTTCTCAAACACAAGATAAATGCTCCAAATCTTAAGTGTGCATGCAATCATCAGGGCTTGTGCGATCTGAAGTTGTCATAAGTGGTCCAGGTCAGTCACTGTACAGCCAAAACCATCATGAGAATCAACCAATCAAATGAAATTGGAAATGCATGACTGATTATGATTGACTGCTGAATGTAAGTCTGAACTGGTTAGAATATCTTAAAAGAAAACCCATTCACGTACAAACAGAAGCAATAAACCATCAACAACTCACAGACTTATAGACAAGAATCACAAGTGGGCTTAACCAGATGTGTGATTTGCAAAATTTCACAGTTTCAGAGTGAAACCAAAATATTTATGGTTCCGTCAAAACTGCAATTTATTGAAACCTCAGAAAATTATTGTTTATTCAGTTATGCATGAATGCCCTCACTTCAACTTTTTAATATCGTTTGTAAGCTTCTCTGGGTGACCAATAGCGTTCAAAAACATACACCATGACAAACTTGCAGTTCTGTAAATTGTGTAGTAATTGTAGGCTTCAGGAGGTGCGAATTATTTTGCAATATTTTTATTAATGTTGCTATTGGTGCCTCAGCAATTGAACTTCCGTCCAGATCAGTGTGGAACTCAGATTTTAGATGGATTTTTTTGCTAATTTTGTAGTTTAAAACAACTGTCAACACTACCAAGCATGTCTGATATTAAGGAAATATAGCAAAGAAAGTTATCAAATCGATATTTGGGTGAGTTATTTGTGATAAGTGTGAATTTAAAGGAATTATCCCACTGACTCGGTCCATTGTCGTCTGCAATCATAGGTCAGCTGTCATACCTTGTTATTACCTATAATGAGTGGAGTGGACTGGCCAAGTCAAAGCATACGTGGATCACGTTGTTTTCGCCTGTGGGAGAGCAATGGTGTTTGTATCAAAACATAGGATCCTGGATGCATATATAAACTAGCAATCAAACCGAATTGTTATGGTCAAATTATTTATCCTTATTTATCAGATATACAATGTAATAATGCAATTTGTGTGACGGAGTTTGCTTGCAGGTTACATGTGGTGCTGGATCAATAAGCTGAGTGTAAATCATTGGCCATTACAGTTTATAAGATTTCCAGTCATTCCCTGCTTCTGCAGCTGGGAATAACTCAGCAAATAGTTACAGGGAAATCTGCTCATTAATTTGCAATAAATTGAATGATGAGTCCATTACTGTGTGTGCAAAGCTCTCAGAGAGATCTTTGAGAAATGTGTTCAGCATTTGTTACAGTTAATTGGATCACATATCAATCTGCTTGGAATACAAACAGAACTACTTTAATAACTGATCATACCACAGAAAATAGGGCAGATAATGTCATCAAAAAAACTTCAATTAATCATTCTTAAAAAAGGAAGCATAAAACATGATCTCCACTTGGAAAAGTATGTTGTTTTCACTGTGTAATTAATAGTCGATCCTTTTTAATTTATAAAAAAGGATTTGTTAATCTGGCAAATATAGGTCAATGCTTTTATATCCCAATAGGTTCAGATGCTTCTTTTTTTCATCTGATGTTCTTCTTGAAAGTGTACTTGCACATATTTTTTTGAAACATTAGATTCTTCTTTACTTTTATTGATAATAATTCCACGATACATTATTATTAATTCATATAGATATGGTAGATTTTTTGGTGTCTTTGCAATCAAGATGATGAGACTAATTCTGTGATTTCTGTATGACCATCAATCTATTCACTGGAGCATTTCATCTTTTGCCTGGAGGCTGGCAGACTGGAGAGACCTTCAAGGGTGAGTGATGCGCCAAGAGGAATCTAATCCGATTAGGACTTATGTTATGAGTGACAGAGTTGCACCAGTGGCGTTAGGAGAGAAGAGCCTGTGAAGGTTTGTGGATTTACTACATCAATGTTTTCTCTATGCAAAAATTGACAATTGGATGTCCTGGAATTAATTTTTCTTGACACTCGAAAGTGGCAAATCTGGAGAAGGGGGCATCGTTTTCATACTCGTGGGCCCACATCAATGTCGTTTTGGCATTTGCGAGACCGTGTTGCTCCTTATTTTCTTCAAACTGTTATTTTCATCTTAGTGGTCTGGGTGGCTGGATGCCCCAATTTACTGAGTAATGCCATTTTATATTGTATAAGAATTTGAAAAAGCTGCTAAAATGCTTCATTACATTGTTTTTTTGCTTCATGGCGATTTTGCATTCAAAATATTCTTCATTGGCAGAGTGACTGATGAGCGTCACCTGGGAAAACGATTGTCAGTGCTTTTGTTGAAATATTTTTTTATAGAAACGATTGTCAGTACTTTTGTTGAAATCTTTTTTATAGAATCCATTTTATACATTGTGTACTAATGTGTGGGTATCATAGTGTTGCATTTAAATTAATGATATTTGACAACTTCAATTGTGGCTGACACCTTCAATTGGGTGAAGTTTCTGAAGAGTCATAAATTCCATATTTGAAGACCAGCGCACTTCATTTCTTTTTGCTTCTTTACTTTAAATCCCACCGCAATGTTGAGGTGCCAAATACTTTGTCCAAATGACACGCAAGCGGAGTTGACACTACCAGGTGTCACTTCCAGCTGGCTTGTTCCCTTCCAACTTTCGGAAACTATTCTTTCCTTTCGGTATTTTCCTGTAGGTTTTGTTTTTTTGCTGATCCAATGCAACATGATATCCTGTAGCTGAAAAGTTCAGCAACTATAGTGTATATGTAAAAAACTATTGCTCCTTTTCTTGGACCTTGAAAGTGATTCCAGAATTTTCCTGCCCATTTTGAATGTGTACTGTATATTTCGTTCAATTGTATTTGCAATATAGTTTGAATAAATTTGTAATATATATGAAGTGGTTTAAGTAAGAAGGCCACAAAGTGTTAATAGTGGTGTGTATAATGTCCAAAAAAATGAAGGAGCTCTGATATTAACTAAAATTGTAAAAATGGGTATATGTCTTTCTCCATGGATGTGTATGATGTACTCTTGATTGCCCATTGTTTACCATCGTTTTCCTATCACTGTTATAATTACCATATATAATTAGCTAAATCATCAATATTTTCAGCCAACTGTTCGAGTAGAATGGTAGGCTGCATGGTAATTGCTGTTTGCTGAGGATAGAAAGAGGTTCAAGCGGAACGATAAGGAAAGGCAAACTGCACAGTTAGAAAGATGCACAAACAACTAAATGCCATCATTGTGTACATACAACTGTGTTAACTACACAATTCACAGACCATAACCTAAAGAGCAAGTCAGCTTCAAGCAACGCTGCAGTAGCCCAGTTCTGGAACTGTAGTTGCTGAGAGCTGTGGAGTATACCAAGCAAACCTCAAACTTGAAAATGGTAAGGTTTCACAAACTGACACTTATTGACTTTGATAAGGACTATAGTTCCAGTATAATATGAACTTGGTTCTCTGAAAAGAGATTTTGTAGTGGCTGTCATTGCCATGTTCCAGCATCAATTTGACCAATTAAGACAGGCATGAGCTGCTCTAATGATGTGCAAGATGACTGAAGCAGCAATCTAATTTAGGCCCCAGGCTGATTCAGAGCAATATGTTGGGTTGCTTGGCGAAGCTTGCATGATCTAGTGCAATGCATGTATCTACTGTGTGTAATGTTATGTATAGGCAGAGACGTTATACATTTTCCATCAAGAGATCTTATGAATTTTTTTTTTAAGAAAGTTTTTTTTAAAGAAAGTTTTCCTTATCTTCTTCCTGAAGGCGTTTTGCTCAGAGTTGTTGCCCATTTCTCATGCCAGCAAAACTTCAAGACATATTGTAATGGGGATGGGATATGCTACACATCGAAGAGACAGAAATCTAATTTTGTGTGCTCTGTAATAAAGTTTTATCATATATTTAGCTGTCACACTATCATCTTCTAAACATTAATTTGCAAAACTAAGATACATTTTTGTAAAGAGATAATCAACCCGGCAAAATCCTGAAATTCGGTTGTTTAATACTGAGCTTTAAAAAGCTATAAATATTTCATATAAACAGTATTATTTCATAACTAAATGCGATTGATCTCGGAACTTTGATACTGGGGATATTTGACTACTGAGCAACCCTAACATACAAAGCAGGCTACATTCCCATGTGAATTATGTTATGCCTGTCAGTCAACTTACTGCAAAAGCTAATGGTGAAATCAAGGACCCTTGATGGTGTGGGAGGACTTAAGGCTATCAATGAAGACATGGATTTATGCAAAATACCTGTTGTTATATTCTGAAAGTTATGCGCCACGTGGAGTTCTGGTTGTTCTTGTACTTGAAGAGTAAAAAAATATCACACAGGAGAATTATTATTTATGACTGGCCTAGATATTTTGTCATATGAATAATATTAAGTTTACAAAAGCTTTGCCTGCTTCAACTTAGAAATAATTGCTAAAATCAAATTTTGTGTGGTAAAGATGAATCAGGCAGACTCAGTACTTTAAAAAGAACCCACAGGTTGCAAAACAGGCCTGGGAAGGGAAGGGCCGGGCACGAAAGCGGGGTACATATATTAGAAAACATCACCTCAATTTCTGTGACTGAAGAGAGTGTAGAAAAGCAGCTTATCAGTTTTTCATAACTGCAAAATCTTTAGTTTGGCTGGAGTAGCGTTAGGGGTCCATGAATTAGTAGTATGATGTATTATAATGACACATGTAATTACCTGTAGCACTGCGTAGTATGATGGTGATCCTACAACTGCCCACCCCATTGCAAATGAAAGTGAGTTGGTGAACATCATGTCTTTGAGTGAGGACGAAGTGCACATAATTGCTTCTGTGGCTAATAAAGAGTAATAATTGTTATCAGTCCACTCATCATGGCCCAAAAAATACCGAGAAACTCATCTATAGATAGAAGATTGAGAAGGAATGAGATTATTTGGAAAGATGAGATGATCATATAATTATAGACAGATAAATAGATAGGTAGATCGATAGGTAGATCGCTAGATAGATAGATAGATAGATAGATAGATAGATAGATAGATAGGTGGATAAATAGATGGATTATGGTAAGTGAGAAAGGAAGATATGGTAAGCCCAGTCCTGGTATAAGAGGGCTGCGCTTCCTTCTTTTTCCAGCTGTAATGACATTGTAGTCTTCCGGCATGAACTGTCTATCTATCTCTCGGTTGTGTTGGGCTCCCCAGCCATCCTCAAACAGCCAAATCTATTCTCTTGTTTTTTCTCGGCTGTAATACCTGTAACTGATGCCACCCACCAACTACCCTGCCTGGATGAAGATTATTATATCAATAATTGAGCAAATCCTGTCAACTAAGTGAATTACGAGGTCTGGGGAGGGATGATGGATTATAGGGTAAGTCCAAGGGAGTGATGTCTGTATCGAGATGTTGTTACAGTCAGACTTACACTGCAAAATCAGCTGCGTTGGTCTTATGGTAATGACCTTCTTCTGCTGTGTGCTGTATGGCAGGTTCGTTATATGTTTCCCACTTACTTTCTGCTTTTTTAGAGGAACTGCCCCAGGAGCTTCAATGTTGCACTGTTGAACTTATAGATGTAGTATTAGTTGATATCCCACACTTGGCATGGAAAACCCATGAGGAACAGCCGATGGGATATAATGTTGAGATCCACCATCCCTAATTTAAATATGATCCACCATCCCTAATTGGCTGAAGTTAAGTATCCAACTATTAGTGACCTCCATGGACTGAAGAAGTGGCAGGATTGGTTGTGAACAACTGTGAATAAGCCAATCTTGTTGCTTATTCAGTCCAGGGAGGTCACTAACAGTTGGATACTTAACTTGAGCCCCCTAATTTGAATATGATACACCACCCCTTATTTAGACAGGGGCACCTCATCACAGTGTGTAATTATAATCCCCATATCAGTGTAAGGTCTTAGTTGCAAATCTTTTGTGACACTTAGATTAATTTTTTTATGCAACTGGGAGAAAATATCTGTTGTGCTGCCAGCTGGGTTGCCAGCCAGCCCAACTGTCATTCAGCACCTCCCAGCCAGCTGATATGAATTTTTTTTCCCAGCCAGCTGCCTCAACTGCTTTCTCATCACCTGACTGCGAATTTCTTCGGTTGAACGCCCAAAATTGACTCCAAGCTGACAAATTTGCCAGCTGTTGACACTGTTGACTTTGAAACTTTGTTGTTCAAATTAAAGTGCCTTGGAATTTATGACACAGAGTATGTTTGGTTTTCGAACTACCTCTTTGGAAGATACCAATGTGTTGCCTATAACTCATACTTGTCTGACGATCTTGGCATCTCATGCGGAGTGCCACAGGGATCCATACTGGGTCCAATACTATTCGTCATATTCGTGAATGACTTTCCTTCAACCATCAATCACTGCAAAGTTGCACTATATGCAGATGACACAGTGTTATTATATTCATCAACTTCTGTCTCAAACATACAAAACTGCATATCCTCTGATCTTGAATCCGCATCATCATGGTTCAGAAATAACAAACTACATTTGAATGTCGCCAAATGTAAGTGGACCATGTTTGGCTCTGAGAGGCGACTGAAGAATGCCAACAAACCAGAAATTGAAATTGAAGAAAATGTGCTTGAACATGTCCACTCATACAAATATCTCGGCCTGCACATGGATAGTAATTTAAATTGGCAAGTACATGTGGACAAATTATGCAAAAAACTTCGGCAGCGACTTGGTGTACTGAAGAGAGTGAGGGGTTATATTAACCAGAACACTGCTCTGGTACTGTTTAACGCCCTCATTCTCCCAGTCACCGATTACTGTGACACTGTTTATTGAAACTGCTCCAAAACCCTCCTAGGAAAACTCGAACGGCTGCTACAGAAAGGAGGGAGAATCATACTTAACGTCCCATTTTATACTCCCACACGGACTGTTATTAATAAGCTGAAGTGGTTAACTCTCCCTGAAAGAATCCTTTACCACAGATGCATCATGGTCTACAAGTCACTCGATGGACAACTGCCTGATTACTTAAATTGTAAATTTGTCCACCCTGACCATGGGTACAATACCAGACAGTCCTCCAGCTTGAAGCTCCGCAAGTGCCATACAAGTATGGGCCAAAAAGCTTTGACTTTCATTGGTGCTAAAGACTGGAATTCACTACCTCATGGCATTAGGTCATCATCAAGTCTAAACGTTTTTAAGAGTAAATTATTACAACACATACTGTCCAAGAGATCTTTACAATATTTTATTGAATTTTAAAATATTTAATATCTCTATAGTTTTTACCCCATATATACCTACATGTATTTATAATATGTTCTAGTCTTCCTATCTTATATTTTTGTTGTTTGCTCAGATTTTCTTTTCGTATACAAATCACCAATTCTTGATGAATCTGGCCATGCAATACATCAATCTTCATCTTTTCAAAAGCTCTACAGATTTTTATCTTTACAGAACTATCTGTTACTTCTAACACCCCATCCACACATGTGTGCTATCCACACAGCTCTATTCACGTGCCTGCATTGGTAGTAGTTGGTTGTTCTCCCTGGGCTCAGAAGAGGGAGGCATCAAATAAACAATACAAAACAGGTTCTTTGTTACAAATCAGGACACTAAAAACCAACTTAACAAAACTACACAATTTCAATCCTTTCTACTTGCCCCTATCGACTGGCTAATTCTATATATCCTAATGCATATTAGAAATTACGGTTTTTGCCGGAATTTTCTTTCTGCATAGGAATCCTCAATTATCCTTGGATCAGGCCATGTCATACATCAATCTTCCTCTTTACTCTCCCTTTACGGATTGTTACCTTCACAGTACTTAACATCTATGAGTTCTTCACCTACAGTAGTTTTTGGAATCCTCCACTCCCCAGACGGCAACACCTTTCCAATCATCTTTTACACTGGAGGCCAACGCATGTCAGCACCACAATGATAAACCACAATACTGCACACTGCTACTCATTTGTAGGCCTATCTATTTTTTCCAAGAAGCATGGGGGTCCTCTATTGTATTATATATGTTGTTATTTGTCAGGGCCTTGTTGAAAAACAGTATATTGTGCTGAATCAAGTTACCCTGCCTAAATAAAAGCATTTTGACTTTGACTTTGAGCTGTAAAAATCTCGGCTGACACTCTGCCAGCCAGCTGGGGATCTGCTTCATAACAAATAATTTGTATAACAGATCATGGGGTGCCCCTGCTTAAATATGATCCACCATCCCTAATTTGAATTTGATCCAATGTCCTTGATTTTATAACAAAACAACCCAAGTCAGGGTCACTGAGTAACAATATCACGAGCTGTTGTGTGAATTAATATCACTCGAGCCCGCAGGGTGAGTGATATTAATTCACACAACAGCGAGTGATATTGTACGAAGTGCCCTGACGCGTGGTTGTTTTGTTTTTATCACCTGGTTTTACCTCAAATTTTCAGTTATAAAGAGGGACTATTTTCTGCCATTACAAAAATGTGACGTCACCATGGAGCAACAATGGACATGACATCACAATCCCATTATTCTAGCCCTTGTTTGGTTTGTGACATCATCAGGCAGCTGAAATGCTGGTGATGTCATAACCATTGTTGAAAAATATCGCCCTTGAAGGGTGGTATTTTTTACAATATCATAGGCCCTGATATTTTGACTGTAAACAGTGATATTCACAGCCAACCAGGTGATAAACATATTTTATTTATTTTTGGCACTACTTCAGATCACACATGATGTCACAATCACGACACATGACATCAAAACAGCAGCACATGATGTCACAAT
The DNA here is from genome assembly GCA_026936325.1 of Platynereis dumerilii. Lineage (NCBI taxonomy): Eukaryota > Metazoa > Annelida > Polychaeta > Phyllodocida > Nereididae > Platynereis > Platynereis dumerilii. The sequence continues at coordinate 197,974 of JAPTHN010000190.1, forward strand.
AGCAGAAGAGCCTCTATGATATCATCAGCATTGGTGACGTCACCAGCAGTCATGTGACTCTGTCAGCTTTGTTTATAGCAACCAGTCAGACTCCACCCACTTTTGTCTTTTGTTTATGTTACAGTTTGATCTGATTGGTTTAGCCACCATCAAAATATTAGATCCATCCACAAAAGTGATTAGGTTATTATAATTTTTAATTATCCATATTCAAGCATTAAAATGACCTCATATGTTGTCAAAATAGCAGAAAATGTGGGATATAAATAAAACCCACTCAGGGTGGTAGATCAGTCCACTGAAATTCACTCCTGGTCTGGCTGGCTGCGGAACTCAATCATGGCTTCGCCACTCATGAGTTCCTCTGCCAGCCAGACCACTCGTGGGTTTCAGTGGACTAATTCCACCACCCTGAGTGGGTTTTATTATGTTAGCTAACAAATCAAGATTTAAGCTCCTGTGGGAACTACAGAAATTCATGCTTTTTTATATTGTTAGTTGCATCAGTTCGGTATTAGGTTGTTGTTTTGTTCCCACTGATAGTTTTTCAGTAGTTTATTGTGTGTTACTCATAGACATCAAGTCACTCTATGCTAATTTTTATTGTGCTTGTTATAGCCGTTAAAACCTAATAAAAAACTTTGTTGGTACTGTGGTCTTCTGCAATTAAACTACATATTTTCATGTTAATAACAGACATTCTCATGAAAGTACCAGTGCTGATTTTACAGTGTAGCTCCACCAAGCAACGTGATACTGCTATATGTCACCAGAGAAATCTGTGGTAGTTTTTTCTCCAGGTTGTCAGAAGTAAGTATATTAAAAGCTACTTGTGTAACTCTTATGTTCTACATGAAGTGTTTGACATTACATCTGAGCATCTTCTTGTCTCATTAGAAAAATTAATGACCATTTGGCAGCTGGCTGGGTGCAATAAAAATCTTGTGCTCATGCAGTTTCTGAGTGACTCAGCAGCAGCTGCTACCTTCAGGCATTCTCGGAGTTACTGATAGCCAGACACATAAATTCAAGGAGGCCAGACTGTACATTAACTCCGAATTTATTGCAGTGCACATCTTCCCAAGATTTGTGGAGTGCTCTTCTGCAAGAGTTACAGTACAACCCAAAATAAAGTAAGAACATTTTCTGTCAGAAGTCCTCTGTTTACCTATTTTGCCCTCTTTTCTCCTCTCCACCCCAAATCTCCTTACAACTCCCTTTGACTCCTTACAACAACCTTAGCCCACACTAAGAACTCTATTTAGACAGCTACCAATGTAACTGCAATTAGCAGAGGTGCAAAATATCAAGTAAATCAAAGACAATGGGGGTGATTGAGTTTAAATTGGTGTTGTTTAAATATGATTTTAATGCAATTTTAAAAAGTAGTTTCAAGTAGGTAAAAGTAGGAAGTGATTCAGAGGTAGTCAAAAGGTGTGAAAGGGTAAAGTAGTGGCTGCTTCTTCCTTCCTGCTGGGGTAATCGTACTTTATTTCGGGTTGTACTGTATGTTCTAAAGCAACTAAAAAACAAATTCCAAAATCAGACATGCTTGCAATGAGCTATAAATCAAGTCTACACAGATCCCTTTTTAATTACCGACAATGGCACAGTACTTGTGATTTGACATGCGAGTATCACTGGAGTGTTGATCCAATAATCTGAGTTATCTAACAGCACTACAAGTCCCAGTATTATACGCGAAATGTGTTGTATACTATAAGTTCTGGCAACAACAATGTATAGATGTGAAATGTCTTCACAATGCCTTTGTGCCAGATGGCAATTGTGCCAAATTGGCATTTTTCATGTCCAGCAAATAAGGTTACTGAGAAGACTGGCCGTTCTTGACCAAAGGAAGGCAAAGAATAGATGGAAGTCTTTGTGTATGCAATGGGATGAATGGGCAGCCATTTCTGAGGCACAAGACTCATATGAAAGGCAACTACCCAGGTAGTATTGCTTTATTACCCAGGAAAATTTTGTCATACATATACAAGGCAGATCATAAGGAAGAGATCCCTGCATTCCACATTTCTTCAACACTCGGCATTTCTTCATTATGCAATTTTGTTCAATCACACTTTGCTGGCATATTGCAGTACTTCATACGTACACTATATACTTGCAGCGCTGTGTGAAAGTTTTGACAAATTAGCACTCTAACCCCAACCGCAACAAAATGGAAGTACGTATTCCCTCTCCTTGTGCCTCATTCACAAGAGTCCATCACTTATGGGATAAAGACTGGCATTAACAGGCTCAATTGAGACATTAAGATGCTGAGGTCTAACCCATGAGACAAATTGATGTACGAAGGGTCAAACGGAAAAAAAAGCGGGTAAGATTAATGGTTTAAGTATACAAAAAGGTATTGAGAAAGAGTGTATAGTAAAGCTCTTCTGATTTATGTTAATACTTTGAAAGCTCGGGAATTTGTGGATCAGGTTTGGAAGAAGCATGATTTTGCCTAACCTTTAATAGATGTAATGACTTTCATAATTATGACCTTCCTGCGGCCCTCTATCAGCTCTTAGCTTAGCTTAATTGAGTATTACAGCCTATAAACTTGATAAACTTTGGTACTCTGTGAGTCATAATAGCTGATTAAATGTCAACTTCTCTACATTCAACATGGGAAGCATAGAAGCTGTTTGATTAGTCATGATCAAGAAAAGGCCATTTGATTTGTCATAACTGATTTAAAAGAAAAATCATATTATCAGATACATAATCATTTTGTTTGCCTCTCACCAACAAGTGGGGTTAGTGTCCGTACAGCCTTCCACTTTGATATAGACACAGTGAGGATCAGTTCATTGTGAAAAATGCATTTCTTTACTAATGATAGCTGATGAAGTGTCATCTTCTCTATTTCAACATGGGAAACATAGAGGCTGTTTGATCAGTCATGATCAATAGAAGGCCAGTTGACTTGTCAAAAATGACTTCAGAGTGAAAATCAGATACATAATCCTTTCTTTTGGCTGTCAACAACAAGCGGGATTAGTCTCCTTAGATCAAATTAACATTGAAAGTATTGGGTATGATTATGACAAATCATCAGCATGATGACACACCAAGTGCCATTTTCACAGTGGAGTTTATTCACGTTTGACAACTTGGAAGTTTACAAGTTGAAGTTGTGTCATGCTTGAGCAATTCTTTTATTTTTGACAAGTTTGACCAGAAATAGTCCGGCAGACAGTCGTGCTTGACTGCTTCAGAAGTTGTTATTTGAAGAGTGCAGGTTGTTCATCCACTATGACTGATTTGCAAACTAACAGATTAAAATATTTCACAGTTTTTAACAAAACCAATCAAAGAGATCACACAATTTTTGTAAGGGGGTGATCATTTATTTTCAAGAGGGGGGGCTTGGAGTTTTCCGCAGTTGGAAATTATTTATTACACGGTGAACGTGGCAAAGGTGGCAGTAATCTTTTATTTAAAGCATGCAAATTAAGTCCGCGAATATTCATTCTTAATTCAAGCAACACCTTGTTAAGAAATACCCCAGCCCAAAATTATTTATTTCAAGACTGCCAAAAAAGAATATATTTATTTCAGCAAAACTGAGCAAGAAATTATTCATTAAAAAAACTCCAAGCCCCCTCCTTGAGATTAAATGGTTGCCCCTTAAATGGGATTTTCAAATTGTGATCAATGTGCTCAATTTTAACCAAATTTCCCATTGTGTGCTGGTCATTGAATGAAGGAAGGAATATATACATGAAGCCACTGAATGAATGGATAATTGGGGCTTATATCCGTTATTATGTATGCCCTTGGGTTTGGTTTATTGCATGGGACAAGAGAAGGACACTTTACATTAGTAGTAGGCAAATAATGATACATTGTAAGTCCAGGTTACCTGTACAGAGCAGGAATCAAACCCTGGACCCAGCGATTGGCAGCCAATTGCGTTTACGCTTATATTTTATTTGTTTTTAAACCATAGCGACTTTAAATAAAGTTTTTCTTTATTTTATTACTTTATTTATTCCCATTACACAATGCACTACCAACTGAGCTAACCCTTCCGTCTATCTAAAAATAGACTGTATAGTGCACTCTGCACTACCAAATAAGCTTAACTTGATGAATTCTCTCCTCTCTAAAGATAGATAGATAGATAGATAGATAGATAGATAGATAGATAGATAGATAGATAGATAGATAGATAGATAGATGCATAAATGTATTGATAGATGCATAGATAGATGCAATTAAATTTTATTCCATAAGTTCATTGGAATTTTGTATGTTCATTAAATGTTGTTGGTTAACTGTTAACACCTCCTTAACAATTGAATAATACTTAGCTTTGAGTTATGCTCCATTGCATCTGTAAGCCAAACAAAATTACTCAGACCTTCTCCATCTGACACTCAGCAAAATGATATATATTTTTATTCTTCATCCCTTATTGGAAACACACACATTTTCTGAAAGCTCATTCTCATAATTGATACAGTAATAATTTTGGGTTCTCTTGTTAGACCAGGATTTAGAATAGAATGCAAAAAACAACTGAACTATTTAGCTTGGTGGATGATTGTCAGTAACAACTTCCAAGTGAGTGAGGCGTCTGAGGCAGAAGGTGTCAAAAACAAAAGAAAGCATTAATCTTCACACAGGTTATCAGGTACTTGTTACAACTTTGCCAAAGTGGAAGGTGTCATGACAAGTTTGTCAAACGTGAATAAACTCCAGTGCAACAGTCCACTCTTTTTTTTAATCAAAGTGGAAGGCTGTAAATCAAATCAACATTGAAAGTGTTTGGTGTGATCATGACAAATCATCAGTATGATGATTTTCAAAGTGCCATTTTCGAAGTGCAACAGTCCACTCTGTTTTCATATCAAATTTATAGGCTGTAATTCGGTTCTTCAAAGTAACATAGATAGTTTGCACTTCTAGTTGTGAATGCTTTCTAACTTCTGGTTTTAACCAGAAGCAAAGAAACACCTTGCATGATGATGTAGCAGTGGAAAAAATAAAGACATTTAGAAGACTAGAAATATCAATTATTATTGGCACTTACCTTAATTGACTTCAATTTTTAACCTCATATGTGCTGATTCATTAGGTGCATGTAACTCGATGTCTATATAATGGCAGAGCTAAAAAATGTTTTAATCATACTCAATGTTTTTAACATTGTCTTTCATCAGATTCCAACTGAAAAGCATTGCACTGGAGTTTGTAGTGGTTTTGTTTAGAGGAGTGGAAGAACACAGCTACTACTTTGATGCTGTGAATATTTTATAATGATCACTGGAATAAAATTTGAATCATGGGACTAAACCATTTGTTTACGCAATGTGTTTTTCAAAGCATAAAGACACACATACACTGGCATTGGCGTCAACCTGCCCGATATATAGCTATTGTAGCACAATGATTGATAGAAACTTAAAGTATTATGGTATATACGTTTTAGATATTGTTAATGTAACTTTTAAAAATATCTACAACCTGACATTTTTATAACGAATTTACCATTGATAGTGGTCAAACCAAACAATTCTTTTCTAATATGCTTCAACCACCTTTTTACAGTTCCTGTCAATAATTGTCCTAAAATAGCTCTATACATACGGCAGATAGACACCACTGCAATTAATTTTTAACATTCTCCAACCAACTTAACAAGTCATCCTCTGGAGAGCAATTCATAGGAGTATTATATATTAAAACTAGCAATCAACCGAATTGTCTTGTCAAATTATCAATTATTTAATCAGATAAACAATAATATTATATTAATACAATCTATGTAATGGAGTTTGCTTGCAGGTTACATGTGGTGTCTGTATGAATCAGCTGAGTATGAATCATTGGCCATTTGGTTCATAAGATTTCCAGTCATTCTGTGCATCTGCATCTGGGAATAACTCAGCAAATAGTTACAGGGAAATCTGCTCATTAATTTGCAATAAATTGAATGAAGAGGCCATTACTGTGTGTGCGAAGCTCTCGGAGATATCTCTGAGAAATGTGTTCAGCATTTGTCAGAGTAATTGGACCACGTATCAATCTGCTGAGAATACCAAAAGAACCACAGAAAATAGGGCAGATAATGTTATTTGAAGAAAGGCTAAATTGATCGTTCTTCGATAAAGAGAGCATACAACATGATCTCCACTTGGAAGAATATGGTGTTTTCTCTGTGTAATTAATAGTCGATCCGATGTTATTTAAGATCTGGTAATCTGGAAAATATATAGGTCAATGCTGCTTTCCCGAATGGTTCAGATGCTTTATCTTTTGTTCTTCTTGAAAGCATACTTGCAGCTATTATATTGAAACATCAGATACTTTTTTATTTCTATTGATAATATAGTATACATAATTATTAATCCATTTGGATATGGTTCTTTTTTTGGTGTCCTATACATGTACTGCTGGCATTTTCGCAATCAAGGTGATCTGACTAATTCTGTGATTTCTGTTGGACCAGCAATTTATCCACTTGAGCAAGTCATCTTTTGCCTGGAGGCAGCAGACTGGAGAGACCTTCAAGGGTGAGTGATGCACCAAGAGACAACTAATCCGATTAGGACTTATGTTCTGAGTGACAGTGTTGCACCGGTGGAGTGTGCATGGAGTAGGGTAGCAGAGGAGGAAATCCTGAATAGGGAGCTTCGTAGAAACACTGCATAAATGTTTCCTTTGTGCTATCTCCAGGACAAATAAAAATTCCCAGTTACTCACTCTTGGACCTTGGTTGCCCACAGATTCAGAAATAGTTTGTTGAAGTCAGATTTGGTTTATCAACAAAGGAGCTTCTGCAGTGAGTGCATGCTTTTGCCCATGAACAAGATCTTTCATGTAAGACAAACTTTAGGTTAGGGGAAGAACATTTAATATCCAGCAGAAGTGGGGCTTTGATTAAAAAAAAAGTCTTGCTCAGTTTTAGTGAAATAAATAAATTCTTAAATTTCTGGGGCTTTTGTTTATAAGGTGTTCCTTGAATTAGGAATGAACATTTGGGGATTTTGTGCTCTTGAAATAGATAATCACTGCTTCCGTTATCTAGATATAAATATAATTTCCCGCTGGGGAAAACTCCAAGCCCCCTTGATTATTAAATGGCCACCTCTTACTGACAACACAGACTAGTTAATGACCCTTGCGAGGTGAAGAATTGATGGATTTTCCTGAGCAATGTCATTGTACATTGTATGAGAATGCTGCACTACTATGTTTGATTAAAAATATTCTTTATTAGCAGAGTAGCTGATGTGCCTCATCTCAGAAACTATTTCCAGTGCTTTTATTGAAATTTTTAAAAATGGAATTCATGATATATATAGTTTATACATTGTATAAGCATCTTAGTTTTGCACTAAAATTTCTGACATTTGACATCTTCAATTGTAGCTGATCTGACACCTTTAACTGGGTGAAGTTTCTGAAGACGCATTAATTTCCATATTTGAAGACCTGGTGTCACTTCCAGCTGGCTAGTTCCCTTCCAACTTTCGGAAAATTTTCTTTCCTTTACCTTTTTTTTCGGTAGGTTTTGTCTTTTTGCTAAACATTGATTTAAATTATTTTAATTTCTCGATCCTTGAAAGTAATTCCATATTTTCCATGCCCATGCATGTTTAATATGAACACTGTATATTTCATTCAATTGTATTCACAATTCATATAAAGTGGTTTCATTATGAGGGCCACAAATAATAATGGTGTGTATAATGTCAAAAAACCTGAAGGGGCTCTGATATTAACCAAAATTGTAACAATGGGGATGGTTGTCTTTCCCTATGGATGTGCATAATCTACTCTTGATTGCCCATTCTTCGCCATTGTTTTCCTATCATTGTTATAATTATTCAAAGCTAATGTCACGTAATTACCTAAATCAGCTATATTGCCAGCCAACTGCTTGGGTGAAATAAAAGGGTCCAAGGCAATTGCTGTTTACTGAGGATAGAAAGAGGTTCGAGCGGAAAGATAAGAAAAAGCAAACTGCATAGTTAGAAAGATATACAAACAACTTAATACCATCATTGTGTACATACAACTTGGTTACCACAAAATTCACAGACCATAACCTAAAGAGCAAGTCAGTTTCAAGCAACACTGCAGTAGCCCAGTTCTGTAACTGTAGTTGTTGAGAGCTAATAAGTATACCAAGCAAACCACAAACTTGAAAATGGTAAGGTTTCACAAACTGACACTTATTGACTTTGATATGGACTATTGTTTGTTTGTTTGTGTTTTACGCCTCTGCAGCACCTTAGTGGGCTATATCGAGGCAGGCGATCGCCGTATGATGATGAGATGAGAAGACTGTGAATCTGGTACATACCCTATTAATTCAGGGATGCCCAGGGTCTTTCAGTTGCCCCAGCATAGAACATTGGATACAACCCGCCTCCATTTAATGTCCCATGGGCTCGGACTAAATTGAGTTCCGGGGTGGGATTCGAACCCACGCCCTCAGAGCCAGTGGTTGTGTTGATAAGGACTATAGTTCCAGTATAATATGAACTTGGATCTCTGAAAAGAGATTTTGTAGTGGCTGTCATTGCCATGTTCCAGCATCAATTTGACAAATTAAGACAGGCATGAGCTGCTCTAATGATGTGCAAGATGACTGAAGCAGCAATCTAATTTAGGCCTCAGGCTGGTTCTGAGCAATATGTTGGGTTGATATGTGATGCTGGCATGAGACAGTGCTACGAATGTATCCACTGTGTGAAATGGTATGTAGCCAGAGACCTTATACATTTTTGATCAAGAAATGTCATGGATTTTTTTTTTTGCAAGAAAGTTGAATTAGAATGGATGGGCTGCCAATTTTCCTGCACTTTTTATTGTTCTATTCTGCAAACAGTGGCAATAAAACAGGGGTGGACTGGCCTATGTGGCAAAGTGGTAACTGCCATGGGCCCACCCACTCAGGGGGGCCCATGCAAGATGTAAAAAAAAAAAAATACAGAAAAGAGCAAAATTTCACTGTCAGGTTCATCGCTAACTTAGAGGACAGAACTCTTTCATGCAGAGGCCCCCAACCTAATAAATTGACAATTTGCCAAATCAGGCCTGTAGTAGTATTTGAATTTTTAATTGAAATAACGCCGACTGCAGGGATTTAGGGGGCCAGGAGCCCATTCACTGATTTTGCCAAGGGCCGGGAAAGCCACCAGTCTGTCCCTGCAATAAAACATTGAGTTATATATTCCCACTTTAGAGTACTTTACCAGGTCTGTTAGCCTTCCAGTGCTGTCAGTATAAGCAGCCTTCTTGGACCACAAAAATTGCACATTTTAAGCCAGCCAGAGGTCTGTGTCCATTATTGTAATTTGACTCCCTTGAGTTATGACTCTATTACTATATTTATTTATTTTTATTTATTTATAAAACATATTTTCGCTGGGTAACAAGGTCACACAATGTGTGTTTTTCAACATGGCCCAGCATTTACAGTATAAAACAATAACATTCATTAAAAATAAGCTAAATGACTATATGACTGACCTGGGTATACATGTATTTCTCTTCAAAGCTAGCACATATATGGCCATACCTGATATGAGCACTGCAGCAGAGAGGCTATCATAGCAATTCTGATCAATCAATGCGCCTAGCCCAAATGAAAGTTGGTTTTGTGGACATTATATCTTTTAGTAAGGTTGCTCATATCTTTTAGTGAGGTTGCTATTATACGTGATATATGTCCTCTTATTGTACTACTTCAAAAGTCAACTCTTCATTCAAATACCTGCATAAGCTTCAAGTTAATAGTATTTTCTTTCAGAGGATAGATCTTTCTATCAACCTGTTGATGTTTCTGTCTTATTCTTCAGATTACTAATATATGGTATTTTTATGTAGTATCTGTACATCATTTTCTTCTTCTATCTCCTCTTGCTATTATGGCATGTTCAGTTTAAAGGGGACCACAAGTTACTGTCCTTAGGTTGCATATTGGCCTTTGATGAAAACCTTAAGTGCCTGGAGGGCACGCCCAATCCCCAGACCCATTGGGTGTTGGACTGTTGCCCCCTGGCATGTCATGGAATTACTTTTCTTATCTTCTTCCTGAATGTGTTTTGCTCAGAGTCTTCGCCCATGGCTCATGCCAGTAACACTTGTAATGGGGATGGTGTAGTATGCTGTACAGTGAAAAGACAGAGCCTAATTGTGTGTTATGTCTAAAGCTTCATTATGTATTGCACTGGTACACAATAATCTTCTAAAATGTGCAAAACAAAAGTCAAGTAAAGAGATAACCCTCTCGGACATTGAGGTAGATCTAATGTTGGTCTAACGAAGCATTAAACCTCCAATCTACATCGGACCCAACGTTACGAAACTACGTAATTTGTCGACACATTTCTCAGACATTAATACGTACTTTTAGACGTTGATACGAGTGATACAAGCCGAATCTGTCACTACGAAGTATTTTAACGTTGGTCTGACGGTCTTTGACCGTCTTCCCGCCTTCTAGGATCCAGCGTTTCAGCCGACCTGCCCCCTCTTGCGCATGCGCACTCGCGTACAAGAAGCCAAAATGGCGGGCTGACTCGAAATTTCGGATGATGTTTTTGCTAATAACGAAGGATTTAACGCATTGACAAGCCTCATAATATGGTGTGCTCCATAGATTAACTACTTGGCTACCACTTGAGCATGTTTTGGACGGTCGGAATGCTTTATTGCGAAAGATTAAGGCCCGGCAATGTGAAAAATCGAACGGCATGGTCGAGCGCCCCGGCCGAGGAATGACTCGATCAGCTGTTTTAGTATTTGTGATTCAATTATGGACTGATACTGGACATATATACCCCGTTCTGGATGGATATACCCGGTTACCAAACCCGGGAGGACGCATGGACGTGGATACGGCCAGAAATCGTCGTTGGACTCCAGCGCTGGACTCACAGGTAATTCTCTTCAAGATGTCGATTTTTTCCAGGGGCGGATCGTCTGATGGGAGGGGGGGGGTTTCAATTCTGTTCAGTTTAATTCTGTTTATTAGCTATTAAGCTCTTTTAGTTCAGTTCATTCTTTTTCAGGTTGATTTATATATATAGCGTGTTAGGGATCATTGTCCAGGTAGGGTTGGGTTGGGGGGGGGGATGGAGAGCATCCCAGCCACTAGTTCGGAGGATTTAATTATTTTGATTGATTGAGATCTGCAAATATAAAACAAAAAAAAATTAAAGCAGTAAAAACAGAGCTATCCAAAAAGGATGGCTCCCAAAATTAATAGACTTTTCTTTCTCATTTTACTGAGCAGTCTACAAGTCCACTTCGGGACTATAAGATAAAATTATATAAAAAACACTTACCTTGCATGGTGAAATTGAAAATGTTACTGCAATTTTACCTTGATAAAATTGGAACATTCTCGGCATCTAGGACAGTTGCAATGAGGCACCGTTAAACTTGGGTCTCATAAATTCTCATATGCATCTTTGTGGGTGTGGAAAAAAATTATTTTTTTTAAAAACCAGGATAAGCTTTCACATTTTTAAAAGTACATATGTGGATTTAATTTTTGCTTGTGTATCAACTTTTTCTTCATGGCTTCATCTAATCGACAACAGCAAGCATCCTGTTGAAGTTTTTATATATTATAAAGTTACCAGATAGATTGGAATAGGTATGGAATAGATGGCGCTACAAGGCTCTCTGAGAATCAGGATCCTAGGTTCTGCAACTTTGTGCAAACCTTCAACAAACCTTTGGCAGATACGTATGATCAGACGTTTGCCCTGAACATTACTTTCAAACGTTGTCTATAAATATCAAAAACACGTTGGAGAAACCTTGGAACTTACATATGACCAAACGTGTGACCATACCTTTGATAAACCTATGAATCAAAGGTGGTCATACGTAATAGTCCGAGGTTACTAAAACCTCTCAGATGAATGTTCGACAAACCTATGAATCAAAGGTATTGTCATACGTAACAGTCAAATGTTCTTCAAACCTCTCAATCAAAGGTATGACTTACGTAATAGTCTAAGGTTTTATAAACCTCTCAAATGAATGTTCGACAAACCTTTGAATCAAAGGTATGGTCATACGTAATAGTCAAACGTTCTTCAAACCTGTCAACCAAAGGTATGACTTACGTGTGACTCGAACGTTAGGCCCAATTATAAAACAAACTATCTGCCAACCTCTTACTAACGTTGCAACCTATGTTTGGTTTTCCATCTGAGTGCAACGTTTGGAAATAACATTTGCCCTACCTTTGTCATACGTTGTTTGGCCCAACGTTTGATTCTAACCTAAATAATTACGTAGTGAAAGGTTTGATTACGTTGCTGCTCGGGAGGGAATAAACGTGGCAAAATCCTAAAATTTGGAGCAGGCATTTTGTGTATTATATTGTGTTTGAATACAGTAAACAATTGAATTTTTAAAGCGTGCTGGTAAATCCAAAGCAGTTGGTCTACATTTACACAACAGTAATTAGAATTGATGGATGGCAAGTTTTTTGGCACCTACAATTCTTCCATCTGCAAACAGTTGCAAGAGAACTTAAGGAACTTAAAGAACTTAAAGAAGAAAATGTAGAGCTATAGGCCTATTCTTTCTGAAAATACTACACTGTCTTTGATAACCTTCCAGTGCCATCATCATAATTATCCTTCTGGGACCACTAACATTGCACATTTTGAGCCAGCCAGAGGTCTGCGTCCATTATTGTAATTTGACTCCTGTATGGATCAGTCTGAGTTATGAATCCATTACTTCATGACTGACCTGGATATACAAGTATTTCTCTTCAAAGCTAGCACATATATGGCCATACCTGATATGAGCAATGCAGCAGAGAGGCCATCATAGCGATGCTGATGCACCTTGCCCAAATGAAAATGGAATTTGTGGACATCATATCTTTCAGTAAGGTTGCTGTCATATACGATATATGTCTTCTTAATGTACTGCTTCAAAAGTCAACACCTTTAAGTTAGAGGTATCTTCTTCCAGAGAATAAATCTGTCTATCAACCTATTGGTGTTTCTGTCTTGTTTTTCTGATTACTAATACCATGTAATATGTAGTATTTTTATGTAGTATCTTTAGTATTCTATACATCATTTTCTTCTATCTCTTCTTGCCATCACCCTGGCATATTGAGGTTAAAGGAGACCACCTTTGATTACACGTTGGCCTTTGACACAAACCTGAAGTGGCTGGAGGGCACCTCTAATTCCCAGATCCATTGAGTGTTGCCCCCTGGCTCATGCCATGGAATGACTTTCCTTATCTTCTTCCTGAATATGTTTGGCTCAGAGTCTTCGTCCGTGGTTCAAGCCAGCAACACTTTGAGACATGCAATGTATTGTAATGGGGATGGTGTATGCTGAGTCTAATCGTGTGTGATGTGTAATGAAGCTTTCTTATTTATTGAACTGTCACACTATCATCTTCTAAAATGTGCACAAATATAAATCTGATTAAGGAGATAATGCACCTGGCAAAGTCTAAAATAAGGTTTTTCTGTACTCAGCTATGAAAAGGTATAAACAATCTTGATATCTTCACTAAAATGGGATTGATCTCAGAACTTTCAAACTGGTGATACTTGGCCACTCAGCCGTCCTAACACACATAGCAGGCTACAGTCTCGTGTGAATAAGTTTTACTTGTCAGTCAACTGTGGACAGCTAATGGTGAAAACAATGACCCTTAGAGCACCGGGGAGGGAGAGACTTCAGGCTATCAATGAAGATATCAGTCCACTCCTCAGAGTTCTATATGGATTTATGCAAGAAAGCTGTGATTATATACTGAAAGTTATGTGCTCGCTGGTCGTTCTTGTACTTAAAGAGTAAAAATATCACAAAGGTGAATCATTTACGACTTGCTAAGATATTTTGTCATATTAATAATATAAAGTTTACTAATGTTGTGCCTGCTTCAACTTAAAAATTAGTTGTGGAAATCACATTTTGTTGATGAAAGTGAATCAGGTAGATACAGATCTTAAAATAAAGCAACACTTGTCAACTGTGACTCGTCCTCAATGTATCTGATTTAAATTCGTTGGTACTATTTGACTGTGAACCTGCAATATTTCATTCCTATACAATATTTGATTCAGCAACTCTTGCAGTGATCCTTTTTACAATAGTGGCCTGCACATGTCTTTGGAATATGATGATGTATCTAATGATGGATCGAGTTTGATGTTTATGTTCGTCTGGTCTTCTTCAGTACTTACATTTTCAGTAAACCCATGTCAGCTGTCACATTATGGCAATCTCACAATATTAATTTTTGCCAAACTAACTTCTAAATATTTTGCTCGCGTGCCTATAGTGATAGGTCTGTATGCTATAGTCTCCCGAAATTGACTAAGCAGATAAAGAGTGGGCCTACACTCCCCAGCCATCATTTTAACAGCCAAATGTAATAACATGTTTTTTCCCATGCTGCAGATGTATTATTTGCAAATGATGCAACCCATAGTCCCATACCGCCATCTCAGATGATGATTATATCAATAAGTGAGCAAATTCCGTCAACTAAGTGAATTACGAGGGTCTGGAGAGGGATGATGGATTATAGGGTAAGTCCAAGGGAGTGATGTCTGGGTCGAAATGTTACAGTCAGACTTACACTGCAAAACAAGCTGCGTTAGTCTTATGGTAAAAACCTTCTTCTACTTCTGCTGTGTGATGTATAGCAGGTTCATTATAAGTTTCCTTCGTACTTTCTGGCCTTTTAGAAGAACTGCAGAAATTCATGCTTATTTGATATTGTTAGTCGCATCAGTTCGGTATTAGGTAATTGGTTTGTTTCAAAAACTTGTTCATACTTATAATTTTCAGTATTTTGTGTTTTAACTAATTGTCAATGTGTCGATTTATGCTGACTTTTCTAGTGAATGCTTTGGCTGTTAAAACGTAATAAAAAACTTTTTTGATACTGTGGTCTTCTACCATTAAATTACATATCTTCATGCTATTAACAGACATTCTCATGAGAAAGTAACAGAGCTGATTTTGCAGTGTGGCTCCACCAAGCCACGTGAGACTGCTATATATCACTAGAGAAATCTGTGGTGGTTTTTTTTCCAGATTGTCAGAAGCAAGTATCTTAAATGCTACTTGTGTAACTCTTTATGTTATACATAAAGTGTTTGACATCACATCTGAACATCTTCCTGTCTCATTCGAAAAATTAATGACCCTTTGGCAGTTAAATGGCTGTAATAAAAATAGTGTGCTCATGCAGTATCTGAATGACTCAGCAGCAGCTAACTTCAGGCATTCTAGGGGTTACTGATAGCCAGACACATAAATTAAAGCAGGCCAGACTGTACATTAACTCCAAATTTATTGCAGCTCACATCTTCCCAAGATTTGTGTAGGACTCTTCTGCATGAGTTATGTTCTAAAGCAACTAAAAAAACAAATTCCGATGAGAAGCTATGTCCCGCTCCTCACTCCTCAGCCCAGGTTACATTTGTATATCTTGTCTTGTGAACCAACTTTTAAGAATAAGTGGCTGAGAGCTAACATACTTTTTTTTTCAGTGTGCTATTGTATAGGCCCATATCATGTTCAGTTTCCTACAACTTTTGAACTTGTTATTTTCCCAATTGTAAATCCATATTTAATGTGACAACACAAGCACAGACATGACTTTTATTTAAGTTTTCGCAAAGACAATTTTTGAAATTAAGGTAAATACATCCAATAAATGTCATATCATACTATTTAGTCTGCAAGGTCTCCTCACAAAATGAGTTTTCCTTTGTGGTTACAAGATAACCAGTAAGAAAATCTTTGGTTCCAGATTGCAATTGTTATTATATATTGGTCCTATATACCAACATCTCAATGATCTCAACTCAAACTGTGCAATCTCCAGCTAACCACACAGTTACCAGTTACCCAAATCCGACATGCTCTTGTAATCAGCTATAAGTGAGAGTCACCAAGATCTCTTTGTAATTTCCAGCAATGGCAGAGTGCATGTGATGGGAAATGTAAGTAGGCATTACTGTCCAGAGTGTTGATCAATTAAATATTTTGAGCTATCTGACACCACTACAAAAGCCAGTATTATACGCGAAATGTGTTGTATACTATAAGTTCTGGCAACAACAATGTATAGATGTGAAATGTCTTCACAATGCCTTTGTGCCAGATAGCAATTGTGCCAAATTGGCGTTTTTCATGTCCAGCAAATAAGGTTACTGAAAAGAATGGATGGACTTCTTTGTGCATGCAATGGGATGAATGGGCAGCCATTTCTGAGGCACAAGACTCGTATGAAAGGCAACTACCCAAGTTTGTTTGTTTGTTTGTTTGTGTTTTACGCCTCTGCAGCACCTTCGTGGGCTATATCGAGGCAGGCGATCGCCGTATGATGATGAGAGGAGAAGACTGTGAGTCTGGTACATACCCTATTAATTCAGGGATGCCCAGGGTCTTTCAGTTGCCCCAGCATAGAACACTGGATACAACCCGCCTCCATTTAATGTCCCATGGGCTCGGACTAAATTGAGTTCCGGGGTGGGAGTCGAACCCACGCCCTCAGAGCCAGCAACTACCCAAGTAGTTTTGCTTTATTACCCAGGAAAAATTTGCCATATACATATACAAAGCAGATCATACAGAAGAGATCCCTGCATGCATTCCACATTTCTTCGACACTCAGCATTTCTTTAGTATGCAATTTTGTTCAATCACACTTGTCTGGCATATTTCAGTACTTTATACATACAATATGTACTTGCTGCGCTGTGTGAAAGTTTTGACAAATTAGCACTCTAACCCCAACTGCAACAAAATGGAAGTACATAATCTCTCCTTGTGCCTCATTCACAAGAGTCCATCACTTATGGGATAAAGACAGGCATTAACAGGCTCAATTGAGACATTAAGATGTTAAGGTCTAACCTATGAGACAAATTGATGTAAGAAGGGTGAAAAGGAAAAAAAAGGCGGGTAAGATTAATGGTTTAAGTATACAAAAAGGAATTGAGAAAGGGAAAGAGGGAGTAAGTAGTAAAGCTCTCCTGATATATGTTAATACTTTGAAAGTATATATTAGAATTTATGGATCGGGTTTGGAAGAAAGATGGTTTTGCCTAACCTTTAATAAATTTAATGACTTTCATAATTACGACCATCCTGCGGCCCACTATCAGCTCTTAACTTAACTTAATTGAGTATTACAGCCTGTAAACTTGATATGCAAAAAATGAGTGTTGCTTCACACAAATCTTGGTACTCTGTGAGTCGTAATAAGCGTTGAAGTGTCAGTCATCTTCTCTAAATTCAACATGGAAAACATAGAGGCTGTTTGATTAGTCATGATCAAGATAAGACCATTTGATTTGTCACAACTGATTTATTGAAAAATCACACAATCAGATGTATATTCATTTTGTTTGCCTCTCACCAACAACGTAGGGTGTAATCATGACAAATCATCAGTATGATGATTATCGAAGTGCAATTTTCACAGTGCATCAGTCTACTCTGTTTGCATATAAAATTTATAGGCTGTAATTGCATTCTTCAAAGTAACATAGATTTTTTGGACTAGTTTTGAATGTTTCCTAAATTTTGGCTTTAACAAGAAGCAAAGAAACCCCTTACACGATGATGCAGCAGTGGAAAAAAGAAAGACATTTAGAAGACTAGAAACATCAATGCCTTAATTGACCTAAATTTTTTAACTTAAAAAAATGTGTTGATTCATTAGGTGCATCTTATTCCATGTCTATCAAATTATGGTAGTGCTTATTATTTTAAATCATACCCAGCATTCTCAACACTGTCTTTAATGAGGTTTCATCTCGAAATCTTAAATGGAGAGTCCTGAGTATCTTCTCCATCATGTTAGCCAGACTTAATTCTGTTAAATCAGACCAAAGCTTTTTCCACTCGAGCACTTCATTGTTTGCCTGAAGAGACCTTCAGGGGTGAGCGAGGCATAAAGAGGCTGATAATCCGATTAGGACTTCTGCTTTGAGGGACAGCATTGCACCAGAGTTTGTAGTGGTTTTCTCTGGAGGATTAGAAGAAAGCAGCTACTGCTTTGATGCTCTGAATATTTTATAATGATCACTGGAATAAAATACAAATCCTGGAATTAAACTGTTTGTCTACACAATTTATTTTTCAAAGCATAATGACACACATGCACCTGCACTGGCGTCAACCTGCCATGTGTATTGGCCTAGCTATTATATCAGAATTATTGAAAGAAACGGTAAATATAATTGAAGGATATTTTGCTAGAAAGACTGCGTAACAGGTATGGTGTGCAAAGTGCAGCCTTAAGATGGTTCAAATCTTATATTTCTGAAAGATCACAGTCTGTGATAATAAATGATAAAACGTCAAGCAAACATTTTGGAGTTCCTCAAGGTTCCAAACTTGGACCAATCTTATTTAACTCCTATGTTGCCCCAGTCAGTGAAGTAGCTCGAAGAAATCAAGTTCACGATCAGAAGTACGCTGATGATGAGCAACTTATCCTGTCGTTTAAACCAACCTTTTGTTCTTTTCCCACAATACAGACAAAATTACAAACGCCACTCTGGAAGGTGTACTGAAACATAATGTTAATGAATGGACCAGTTTTATGCCTTCCATAAAAGAGGCTGTAGTTTCATCATAAGTAAAGCGAACAAAACAAAAGTTGTTTGATTTCATCAGGACACATGCTCAGGTCGATACACCTCTCTGGTCATTGTTTTATGATACTTCAAATAGGCGTCTCTTAGACTAAACCCAGGTAAAAACACCATTTTTCCATATGACTGTGTGTCAAGTTTATTCATACGCCATTAGAAGGATGAAAATGTGTCAGATACATATTTTCTCTGTCATTTTTAGTTGACCTTTTATTTATTACCAATTTTGGCTCGTTGAATCACCATTATTTGGAAATCTTTATTTGGAAATCTTTAAAAATTAATAAAAAATTCTTTTTTTTTTCCTGTTTTATGACAGATTGCCTTTAAATCACATGAAAGTTGATTGAATACCTTGTCTAAAATAACATTGAATAACTTAGCCACCTTTCCTCTGATGCACAATGCCATAAAGGGCCTTTGCTGACGTAAGCAGCATCAGGCCGTAAGTTTAGACCACCTGAAATTTTTGTTTATCACACATATTCGAGCAAGTGATAAAAATAGATCAAGTTTTCGTTATTGTAGAACTTCCTTGATACATAGGCAAGAAAATCCAAGCAGAAATTTTTCAGCTGATCTCCTATTTTCCATTATATTGACAAAATATTGATGCGGCCTAAACTTTCGTCTGATACTGTAGCTACACAGGCAACTCAATCTGTGTCTGCACTGAAAAAAAAGAAAGGTTTGTGTAAACAGGGACGTAGGCTGGATTGAATCCTGGGGGGGGGGATGCAGAGACTGATCCGGAGGCATGCGCACTTCAGAAAAGCCTGAAAAATTTGAAATGTTTGCTAGCGCTCAGTATCATTTATATAAGTTTTATCAGTGCTTTTCCTTGGACCAAAATTCAATTTGCCGCAAAGGCCAATTTTCAGTGAAATTCATGGATGTGTGGCCAATTTGCGCGCAAATATATATATATATGCAATTTTCATTAGCCACGTGCAGGATGCATTAGCCAAAGCTAATATGTTTAATGGCTTGGAAAAGTGTTGCTTTTATCATTCACCTTGCTTTCTCTGAAATTTTGTAACATATTACAAATATTTTTATGTATCTTCCTCCTCAGGCAATAATTAATATAAGACAAATGATTTTTTTAGAAAGCTATGTATTGGCCTATTCAGGCATGTGTTTTAATTGATGTTGTTCAATATTGCTACCAGTAACTTGCCCGGCCCTGCCGTGAAGTTTTACAGTGGTCCAGGAAAGGGCTAGTTTCTCGGACTTCCTCGATGGCCTAATGTTATAGGAGTGCTTGTTTGCAGACTGCTGGGTGACAGAGTGGTTAAGATGCCCGCCTGCTCGGCTGAAGGTCTTTGCCTGCATAATGCCAGCTGGATGTCATTCGGATGAGACGTTAAATTGGTAGCCCCTTGTATAAGTGTCTGTTCGGGGCAAGTAAAAGATCCCTCACATGGGGTAAATGTGTGACATGTTGAGTACTCCTGCTCTCTCTCCCATCTCACCTATCAACCTCACATGTGAGTGCCCAGAACAGGGCTTAAGAGGGCTGCACTGACCATATCTACATCTATCTATCTGTCGATCTGGGGTATGTGCCCAACTCCCAGTTATTTCATCATCATATGGGGGTCAACAACAATAAATGTGCAACTCCCAGTCCTTCCACAAAAAAGGGAGGAAGAGTGCCCCGGCTGAGCCGGGGTACACCAGTCATGTTTAATTTTCAGAGGAAATTGAATATTGTTTTTTTCAGACATTAATGTTCACTAAACGCTTGATTTCATACCATGTATCAAACCAGTTAAAAAGTTCTGAATAAAAAATCACCATCTCCACCTGATATGTTGTGTTTTCTCTCTACATAGTCATCTGGGCATGAAATATAGCGCTATAAAGTATTCTGGGCATAAAATATTATACAGTTATCGCACAGCACCGAGTGCAATATCAGTTTTTATGGCACCGAGGTGACTAATATTGCACGAGGGCGCAGCCCGAGTGCAATATTAGTCACCGAGGTGCCATAAAAACTGATATTGCACGAGGTGATGTGCAATAACTGTTATATCATATGGTTTTTTTGTGTCAAATGCAAAGAAAAGGGCTTTAATTCCTTGTCCAAACTCTTTTTGTGTTTCTTTTGATCCGCTTTTTTAAAATATATCTCGTCAAAAGGCAATAAATATTTCACTCACAAAAAAAATGTTCACACTTTCGGAATGGAAAAATGGTTTACTTGATGATGGATTTTATTTTAGATTTTTTTCTGAAACTTTATAGCAGACTTTAGACCTCTAAACACTAAAAAATCACGGAAAAATCGGCGAAAACGCTGTTTTTCGGTCACTTATTGCTTTATTCTGATCAAGCAAATAAAATAATCGATACGAAAAGTATATATCCCAATAGCCCGTTAATAGACGCATCTTTTGCCGCTAAAACCAGCTTTCTAACTGCCTCCGTTATTGTACAGTGCACTTTTTACTAAAATGGAAAAACACAAATTCTTTGTCAGTCTGTGGCTGCAGCAGCACTGAAACGTGGTGCTTCCTCTCAGGTCCGTCCAATCTTTCACATGTTAAAATGAGCGTGCAATAACATGCGTGCAATATCGTAGAATATCATATGGTTAGGCAGAATACTCGCTGCTGATTGGCTGACAGCCGTGCAATATTCTACGATATTGCACGCATTATATTGCACGCTCATTTTAACATGTAAAAGATTGGACGGACCTGAGAGGAAGCACCATATTTTGATGCTGCTGCAGCCACAAGCTGACAATAAGAGTGTGTTTTTCAATTATACTAAAAAATCAACCACACGGCAACGGAAGTAGATAGGAAGATGGTTTTAACGGCAAAAGATGCGTCTATTAAAGGGCTAATCGGATATCAACTTTTTGTACTGCTTATGTAATTTGTTTTATCAGAATAAAGCATTAAGTGGCCGAAAAACGGCATTTTTGACGATTTTTTGGTGATTTTATTGTGTTTAGATGTCAAAAGTCTGCTATAAAGTTTTTCAAAAAAATCGAAAATTAAATCTATGATCAAGTACATCATTTTTGGATTCCTATAGTGTGACTTTTTTTTTGGTGAGTGAAATATTCATCCATTTCTAGTGAGATGCATTTTAAGTATGTGGTTCAAAAGAAACACAAATTGAGTCTTGCAGCAGCAACAATTTCGTTTCATGGTTTTAAATAGATAAAGAAAGTCACTGCACAGCAATGGAAATAGATAGAAAAATGTTTGTGGTGGCCAAAAGATGCGTATATTAAAGGGCTAAGTAGATATCAACTTTTAGTACTGTGTATATTATTTGTTTAATCAGAATAAAGCATAAAGTGGCCGAAAAACAATTTTTTTCTCCCATTTTCAGTGACTTTGTTGAATTTAGAGGTCTTAATTAAGTCTGCCACAAAGTTTGAGGAAAAAAAATTAAAGAAGACCAATCATCAAATATATCCTCTATGGATACCAAAAGTGTGAAACATTTTTTATGAGTGAAATAGTTATTGATACTACATTTCAAACATGCAGGTCAAAGAAACACAAAAAGAGTTTTGACATCAGAATTCCGGCCCTTTTCTTAGCATTTCCCAAAAAAAACCATATGATATAACAGTTATTGCACATCACCTCGTGCAATATCAGTTTTTATGGCACCTCGGTGACTAATATTGCACTCGGGCTGCGCCCTCGTGCAATATTAGTCACCTCGGTGCCATAAAAACTGATATTGCACTCGGTGCTGTGCGATAACTGTATAATATTGCACGGCTGTCAGCCAATGAGAAGCGAGTATTTCCGCTAGCCATATGATATAGCGCTATAAAGTATTTTGGCATAAAATATAGCGCTATAAAGTATTCTGGGCATAAAATATAGCGCTATAAAGTATTCTGGGCATAAAATATAGCGCTATAAAGTATTCTGTAGCATAAGATATAGAGTGCTATATTGTATTCTGGGCATGAAATATAGCGCTATAAAGTATTCTGGGCATAAAATATAGCGCTATAAAGTATTCTGGGCATAAAATATAGCGCTCCAGAGTATTCCAGCCATGAGTATGCCAAAGTTTCAGTCTGTATTAACTTGAGAAGTCTATATTAATATGAGAAGCGGTTTTATATACATTTTGAATTTGGTAAATGTAACTTTTCACATCTACAACAAGAAATTTGGTAATGAATGCAGAATTGATAATGGTTAGATATATATCTATTTTTTAAAGTATGTTTCAGCCACCTTTATCAAGTCATCCTCAGGAGAGCAATTCATAGGTGTATTTATATATTTAATCAAGCAATCAAAGTGAATTGTTATGTTCCAATTATCAATCCTTATTTGTCAGATATGCAATCAATGTAATAATACAATTTATGTTATGGAGTTTGCTTGCAGATTACATGTGGTGCCTTTATAGCAAGGCAAATTGAGTATACGAGGGGTTTTCCATAAGTTCTGTTCAACTGGCCATAACTTCAGTTATATTTTGTGCAGAAACATGAAATTTTGGTCATTTAAAATTGAGGTAATTTGCAACTAATCCCCCAAAAATCTGATCATAGAAATAAAAATAATGGTTGATTTTGTTGCCATGGAAACCAGAAGTCTTGAAATGCGGCCCAGAGCTTAAAAACAGGCAGTGATACAAATGTCTTGTCAAAACATCGAATTAATTTGAGAGATTTTCAACTGGAAACATGTGGAAAACAAGCATAATTATTTCACAACTTCTCTAAGTGATCAATTGGGTACATTATATGTTTCTTGATATGTTCAATCCCTTTGAAAAACAAGCATTTAGGTCATAAGGTCTCGGACAGTTTTTGAGTTATACGTTTTTCCGGTTCTTGGAATATCTGTTGTGTCTTCTATTCATCCATAAAAAACTTATATAAGGTTCAGATGGTTTTATAACTCATACTCTCTTCCTTGTATGTATATTTAAGAACGTTCTTGCTCTCTCTGTCAGATTTTGAAAGTAAATGCTATGAATTTCATGGATGTCTGTGATCTCATTCACCAATCATAAAGTTGCTCATCTCAAGGAAAACAGACGTTATTGAATCAAGGATGGTTAAGTGACTAAAATAAGTTCAATACTTCTGTTTCCATTGTTATTAGGTGCTTCACAAGAAGCCCATTGCCTGTTATGAGAACAAACTAACTGATATGCTTCGATTTATTAAGTGAAGCCATTTACACTGGGCAGGTGTTAAGCTAACAGTAAGAAATTACTGCAAAATCTGGGCTGCATTCCATGACTTTAGGTTTCCATGTAAACAAAAAAGTCATTTATTTTTATTTCTGGAGTCTGATATTTTGCAAATCAATTGTATATTACCTCAATATAAATTGACCCAAATTTCATGTGCCTGTGTAAAATATATCAAAAGTTATGACTAGTTGGACAGAACTTTTGG
This sequence comes from Platynereis dumerilii, assembly GCA_026936325.1. Taxonomy (NCBI): domain Eukaryota; kingdom Metazoa; phylum Annelida; class Polychaeta; order Phyllodocida; family Nereididae; genus Platynereis; species Platynereis dumerilii. Next base: position 222,033 of record JAPTHN010000190.1, read on the forward strand.
AAAACCCCTCGTAAATCTTTGGCCACTAGGTTCATAAGATTTCCAGTCATTCCCTGCATCTGCATCTGGGGGATAACTCAGCAAATAGTTCTTGGAAAATCTGCTCATTAATTTGCAATAAATTGAATGAGGCCATAACTGCGTGTGCAAAGCTCTCGGAGAGATCTTTGAGGAATCTGTTCAGCATTAAATTTGTTAGAGTTAATTGGACCACATATCAGTCTGTTTGGAATACTACCAGAACTGATGTAATAATTGATTCCACCACAGAAAATAAGGCAGATAATGTTATTAAAACAACCTAAATTTCTCATTCTTCGAGAAATAAAGCATAGAACATGATCTACACTTAGAAGAGTATGGTGTTTTTCTGTGTAATTAATAGTCGATCCGTTGTAGTTTATAAAAAAGGATTTTTAATCTGGAAATTATATATGTGAATGCTTCTATTCCAATAGGATCAGATGCTTCATCTTTTCATCTCTTGTTCTTCTTGAAAGCATACTTGCAGATATAATTTTGAAACATCAGATACTTCTTTATTTCTATTGATAATAATTACACAACATATAATTATTAATCCATATGGATATAGAAGTTTTTTTGGTGTCCTACATATTGCTGGCATCTTCGCAATCAAGACGATCAGACTAATTCTGTGATTTCTGTTGAACCATCAATTTATTCACTTCAGCATGTCATCTTTTACCTGGAGGCTCACAGACACTAGATACCTTCAAGGGTCAGCGACGTACCAAGAGACAGCTAATACGATTAGGACTTACGTTCTGAGTGACAGAGTTGCATCGGTGGAGTTTGGAGTAGGGAAGAGGAGGAGGAAATCCTAGACGAGGAGCTTCGCAGAAACACTGCATGGATGTTTCTGCTGTGCAATCTCCAGGAAAAACAAACATTCCCTGTTACTCCTCCTTGGCTAAGACCTTGGTTGCCTACAGATTGAGAAATGGGTCGTTTAAGTCTGATTTGGTTAATTTCCAAAGAGCTTCTGCAGTGGGTACATGCTTTCGCCCATGTACAAGATCTTTCATGTTAGACAAACTATAGGTTAGGGGGTAACCATTTAATATCTGTGGGGAGTGGGTCTTGAATTTTGTTTTAAAATAAATAGTTTCTTGCTCAGTTTTGGTGAAATAAATAAATTCTTTAATTTCAGAGGGGGGTTTTTCTTAACAAGGTGTTGCTTGATTTAGGAATAAATATTTTGCAATTTCGCGTCTGCCGTTACCTAGAAATAAATAATTTCCCACCGGGGAAGATTCAGAGCCCCCCTTGATTATGAAACCTTACCAGCAAAACGGACTAGTTAATGACCCATGGGAGATGAAGAATTGATGAAATTTCCTGAGAAATGTACTGTTTATTGCATTTGAATAAGCTACTAAAATGCTGCATTACTTTGTTAGATTCAAAACATCCTGTAATAACAGAGTAGGTGATGTGCCTCATCTAAAAATTCTGGCCATGGCTTTTATTGAAATATTTTATTGTGGAATTCATGATATACATTGTATTAGCAACATGGTTTTGCATTAAAGTTAATGGCATTTGACACCTTCAATTATGGCTGACACCTTCAACCAGGTGAAGTTTCTGAAGACGCATACATTACCATAATTGAAGAACTGTGAGACTTCCTTTCTTTTAAATTCTTTACTTTAAATCACAGCGCAATGTTGAGGTGCCAAACATTTTGTCCAAATGACATGCAAGCGGAGTTGACACTTTCAGGTGTCACTTCCAGCTGACTGGTTCCCTTCCAACTTTTGGAAACTTTTCTTTCCTTTACTTTTTTTCAGTCTGTTTTGCTATTTTGTTGATCCATTGCGACATGACAACCATGAGCTGAAATTTGCAGCAACCATACGCAAAGAACTGTTGCCCCCACTTGCCAATGTATGGTACTCTATAAACATTGATTTAAATTATTTTGATTTCTGGGTCCGTGAAGGTGATTCCAGATTTTTCATGCTCATGGATGTTGAATTTGTATATAGTGTATACTATAATATTTCATTCAATTATATTCCCAATAGGCCTACAATAATCCCTACATATAAAGTAGTTTTATTATGAAGGCCACAAATCGTTAACAATGGTGTGCATAATGTTCAAAACTAAAGGAAGGGGCTCTGTCATTAACCAAAATTGCAAAAATGAGTATAGGTTAGGGTGGTTCGAAAAACAGCAATTTTACCAAAGAGGGCAAGACACCCCCTCATTTTGTTCCATTTGCCAAATGATACACCCATGCAAAATTTTGGACTCCTAAGTTAAATAGAAGTGGGTGCTCACAGAGCCTGAAGTTTTAGCCAAAACAGCAAAAAATTGTTAATTCGCGAATCCGCGGTTTGGCATAACTTTGTCAGTTTTTAAGCTACAAAGTTCCAACTATCATTTTTGGAATGGCCACAAAAAGACCTTTCATTTGAATGGTAACATGATGGGTCTGCAAGGATATTGAGTGATCAATGTTTTCTTAAATTTTGTTTTACCAGAAATGAAAGTTTTCGAATTTCATAAATTGCTATAGTCATCATTTTAGTGCTTAAATTGGTTTTGATAAGACATCTTGCATATATACTATATATAATTTATACCTAACTTCTTCATTGTATGATACTTCAGTTGCTGGGGATTGTGGGAACATTTTTTAACAGAATGAAGTCAGAATCGTTAATAAGGGGGATTCATTCTTCCATACTTTCGCAACAGGTTCACTGATTCAGTAGCAGAAACCTCATACACTCATTTGGATTTGATATTAATGCTCAGGATCATTATTTCTAAAGTAAATGACATTGAGATACGTGATCTGGTTAATAATAGTATGAATTAATGTTATTGTATTAATACTGCTAGGCATCGTGAGTATCGAAAACAAAATTGTGCAAGGAGCTTAACATTTGAACTTACATAGTTTGATGATGTTACAATGTGAATTAATACAAAATTTGTGTATGTGATTGACCTAAGTATGTGGGCTTGTCTGAGACTTAGTAAAAAATAAAGAACTGTATGGTCACATCCTTCATACATAATTATCTAGAATAGCAGGGTAGAGAATTTTAGATCTTTCAACTTCAATAACAGTTAGTGATTGTCACTTATAAGTGTTTTGTGGTTCATAATTTCCAGTGATTTCAAGACAGACCTTATCAGGAATAATTGAATATTGATAGGCCTGATCATTGGCATTGTTTTGTATTTTGAGCACATTCACATGTTATACTCCTACATTCCCACAGATTCCAAGGAAACACCCAGAAGTGACAACAATCTACCAAGCGACATTCATCAAATCTATTGTATTTTTTACTCTGCATCTAATTTCAGTTAATTCAATTGCAAAATTATTTTGTTGTATTGTCTCTATAATGACACATTTTATGACATCACCAAAGTGTACATTTTAAAATGTTGTACTCATTGGGATTAAACATTATTTCATTTTTACATACTCAAGTATTAAGACATCACATCAAGGAAAACGTAATGCTCACTGCTCAGTATCATTAACATGAGAATGAATCTAGAAATAGATATATCTTTAAAAATAATGAGGTAAAGTATTGATTTTCCAGTCAAACAAAGGTATTTGCCTCTAAACCTGCATAAAGGACCCATGCTTGACATAAAGGCGTTTGAATATATTTCATTAATTATTTCCACTGTATTCAGACATTTTTTACATTATTCAAATCGCTATCAAGCAACAGTAGGCTTATCATGCTGCTATAGACCAAGGATAAAAGATATTTAGAGCATGCTTGATGTTGTTTATGCCAATCTTAGCACTCAATTGATGTTAATAACAATTTATAAAATTCGAAAACTTTTTTTCATGTAAAATGAAATTTAAGAAAATGTTGACCACTTAATTTCCTTGTAGACCCATCATGTTACCATTTATATGAAAGGTCTTTTTGTGGCCATTTCAAAAATGGTAGTTAGAACTTTGTAGCTTTAAAACTGACAAAGTTATGGCAAACCGCGGATTCGCAAATTAACAATTTTTTGCTGTTTTGGCTAAAAGTTCAGGTTCCGTGAGCACCCAGTTCTATTTAACTTAAGAGTCCAAAATTTTGCATGGGTGTATCATTTGGCAAATGGAACAAAATGAGGGGGTGTCTTGCCCTCTTTGGTGAAATTGTTGGTTTAGCGAACCACCCTAGACTATAGGTGTCTTTACCCATGGATGTGTATGATGTACTCTCAATTGCCCATTGTCCTCCATTGTTTTCCTATCATTGTTATAATTACCAAATTCAAAACTTATGTCATGTAATTAGCTAAATCAGCTATATTGCCAGCCATCTGTTTGAGTAAAATGGTAGGTTGCACGGACGGTAATTGTTGTTTGCTGAGGATAGAAAGAGGTTCAAGCAGAAAGATAAGGAAAGCCAAACTGCATAGTTAGAAAGATATACAAACAACTTAATACCATCATTGAGTTCATACAACTCGGTTAACCACACAATTCACAGACCATAACCAAAAGAGCAAGTCAGCTTCAAGCAACTCTGCAGTAGCCCAGTTCTGAAACTGTAGTTGCTGAGAGCTTATAAGTGTATTGAGCAAACCTCAAATAATTGCATCAACTTGAAAATGGTAAGGTTTCACAAACAGACACTTCACTGTGGCAAAACTGGACGAGGGTAACTGAGTTACCCTCGTCTCATTTTGTTAAAATAAATTGAAAAAACTAGGTCATCCCATTGGATCCCATGTTAAACAAGGACGAAGGTAACTGCATTTCCAATAATGGAAAGACGAAGGTAACTGCATATGATGACGAGGGTATTTGCATTTAAATTGTATAGGAAAGCAATTCAGATTGGGCTAGGTCGATTGTATGAAATGCAAAAATGTTACAATCATACCTGAGACAATCAATACCTAAAATACAAATGCAAATCAAACCAAATTTCTGTTCAGCCCAATATTTATAGTATTTATAATTGAAAGAATTCAGTTTTTAGTATTATTGCATGGCGATGTGCCGACTTTAATCAAATCAAGGCATTACTGACAGCCATCGAAACAAAAAAATCCCAGTGAGGCTTGAATTTCCAGCTCATTTTTATTACAGCTGCTTGCAGCCTGTATTGCATGAGGAATTTTTGGTTGGCTTCTGACCATATAGGAGGTCACACTATTTCATCTATCACTTTAAAACTTAGCATACATGTCTCAAGATAATTTTATCTTTCTTCCATCAACTTTTGGTAAACTTCTGTGACAATAACTTTTTATTTTCTAAACTAAAATGTACCCTTTTCCCGCGAATTTGAAATGTTCTGCTGTTGTGGTAGCAACAGCCAAGTGCCAACCAGGAGGATTGTTTGGAAATTCATTAAAAAACTTAAAACTATAAAAGAAGAGAAGGAAGGAAGATGGAAGGACGGAAGGAAGGGAGATATATACAAATATGAATTGTTGGACAGAAAGATAAATAGATAGGCAGATAGGTAGATAGTCTATTACAAGCAGCTGTTAAACTGCTTGCACGTTATTTTGAGATCTGCAGGTGTTGTTGTCTAAAGCATTGAACCTGTGGAACTAAAGATCATAGGTAGATAGCAGCATTATTTTACTAGAAAATCTGCAAAATGTGTGTTTCTATGAATCCGTAGAAGAGAAGATAAGAGTCAAGATTGCCTAAGTCCTAAGATTTGGGATTTCGAAATGGGAGACATGGGTGAAAAATGCATGAAGGAAGCAGACGACATGAAAGGAGACATTGGGTGGGAAGAGGTAAGAAGGAGAGGATAGGAGGACACTATGCCTTTCACTTCCAATGAAAAGGAAATAACTTTCAAACTGCTTGTGTTAAAACTTGATTAGAACAAAGCAGAGTATCAACTGCATATAAAGGGTGCAACAAAAATGAGTCCTCCCCCAACTTGAAAATATCTCAAAGATAACATCTCTGATTTTTATGACAATTCACCAGTTTGTAACCTTACATATTGACACTGTGGCTCTGTATTTGTAGATTGATTCGTTTTTATCTGAGCCAACAGACCCTGAGTTCAGCTGCCCCTAATTTTAAACATTTTAAGTTAAGGCTTGTCAAAACAAATCTTACAAAAAGGTCTCCACCTTAAATGCTCTATAATGTCGTCCAATGAACCCAAACAGTAAAAATATTGCAAAAAGTCATCAGTTGTGATTTGTCCTCTAAACATGATTGATAAAAAAACTTTCACCAGTGACTTGATGCAGTCTTCCAACTGGTGTCTCCTCCGCGTGGTGAAATTGTCATATCCATTGGAAAAGCCACATACTTTTGAAAACAGCTGGGGCCAGGTTGATTCAAAGACTACAGACTCAATGCCACATAGCTACTGATACACATGTATATTTAGGGGTCGATGTGGTCGGCCTATAATTTAACCGTTATAGGCCTATAAATCGGAGAAGGAATCTTGGAGTTAATAAAGTTTATTTAAGGCCTTAAAAGGGAGGGGGGACTTTTTTTCGTATGTAAAGATTGTGAAATTGACCTATACATTTGAATGATTATCAAATCTTATAACAATTCAGGGAAAAAATGTGACAAACAAAATATGAAAATGTCAACCTGGCCTGAAATCAACCAAAACCTGCAATACCTGACTGAGAACAGTCTGCTGTACTGGTATGCGTGTGAGTGAGGCTGCAGACTCACGAAATTCAAATGGAAATGGATGTCGAATTTGATCTGGTAGCCCAATCCCTCGATGTAGCTTGGCGCAATACAGTAAATTACTTAACGAGGGGGGGGGGGCTACTTTGATTCTTTCCACACTAAAGACATTGAGCTCTGATACACTGGATGTGAAATTTAATTCTACCTCTGTTTGCATTGGTCATGATTTTGGTTTTGAACCCCGTGCACATAGTCAAGTGGTCGGATCTCGGATCTAGCCATTTAAGTTTAATTTCTCTTGAACATTTTTTAGATCATGGCAATGGATAATTATGCAGTGATATCAGTCCAAATTGCAATAAACTAGAAATTAGTTAATGTCCAAACCAGGGTTTCTGTTGACGTCGTCACTATCATAAAAAAACCCATTTATTTAGCAAAGGACGCACTTGAGAAATAGTGCGTGGGTACCATGGACGCACTGAGAGGTGTAGTTTCAATGTTAAGTTTCAAGTAATCCAGAACAGCAGCCAGAACAGCAATCAAGAATTTACTTATTACCGGTACCCAAGTTGAAGCACCTTGGTCATTTCACACTTTGAAGGGAGTTTATTGCAATTCACACTTATTCTATGCACCTAGGCCTACACCTCACAACTTTTTGGGTTGGATTTTCTCAATAGCAGTCAGAGCTATCTTTTGAGGATGTAGTCACTCAATTTCATTTTAACATGCCCCTTCTTTTGAAACTGAGCAGTTGGTATAATTTCCATGCATAATTATTTATGTGTGCAAGTTAAAAAGATGTAGTATAACAGAATTACAATGCTATCAATATCTGCAGTTTGAAAAGGTCAAGGGTAGTAACAAGCTGAAAATGATTCCCCTTTCCACACATTGGTTGTCCCTGTGCTTAGAGAGTACAGCCATGAAACGGCATGAACACTACATGCACAATGTGTATAGCGAAAATATCTTGAACTCAAGATCATCCTGTAAAAGAATATGAGGTCTACTGACCAGATTTACTGATTTAATGAGCCTTTCCTGATTACTTAGATAAGAATAAAAAGGGCAACTACCCTCGTCATGTCAAAAGGCATGATCACAGTTACCCTCGTCTTGAGATGCAGTTACCCTCGTCACTTTCGTAGTGCTTTAAGTCCTTTTTCTACTCCCAGAGACTCAATTCAATGTGGCTCTTTTTCCAAATGTCATTTTGTATCCAATACAGTGGCCATACACGGACTGGATAACAGTTAACACAAGCAATACGCCCAAAATCAATGTTACATAATATTTAAGGCTAAATTAGAGACGAGGGTAACTCAGTTACCCTCGTCCAGTTTTGCCACAGTGACTTACTGACTTGGATAAGGAATATATTTCCAGTATAATATGAACTTGGTTCTCTGAAAAGAGATTTTGTAGTGGCTGTCATTGCCATGTTCCAGCATCAATTTGACCAATTAAGACAGGCATGAGCTGCTCTAACGATGTGCAAGATGACTGAAGCAGCAATCTAATTTAGGCCCCAGGCTGATTCAGAGCAATATGTTGGGTTGCTTGGTGATGCTGGTATGATATTATGCAATGCATGTATCTACTGCGTGCAATGTTATGTAGGCAGAGACCTTATACATTTTCTATAAAGAGATCTTATGATTTTTTTAAAAAGAAAGTTGAATTAGAATGGATGGGCTGCCAGTTTTCTTTCACTTTTTATTTTTCTATTCTGCACTGCAGACAGTGGCTATAAAACTTAAAGAAGAACACACAGAGATATATTTTCTCACTGAGAATACTGTACTAGTCTGTTAACGTTCCAGTGCTGTCAGTATAAGTAGCCTTCTGGGACCACCAACCTTGCACATTTTGAGCCAGCCAGAGGTCTGCGTCCATTATTGTAATTTCACTCCTGTGTGGATCAGTCTGAGTTATGACTCCATTACCATATGACTGACCTGGGTATACATGTATTTCTCTTCAAAGCTAGCTCATATATGACCATACCTGAAATGAGTATAGCAGCAGAGAGGCTATCATAGAAATACTGATGCACCTCGCCCTAATGAAAGTTGGTTTTGTGGACATCATATCTTTTAGTAAGGCTGCTGTTATATGCGATATGTGTCTTCTTAATGTACTGCTTCAAAAGTCAACACCTGCATAAGCTTCGAGTTAGAGGTATCTTATTCCAGAGGATAAATCTATCTATCAACCTATTAGTGTTTCTGTCTTATTTTTCAGATTACTAATATGTAGTATTTTTATGTAGTATCTGTAGTATTCTGTACATCATTTTCTTCTATCTCCTCTTGCCATCGCCCTGCCATGTTCAGGTTAAAGGGGACCACCAGTTACTGTCCTTGGGTTGTATATTGGCCTGTGACACAAACCTGAAGTGGCCGGAGGGCACCCCCAATCCACAAACCCATTGAGTGTTGGACTGTTGCCCCCTGGCATGTCATGGAATTACTTTTCTTATCTTCTTCCTGAATGTGGTTTGCTCATAGTCTTCGCCCATGGCTCATGCCAGCAACACTTTAAGATATACTTGTAATGGGGATGGTGTAGTATGCTGTACAGTGAAAGACAGAGCCTAATTGTGTGTGATGTCTAAAGCTTCATTGTATATTGCACGGGCACACTATCATCTTCTAAAATGTGCAAACCAAAATTCAAATAAAGAGATGATAAACGTGGCAAAATCCTAAAATTTGGTTGTTGAACAGGCATTTTGTGTATTATATTGTGTTTGAATAGAGCAAACTATTGAAATTTGTAAGCGATCTGGTAAATCCAAAGCAGTTGGTCTACATTTACACAACAGTAATTAGAATCGATGGATGGCAAGTTTTTTTGCACCTACAATTGTTCCATCTGCAAACAGTGGCAAGAGCAGTTCGGGAAAGTGCAGAATTCGGGAGCATTCCCGAATTCGGGACAAGGGTGTTCCCGAATTTGGGAACTGTTCCCAAATTCGGGAACAAAAGTGTTCCCAAATTCGGGAGTTTCATTTTTAAATGACCCTCGGACGTTGGGTATTGAGATCGGATGGATTTTTATTGGCCAGGCTGGTCCTTTGCAAGGTAATTAAGGATTCTACCCTGTGAAAAAAAATTCCATGCTGTGGTTTTCTTTACAGAGCAAATCAAAGTTTGCAAGTTGACTAATTCTGTCCTAAAATCAAGTTTCCGTTGGCTTATTATGAATATCCGAATTTTGTTAGGGTGTGAATTTGAATTAATTTATATGACATAATTCACTGAAAGTATAGAGCAGGGATGCCAGACGGTGCTGCAATTGTTAACTTCGAGTTGCTCAGATCATACTCTCAAAGATTAGTCTTTAAAATCATTTTATACTCCCTACAAAATAACAAATTTATCAAATAAACTAAAACTCAACTCACAGTCTCACACAGCGCATGCGCAGATAGAGTGCTTCTATAAAAAGTATGCTATCTATCTATCTATCTTTCTGTCTATCTTTCTATCTTTCCGTCTATCTATCTATCTATCTATCTATCTATCTATCTATCTATCTATATCTATCTATCTATCTATCTATCTATCTATCTATCTATCTATCTATCTATCTATCCATCTATCTATCTGTCGATCTATCTACCTATCTATCCATCTATCTACAATATATCTGTCTATCTATCTGTCTCTTTCTTTCTTTTTATCTATCTGCCTATCTACTCATCTAATTATTTATCTATCTATCTAGATATCACTCCCCTCAGAGTCAGTCTAGCTTCATAGTGGGCCCCTGGGCCAGATCATTTTTGACTGTGCTTGTCAAGATCTAATTGATGATTGTTTGATATTTTTATTTGGCATGAAATTAGATTTTGACCTCCTCTACACCATTTCTGATTTATCAGGTTGCTGGTGGGCCCCCTCAGGTGGCGGGCCCTTGGGCATTGCTCTCCTTGAGGCCAGTCCGCCCCTGACTCCCCTTGCCATGACAGATGATTTAATTGCCCAACTTGTCCTATCCTACCCTGTCCTCTCCTCTCCGTCGTCACCTCCTCTCCGTCGTCACACACCACTCAGTGGAGGATCCGGGAGGGGGGTGGGGGGCTAGACTGAAAGTGTGTATATAGAGGCGCCCCTGGGTGGTACTGCTTTTTTGGCTTTTTGGATAAAATGGATTTGGGTTTTTGACAATTCTGATCTGATTAATTTGGCTTTGTTTTTTGCTACCCTGCAGGTTTGGTATCGCTTGAGTACCCCACCCCCTCCCCACCCCCGGGGCTAGAGAATCTGTCCCTGGTCTGTTCCAAAGCATGTACTCCACACAGCGTATGTACGCAAACTGGTAAACCACTGAGATGGTTAAATATGATTTTGATGCGAAGTTCACCGACTCCACCCCCTTATACAACTTTGGCGATCCGCCATTGTCACTGGCAGCTAAACAGACAGACAAGAAATATATAAACAATTATGAGACACACATCATAAGCAATTCATAAGACATGTGTTTTTTTAACATAAGACCAATTTGGCCAATTAATTCTCTCTTTATTACGGGGAGTCCTGTCAGAGAGCTACAATTTTTGCAGGTTTCACTAATAGTACATATGTGCTTCCTTTGTCCAAGTATTAGCCTTCAACATAATTGACCCTCACCGCACACTTAATGAAAGAACTTCTAGTGTAAACTTGGCGAAAGAACCATTACTTTTAATAGCCCCTGGCTCAAATCCTCCCAGTTGCAGAGATCGAAAATCTCAAAACACCCTACAAAAAATTAATCGATTGAATACATCTGACATAGCAGCGGACCTGCTAGATAAAACAAAACAAACTGAATGAACTGAATTAACCTGTGTGCAAAATGTGAATTTTTTTATTTCAGCTTCAATTCAATTTAACTAATGATCTTCACGAAATGAAGCAAGCCAATGATTTGAGAGACAGGCACTTCCAAATTCTAAATGTGTTTTCATCAAATCAGATCACTTATTTGTAGCAATGACTCCTCAGTCTCATCAGTGTTATAACTTATCATGTTGATGGTGACATCTAAGTATTGTATTAGCCTACTTCTGATGTCACAACTACTTTGGAGAGCATGCATATCCAGTCTTAAAAAGCTGAAGAGATTTGATAATTAGTTATAGAAGATACGATGTAGACATGTCAGTAGCCAGGTCAATAGCCATGTATAGCTGTAGGTCAGTAATCCGGTCAACAGATAGATGGATAAACATATATAGGCCTATACTTGAAAAGCCGGATTAATACTATAAGATACTATTCCTGTGCAGTAAATACCTCTGCTGAAGCAAAATGAACAGTTTTCACTGTTCAGAGTGATGTGTGCTCCTGAATTCAGGAACAGTTCCCGAATTCGGGAGCACTGTTCCCGAATTCGGGAGCGCTCCTGAATTCTGCACTTTCCCGAACTGAGAGAACTTAAGGAACTTAAAGAAGAAAATGTAGAGCTATATTCATTCTGAAAATACTTCACTGTCTTTGTTAACATTCCAGTGCGATCATCATAAGTATCCTTCTTGGACCACCAACACTGCAAATTTTTAGCCAGCCCGTGGTCTGCCTCCATTATTAAATGACCGACCTGCGTATTTTTGTCTTCAAAGCTAGCTCATACATGACCATACCTGATATGAGCACTGCAGCAGAGAGGTTATCATAGCGATACAGATGCACCTCACCTCTAATGGAAGTGGTTTTTGTTGACATAATATCTTTCGATTCCAGTGAGGTTGCCATGAGATATCTGTTCTCTCATTGTACTGCTACAAAGACCACTCTTCATTCCAACACCTGATTAAGGATCAAGTCAGAGGCATCTTTCTCTTGAGGATCTATCTATCCATGTATCTGTGCTTCTGTCTTATTTTTAGATAACTAATGTGGGCTTTTTGCGTAGTATCAGTACATCATTTTCTTCTATCTCACCTTACTTGCTATCACCTTGGCATGTTCAGGCTAAAGGGGACCACCTTGGGCTATACATTGACATGACAACAGAATCCCAAAGTGGCTAGAGGGCACCCCTAATTCCAAAATCATATGATTGTCGGCCCCTGGCCATGCCATGGAATTACTTTTCTATCTTCTTCCTGAAGGTGTTTTTCTCAGAGTCACTGCCCATGGATCAAGCCAGTAACACTTTGAGACATATTGTAATGGGGATGCATACAGAGCTTTATTTGTTGTGACATGTAAAGCTTTATTATGGCAAAACAAAAACACATTTTAAAAGTAAAGAGATACTCAACATGGAAAGATCCTATAATTAGGTTGTTCAACAGATAGGAAGAGCGGCGGACAGGCCTCCTATTGGGCCCATGTTATGCCAGCCCCCAGGCCATTTATAGATACACCCCTGTCCTAAATTTATGGGATTGACATTCTTTGGTACTATGTTACTATGGACCTTCATATTTCATTCCTTTATAAAAAAAATTGATATGGCAACCCTTGCAGCAATCTTTTCTAGGATAGTGGTCTGTTCATGTCTTTGGGATATGAAGATGTATCTAACAGTGGATTGAGTTTGATGCCTATGTTCTTCTGGTCCTCTGCATCACTTACATTTCAAGTTGACCAATGTGCCAGCTGTCACATTCGAGCAGTCTCAGAATATTAAATTTTGTCCAACTAACTTCAAAATATTTGGCTCAGATGCTTGCAATGATAGGTCTTTTAGCTAGAGCCTCTCCACATTGGCCAAGCAGATAGAGAGAGGGGCCTACACAGTTTACTGACTCTGCATGTTTCCCTTAAGTAGTATGATGCAGTGGACTTGCAAATCTTGGTTGTGATGCCACATCAATTATCAAACAAATAATGTCTGTTATATAGTTACATTGCCAATGTACATTGCAGAGTAACATCATGAAGAGGATATATATATTTAAATATAAGTGTATCAGGGGTAGCATGAGTGATTCTCAATAATACACACTTGCTATATCGAGTTCCAATGTACCACAGATACACAGGGTAATCCCACTGAGTGATCTGCCTTTTTATTGATAACCGAGTGAAATATCCGCCCAGCTCTGCAATATTGTGACTCTCTCAGCATTTAAATTCCCAGAGCAAATTCTTGGACACAGTAATCCAGGTTGAGATTAACCAAAGCCATGAAATATCATCCACACTGTTAGTCCATGAAGATCTGCCAGAAATCCTAATTTCGTCACCAAATTCTAGATGACCAGGTTGTGTTGTAGTTGGTGTTTGCTGAAGATAGAAAGAGGTTCAAGAAGAAAGACAAGGAAAGGCAAACTGCATCGTGGAAAGATATACAAACAACTTAATACCATCATTGTGTTTACAACTTTGGTTAACTGCACAATTCACAGACCATTATCTCAAGAGCAAGTCAGTTTAAAGCAATGCTGCAGAAGCCCAGCTCTGCAAACTGTAGTTGCTGAGAGCTAATAAGTATTGAGCAAATTTCAAATGATAGTGTTAATTAATCATAGTTTATAAACTGACACTGCTGGACTTTGTTAAGGACTGGTTCCATTAAAACGTGAACTTGGTTTTCTGAAAAGATATTTTGTAGTGGCTGTCATTGCCATGTTCCAACATCAATTTGACAAATCAGGACAGGCATGAGCTGCACAAATCAGACATCATAAGCAAAGCATAATTTGCAATGACTCTATAATGAATTCATGGTCGCTATAATTAATCAAAATATTGTTTTGTGAAGCTTCATATAATATTTCAAGTAGGCAGGGTTTTATAAGTTCATTCGTAAGAGTTAATTTTTGGTAAACTGAGCAGAGCGCGAATCTGATTGAACTGACTTTGTCCATTTTCCTCCAAGAGAGCTTTCGAGATTGGATTCATTATACCTTTGTGTATGACTACAGAAATGGATTGGAATTTTTAAATGCAGTTAGTCCATATAATATGACAGTAATTAGAATGGATGAGCAGCCGGTTTTATGGTGCTTTAAATTGTTCTGTGATAGGAATACTTGCAGAAGAACCTATATTCCTATAAAGAAGAACATTTAGGCCTCTATATTATTACTGAGAATACAGTTAACCTTCCAATGCCCCATGCAGATCGCATCCGCAGACCATCAACATTGATCATTTTGAGCAAACTAATGAACTTCCTCAATTATAGTAATTTTGCTGATATATGTTACCATAATGACACAACATGTATATATAATCAGGTTAAAGGGGACCACCTTGGCCCTTCGACTACACATTGGCCCATGGCAGAAACCCAAAGTGGCTGGAGGGCATCACTAATCCCCAGACCCATTGAGTGTTGGCCCCTGGCCATGCCATGGAATTACTTTTCTTATCTTCTTCCTTAGGTGTTTTACTAGGAGTTATTGCTTGTTGCTCATTCTTGCTCACTGGTGCTGTTGAAGTTTGTGGAGATATAGACTGAAATGGTAAGTGGGTGATATAGAATTGTCTTACCCCAACTCCCAACCACCGAAGAACTGGAGTGAAAATAATGTCAGCCCTCAGCTAAAAATAATTGCCAATTTCTGAACCAAATATCAGCATACAATCCGAAAATAGGAAATATTCAGATGAAATGAGGCGGCCTCAAGATGTCTAGTAAAATAGACCAGAACAGAGTGAAGACAGGTATGAAGAAGAGAGGATGTAAAGAAGATACATGTACATGTCAATGGATCGTCTCGATATAATAATTTTTTTTCCCTTCTAAATAAATTATGATGTACACTGTTACTGGTGTTTGTAGACACATATTATAGAGGACTACTGGTAGAGGACTACTTGTGTTTGTAGACACATATTATAGAGGACTATTAAGGCAGTTTCTATCTGAAGATTTGATCATTGAATCTAACCAACCAAGTGGGTAAAATGGATAGGTGCATGGTAATTGCTGCTTACTGAGAAAGAAACTTTCTCAAGCAGAGAGATAAGGAAAGGCAAATGGCACGGTTACAAAGATATACAAAGAAGTAAAACCATCATTGTTCAAACAACTGGGTTAACAAGCGAATTCAGAGACCATAATCTCAACAGCCTGTCATTTTCAAGGCAACAGTGGCAACCACCTACCTCAGCCAATGTCAAGATGGTACAGTAAGGTTTCACAAACTGACCCTTCTTGACTTTGTAAAAAGACAAGTTCCAGTAAAGAATGAACTCAGTTCTCAAGAAAGATATCTTGTATGGTTGTAGTTGCCCTAGCTTCAATTTGACTAATTAGGACAGGCATCAGCGGCACTAATGATCTGCAAGATTGTCAATCCAATTTAGGCTCCAGGCTGAGTCTTTGCAACATGTTGGTGGAATATATGCTTTTTGCAATGACATAATGGTCATTCTATATTGCTTTAATGTTTCAAATTAAATCTTACCCTGCAAACCGATTATACCAGGTCTAATTGGTTAAAAAAATCAGGCATCAGGCATGGAGGGGACAATATATTACCAGAGACGCTTTATAAAAAATTAAGACATATGAGTTAATTTTCATCCATGAGTTCTCATCAGTCCTAATCACTTTGTATGCATCATAGCATCATGCCAGAAAAGGATTGAAATTGGATGGTGAGCTGGAAATGTAGTTGGTCCGCAAAATAAGACAGTGATTAGAACGGATGGGCAGCCGGTTTTCATGTGCTCAAAATTGATCTTATCGGGAGACGGAGGCAAGAGAACTAAAGGTATAACATATGTTATCAGTGCCAGGAAAACTTTAAGTAGTTTGTTAACTCTCCAGTACCATTAAAAGAAAGCCTTCTGGGACCACAAGCCTTGAAAATTTTGAGACAGCAACCGATCTGTCTCCCTTATGTTATTAGGCTCATTTTTAGGATCGGCCGCAGTCATAACTGCATAATATCATGACACAACAGAATAGAATAGAATAAAGCTTTACTTTGAGTCGCCATGTATAAATAAAACAAGCTGATTAGCAACGATAAAAACAGATAATACGTAACAGTGTAAGTACGAATATATTATGTCTTTCAAATTTTCAGGCAAACATGATGTAGGCAAAGACCATAGTTTACACAAGCAGTCAAGCACTCTCTGTTATATGTATAAACTGCAAAATCTGAACCACAACAAGAAGATAATTCAGAGTTACAGAGGTGCATCTTCAATCTCGTTTTTAAAGGTGCCTATCGGGTGTTTTCCAATTATTATCAAATCTTTTATTGCGCTGCAACTTATAACCTTGGAAGTTTTTTCTTGAAACAAGGAAAGAATTGGAAAAGACAGAGCTGCGAGAAAGACAGACCTTCGATATGTTTTAGGAAATCACAAAATGAGGCAAATTGATATTCTTGGGAACTAGCTGGTAATGAGCAATATGCTTGGCTCAGACTGTCAGGGACATGCTGATGGGCATTCTACTGTAAAGTCAAGCAAACATTGCCACCATAAAAAGCGAAATTGTGATAATTAAGTAATATCTGACAGCATATGGTGGATTGGAGGGGCAATATGACTTTTTTTTCTTTTAAATTAAATCGCTTCTATGAATTTCAGAATTTTTTTTTGTGTTTTTATTAATTTACTAGTAAAAGGCACATTTCCTGAACATTGAGATTGCAGGCAACCTTTTTACCTGAGCAAAGCAGAAAAAAGAAAAGAAAAACGTAAGCGACAAAATATCAACCTGATAGAAAACGAATAAAGTGTTCAACATTAAGCTCTTGCTATGGGTGAATATTTATTACCCAAATTTAAGGTATTGATCTCGGAAAAATGTTGAAAAGTGGAAAGTTGGCCCAAACATACATGCAGGCATACTTCTTGAGTACTCGTGCAGCAGGCTACAGTCCCATGTGAATTAGGTTTTGCTTGTCAGTCAACTGCAGGCTTCTAATGGTGAAATCAATGATCCCTGGAACATTGGTGAAGTCTTTAGGCTATCGGTGAAGACATCAGTCAACTCCTGTGAGTGCTTTATGGACTTCTGCCAACACTCTTTTTCCATAGAACTCTCAGAAATACACAGAAATACATGTATGAGACATTTAAGAAGCATTTAGATACATATCTCTTTAAAAAGAGGTTCAACAAATAATTGTTCATAGCACTATATAAAAATCTATCAAATAAATTCTGAAGAAAAGAGGTTTATAACAATGGTAGGCATATGGAGGTCAATTTTCTTTTGAACGCAGAATGAAAAAAAAAAATATATATAGAGACTATTTTGCTTGT
The DNA here is from genome assembly GCA_026936325.1 of Platynereis dumerilii. Classification (NCBI taxonomy): domain Eukaryota; kingdom Metazoa; phylum Annelida; class Polychaeta; order Phyllodocida; family Nereididae; genus Platynereis; species Platynereis dumerilii. The sequence continues at coordinate 239,874 of JAPTHN010000190.1, forward strand.
GGTTTTGTTATATGAATACAATGCACATGTAGTAGACAGTTCAAAAATACTGTAAACACATGCTTGAATTATGGTCAGAGCCTGTAGAAGTGACTTCAATCTACATCACCTCTAATAATAAATTGAGTTTGTTATATTAATCTGGTCCTCTCTGGTGAATTATGAAAGAATTTCACATCTAAATCACTGGAATTTTCAGTAAAGTCATGTGTCAGCTGTCACATTTCACCAAGCTCAATGTAAGAATTACTGTCAAAGTAGCTTCAAAATATCTGGGTCAGAAGCTGCAGTGACAGGTCCATAGTTATTACCTACATTGACTGAACCATCAAATTGGCAGTTGCAATAAGGCTATGGTAAAGATTGTTCATTTCAATCTACAATGTTTGGACAGCAGTTCTGTATATACCAAATATTGCACTGATAAATCTCCTTCACTTTCACTCTAAAAAATGCTAAATGTATCACACATTTCAGGTTGGCTGTGCTCTCTGTCAACTATTACCAGCAGATTTCATTGATGAGAGAAGAAGTTGCCATTAGGTAGATAAAGACACATTGTTTAAATAAAACATTTTATTCAGGTTATCACAGACATACAAACATTTCCAAAGGATGAAAATACAGTTGATGTGGGTAATACAGAAAATACACCTTGATTTTTCAAGTCATTCTTAAATTAAATCAAATCAGTAATTTTCCATTCAATTCATTCAGTGTTAACAAGTCACAGGCAAAGGGCTTCATACCCAGTATTATAATATGATGCAATATGATATATCCATTATACAATGCCATGCCCACGAACATATGAGTTACAAGATTGAAAATTTCCTGCAACAACAGCAACACACCAAAAAAAGATTAATGGAAGTACGATGTATTTCTGATGCATAAATAATGAGGTATTTTCACATGGAACAACTGTTCATACACATGTGCCCATTTTTGTGCATTTCAAGTATGCTTCATTTGATTGTGTCATATATCCAATGTCTAATCATTAAGAAAACTTGCAACATGTGTTTAATCAATTAAACTCAAAAGGTTCTGTCTTTCATTCACAGGATGGAATATTCACAAAATTAATATGATTTGCTCTTACTGATAATTCTAAAGCATGATCCTATAACCTAGTTAAGAGCTCCTTGTATTCATTATAAAAAGTAGTGTTGTTGTCAGTTTTTAAATCTTGGTTGCATCCAATTGTTATATTCTGATAAATGTACTGGAAGAAAATCTGTGTGTAATCAGGGGTGGTTACAAGAGATGGACTGGTCTATTCCATAGTCTGGGCAAAAAGCCATTATCAAATCAACTGTCTGTTCAACAACACCACATGTTTTCAGCAAGCATGATGCAGGGAATAATGGCTTGGTTGTTCTACCAAGTCAAACATATGTCTAGTTAGTCACAATGGCAGTGACTTTTTAAATATGTAATCCAGGATGGTAAGACTGATGTCCAGCTGTACAGACTTGCTACATGACCAAATACCAATAAAGTTGAACAAACTGTTCAAACTGATCAAAATACCAAGTGACTCAGTTCACTGCTCCATCACAGACACAGAGGGTAATCCAACTGAGTGATCTGACTTTTTATTGACCAACTGTGTGAAATATCCACCCAGCACTGCAATATTGTGACTCTCTCAACGTTTAAATTCCCACAGCAAATGCCTGGACTCTCTCTCACACAGTAATCCTGGTTGAGATTGACCATCGCCGTGAAATATACTCTCAGTATGTTAAACAGCCACACTGTTAGTCCGAGAGGATCTCCCAGACATCCCGATTTCTGTCACCATCGTGGTGGGACTTAGCGAAATGTAACTGGTGGATCGTTCAGGGCCCAAGTATCTAGTGGGGTGAAGCATATCAGGGGATTCATTTAAAGAGTACATTGAACCCTGGAATCTGCTTGGAGGACCCAGATGACTAGGGCTGTATGCCATGGTGGTTGTGTCACAGTACGCTGCCGTGTACAACTGAAAAGTCAAGAGAATTATAGGTCACATTAGGTTAGTGTTATGAACTCAATTGTTACACAAAGTTAATAAAATCCTATTTGTGGGTCTGAGTAAAGACACATGGTTTACAAGATTAGTATCTGTAGATCAATATAGTTGTTCAGGTTTCATCTTCTGAAAAGTTTTGATAATAGGTTCACAAAAAAAAGAAGACATTTCTTACCTGATCTTGGCAACGGTGTACACAACAAGCTCCTACACAGGCTAAAACCATTGACGTCACTAAACATGTGATACACAATGTCAGTGTCGTAACCATTGCAACATACAGTCTGGTCACATGACGTGCATTTTCACAAGTGGAGTGATTGAGTAATAAGGCACTTCCATTTTCTCTGCAAAAAAATAAATTTGATTCTTTAATTGATTCTGAAGCAACAGATAGAAACTTAAGGACAGTGAATATATGCAAGGTGAAGATCTCATTTTTGTGGTGGCACTGAGCTATGCTTCATTTTAATTACTGTTTGTATTCCTGTTGACTCACATGATTTTTTTGTCACTAAATTTTGGATGCATAAAATTTTGTGTGTTGGTAGTTACATTTAAAAGTTGTCTTCAAAACTTCAATATTTATAGACTGTTTACTGAAGATATTTTACGGGTCTAAAAATCTATGTTGATTTTTAATAACTACAACTTACCTAATACATACACAGTGTTCCATGTGGTCTTGGCATTGACCAAATACTTGAACAGCAACCCCAAACTGCTTGGAGTCTAAGCATCCTATGCTTGACATAATAATGTAGGTTAAAGAGCCGAGAAATATAGATGTTGCAACCCACACTGTCACCTAAACAAAAGATCAACAAGAATTCAAACAATTTTGAATACATCCATATAACTGACTGTATAAAGAGGATTGGAGGAGTTATGAAGACAGCAACAAAGGCCATGCAAGGAAGCAATACAAAACAGCAAGGTCTATAAATGTTTGGATGCCCAAAGCACTGCATGGAATTTTTACTTCATTTATCCAATGGAATCTAAATAAAATATATAAGAAAGAAATTTGTTATTCAATATTACATTTTGGGACAAACATCATTGAGGCCCCAGTTTTCTCAAGACAGTTGCTTGTGACAATGTCTCTACTGCCATTGTGTCTAATATCAAAAAGTGCTTTTCAAAAGACTTAGGATATTCCAAATAGCCCTATGGGGATATTTGAAAAGGTCAAATATCCCAAAGATGCTATTTGGATATTTCATCAGATCCTATTTCATCAGATGACATTCCATCAGATGCTTTGGCAGACCATATGGAGCTTTGGTAGCCCATATGGTGCTTTGGCAGCTGTCAATTATTCTCTGGGTCCTATTTTTGGTTCCAAAATATCCAGCAGAGGGGGCTTTGACTTTGGAGGCCTTGGCATGCATGCACTTCAATGTACATTGGAGTGCCCTCTTGTGTTTTAGAAGAGATGGCAGTGCATGACAGCCCAAAGTTCTGATAAATAGTGTCCCAAATAGTTCCTAACCATGAGACACTATTTGGTCACTATTTGATGTAGAAGAGATGGCTGTCAAATATATTATGACAAAGTTTCTAACAAAGCATATTAGAACTTTTGGAAAAGTTCAGTAGAAAATGTGGCTTGGTTGCACTTTTTGGAAATTTCGTGAGGGATATTGGCAAAGCATGGTGAGGGGAGTAGATATTCTGACAGAGACCTATTTTAGTGTCTGGCATGCAAAAAGCAGCCCGATTTGCAAATCGGGCATGTAGACCTTTTGGCTGTAACAACAGTAACAATTTTGTTTTGTGGTACTGAACTATTTAAAAGTATTGGGGGCTCACCCATCTTTTCTGAGCTAAAACTCCTGCTCCAACACCAAGTAGACCAATGACAAGACACTGAAAAATAAAGTAAAAAAATCTTTTTTATAGTTGCCTAACAATGTTCATGAATTTTTTTCTTCCATATTTCTGTGATACTGTTCCTTTGATGTCTGACCTTTATTTTGTAGTAACTGTCGTAACAAGCAACTCATTCACAGTAATAATTGGTTAATCCGCTTTATAATGACCTTTTTATCAAATTTTCACATTTTAACATCCTGCTAAATAGATAAAACATATTGATTCTCATCTAACAGTATAACTTTATGAGATTGTCTTACTGTACAATGTATTGGAGTTATGGACTTAAATGTGAAGTAAATGTCAAGAGAAATACAATTGTCTTACCCCAACTCCAAGCTACCAAAGAACTGGAGTGAAAATAATGTCAGCCCTCAGCTCCAAAAAATTGTCAATTTCTGAACCCAATACAATCAGCACACAACCTGAAAATAGGAATTATTCAGAAGTAATGAGAACACACAAATAAAATGGATATTGAAAGTGACCACAACAGAATGAAGACCAGGATAAAGAAGAGATGATGGCATGAAGATAAATTTTAGTGGATGGTCTGGATACATGTACATATATCTAATAAATAAATTATGTTGCATGAAAGCCTTCCAAATTAAGTTCTCCTTGGAAAGCTTGGAATTTGGACTAACAGTGAATGTGCTTACAGGTTTGTTGTAGACACTAACTAAGCCAAGGCAGTATCATCAATTTCTATTTGAAGATTTGATCACCACATTCTAACTAACTGAATTGGTAAAATGGATTGGATAGGTGCATGGTAATTGCTGTTTATTGAGGAAATTTCTATTTGAAGATTTGATCACCACATTCTAACTAACTGAATTGGTAAAATGGATTGGATAGGTGCATGGTAATTGCTGTTTATTGAGGAAAGACAGTTTTTCAAGGAGAGAGATAAGGAAAGGCAAATGAAATGGTTACCTACTAAGATATACAAAGAACTAAATACTACCATTGTGTAAACAACTGGGTTAACTACAGAATTCGCAGAAAGTAATCTCAACACTAAGTCAACAGCCTGTTATTCTTAAGCAGCCCAACCTTTCTACTGGCTCTTCGCTAATAACAAGTAAATGGACTAATCTTCAAATGAATTTGATAAGATGACATGGCATCACAAACTAGTATTTCTTGACAAGTTCTAGTAAAACATGAACCTCAAGAAATAAATTATAGTTTGTATAGTTGCCCTGACATTCCATGTTCCAGCATCAATCTGACTAATCAGGGCAGCCATGAGCTGCACTAATGATGTGCAAGATGACTTAAGCAGCAATCCAATTTAGGCCCCAGGCTCAATCTGAGCATTTTGTAGGTGGTTTGCATCTATGCAAAGCATCTCTTAGCTAAATAAATTAAGAACTGAATGCTTGGTTAGTCTTTGTAGCAACATAATGGTCATCCTTTTCATTTACAGTCCTTGTCATACTTACGTGGAATCTCAAGTTTTTTTTCTGTGCTGTTGAACTGTGATGTCAGAGATGACTCTATTCTAGCATTGCAATATATGTAAATTAACTACAAGCTGTGATGTCATTTCAAACTGGGTCAGATTCTCCAGCTTCTAGCCATTGTTGATCCTCCTGAACTGAGCGTCACAGTTTCAACACAGTGTCAGAGTAAGAGTTTTATCAGGGATAGCCCTACAACTACGTCATCACAGCTTGATAGCCAATGGGCTGACCGTAAACTACGTCATCACAGTTCAAACATTGCTATATTGAAGGAAGCATTACATTTTTGATCCCAATGATTTATCACAGCAATCACCAGTCTAATCCTACCAAATGGCAGCTTTTGTGAGCATTCACAGTAGGCAACTGTTATAATCCCCACAGAGTTGTTTGATAAATCTACAAACTTGCTAACTTACAACTTTAAACTTTGATGGAAGTTGATATAAACAGAAGGCTTTGACAATATGTTTGTAAACACATGGCTTATGTTATGTATATTTGTTCTGGCAGCCCATTGGCTGAGAGGCTGTGATGTCAAACTTGCATGGGTTTTCCCAGACCCAATTTTAACTCTGACACTGTGTTGAAACTGTGATGCTCAGTTTGGTGGATTGGCATTGGCTAGAAGCTGGGGAATCTGACCCATTTTGAAATGACATCACAGCTTGTAGTTAATTTACATATATTGCAATGCTAGAATAGAGTCATCTCTGACATCACAGTTCAACAGCAGAGAAAAAAACTTGAGATTCCACGTAAGTATGACAAGGACTGTAATGAATCAAGCAGGATCTTTACTCAGCAAATTGATTATACCAGGTCTAAATGGTGAAAAAACTAGACATCAGCCGAGGGGGGGGGAACTGGCAATGCATTTGGTCCATGTAATCAGACAGTGACTAGAATGGATGGGCTGCCAGGTTTCTGTTGCTTTAAATTTTTCTTTTCTGGAATCAGTGGCAATACTATATCAGTGCTGAAATAACTTAGAGTAGTCTGTTTACCGTCCAGTACAATCAGAAGATAGCCTTCTGGGACTGCCAACATTGAACATATTTTTTTTTATTTATTTATTTAAAAATATATTTACACGCTGGATAAACACAATCTGTACAATAAAAAACAGTTTTTCATGTGGTCCAGCCAACAGTAACGGTATAAAATCATAAAATAGGTATCATAAAATCAACTAAAAACATTTCTAACATTAGTTTTAAAAACTTCGACTGATGATGACTCTTGTATATTACTAGGTAAATCATTCCATACATTAGAACCCCTGTAAATAAAAGATTTCTTAAAAATGTTGGTTCTACAAAATGGTATCTGAACATTCATAGTGTCATTACTCCTGGTATTAATGTTATTGGCTTCACAAGCCATTACAATAGCATTACATAAATTATCGGGTGCATTGCCATATATACAGTTATACATCTGTGTCGCTAAAAAGTAATTTACTCTCTGAGAAATACATTGCCACTTTAGTTGCTTAACAAGATCTTCACCTCTAACATTTATTATATCAAAATTTGAACATATGATCCTGGCTGCTCTGTTTTGTAACCTTTGAATTATATTAATATTTGTATTACTACAGCCCCATACTGTACAAGCATAATCAAATATGGGCTGGATGTATGACTTATAAGTTAAAATTAGAACAGGTTTAGGTACAATGCGTCTAAGTCTACATAACCATGACAACTTTACAGAGATTCTTTTAACTAATTCATTCACATGTGTATTGAATTTTAACTGATCATCTACCATTACACCGAGATATTTTGTACATTTGACATTTTCTAACATAGCACCATTGAGATTTATCATAAAGTCATCATTGTGATGAGAGTTTGTTATTAACATAGCATTAGATTTATTGACATTGAGAACTAACTTATTGGCTTTATACCACTGACTAACATGTAGTAAGATATCATTTAATTCATCACTAACATCAGTAACATTATCATGACTTGTATGAATGATGGTGTCATCTGCGTACATTGTACATCGACCATTATTAATATGCATAGGTAAATCATTCACAAATAGAACAAATAAGAGGGGTCCTAGTGTAGAACCTTGTGGTACCCCAATAGTAATATCTAGAAATTGCGAGAGTTTATTATTATAATTAACACATTGGCTCCTGCCACTAAGATAGGAGTTAAACCATAATAATTCTAAATCTGATAAACCATATTTATTTAATTTTTTAAGTAACAATTCATGATTAATGGTATCAAAGCATTTAGCGATATCTAGAAAGGCAACGCCTGTACATAATTTGTCATCAATATTTTGTAACCAGTCATCAATAGTAGAATGTAGACAATTAGATGTTGAATGGAATTTTCTATACGCAAATTGATCTAATGATATAAATTGATGATGTATTAAAAATGACATAAGTTGACACTGAACCTCTTTTTCTACAATTTTGGCAATATGACCTAAAACAGATATTGGCCTATAATTAACTGGGTCGTCATGACTACCAGAACCTTTGTAAACAGGTGTAATACGTCCGATTTTCCAATCATGTGGCACAATACCAGAACTAAGTGAGGCATTAATAATATGCATAAATGACTTCGCTAATACATTACTGGCTATTTTTAAAAGCTTACTATCAAAATTGAGCACATCAAGTGAACTCTGATTTCCCATACTTTTAAACAATTTACAAACTGTATTTTCTGAAACATTATTAAATTTAAACTTGTAAATACTCTCTGGACCTTTCCACAATAGCTCTGTGGTCTCTGAGAAATCTTTAGTAACATTGTGACCAAGAGTACTATAAAAATCATTAAATACATCAGTTGTTAAATTAGTATTTGTGTCCATCTTAGGCACACCACCTGAGAGCTTCTTAAGTTCTTTCCATAATGTATTACTATTTGTTTTACCATCGTTATACAATTTTTCATAATAACACTTTTTTGATTTATCTATCATAACATTGACTTCATTTCTCAAAGATTTATACTCATTAACAGCATCACTGGATGGATTATTAATGCTGAGCTTGTGCATATAGTCTCTTTTGTACATCAATTTTAAAATGTCATTATTAATCCATGGATTGTAGCGATTTTTCATTCTCGAAGTTCGAATCGGTGCGTGTAGATCACTTATTCGCGAGAATTCTTTCCTCCAAGCATTCCATGAAGAACAAACGTCATCATAATTACAAATGTCATTGAAAATTTCAGAATTCATGATATCATTTACAAATAATTTTTCATTAAAGTTTTTGTAACATCTGTATTTAAGTTCCTTATGAACCTGTTTATTCTTAATAGGTTTACAATTTTCTAATACTGTATAAATTAAGTAATGGTCACTCAAGGTGATTTTACTGACGCCAGTACATTTATGAAAATTAGGATGGCTCGTAAGAAAAACATCAATGATCGATTTGGATGTGGGAGTGACCCTTGTATAATCACACAAACTAGTTGATTTAGATTGTTTGAACACTCAATATGATAAAGAGGATTGTTAACTAAATTTTCATCAATGGAATAGTTAATATTTAAGTCACCAGTTACTAATACCAATTTTTCTTCAAGACATGCTATTTCAATGGAATCTAACATTTTGTTAAAGTACTCAGTACCCATAGAAGGAGGTCTATACATTGAACATAATAAAATATCTTGTTTTTTGAGAATTTAGCTGTAACCATACACATTCAAGATCATTGGATTCAAGATCAAGTCTTCTTTTAAATGATAAATTATTTTGTAGATAAACAAGGACTCCACCACCATGGCGATTTCTGGGTTTGTTGATCATCATATAACCATCAATACTAAATTCATTTTGGCAGATAGAGGGATCAAGCCATGTTTCATTTACACATAAAATGTCAATATCAGCATTATTTACAATGTACCTGATTTGCTCCATCTTTGGCAGCAAGCTACGAACATTTAAGTGGCAAATAAATAGTCCATCAGAATTATTAGAAATTTTTCTCAGTTTTGGTAATTCAGCACCAAAGTTAATTTTAGAAGCACCACTATCACAGTTCATATTTTCATTATTACAGTTATTTTCACTCATATTACAGGTAGAATCATTAATAACACAATCAGTTTCATCAAAGTCATCAGGTTGATTAAAATCAGTCAATACAGAAAAAGCATTGGATAAAACAATGTCTGGGTCATTAAAACAATCATTGTCACAAACGGCAGCCTCTATATCATGGCTAGCATTCTAGAAGTGGGAACGATGGTGTTTCGCCTTGTGTCCACGAAGTTTACACACATTGCACAGAACTGGTCTTGGGTGGTGACAACTACTGACATTGTGACCGCGTTCGTTGCAGTGCCGACATCCGTCACGGTGTATATGCACATCTGAGGATGTGTTATTTTCATCACTTCGATGTTTTCGAACTGTTCTTTCTGGATAGGAGTTGAAACGATCCTTAGTAACTTCTGTGACGTTCGGTTTCAGCAGAATTTGTAAATTACGAACCACACAATTTACACCTTGCCTTGTGAGGTGTGGCCCATTCTTCCACAGGTAGCCGTCATTGACTCGTCCGTCAGCCAGGGTGAAACTTGGGCTGTGGTCAACGTACTTGACCTCCATCTCTTCACACAAAACCTTCAGGGCAATATTGAATGGCTCGACTACTCCTTGCACGTCGTCCAACCTTGGACACACACTTGAGATGAATACTTGATCTCCGATCGCTTTAACCTGTTGAATGAGGTTCTTGAATCTGTCTATGACATCAGGTACTTTGTCGGGATCATCCTTGATGTCATAAAGGTCATTCGTTGCTACATGGAGAGTGACAGACTTGAAGGATGCACCATGGAAAGATTCAATTTTCTCTAACACATTAGCTATTCTGGCTCCAGGCATTTTCTGCAAACTTGTATTAACAATCTTCTGTTCGTCAACTTCTTTTAGCACAGAATCAGCAATAACCAGGTGTTCACTTGAATTGTCTACAGCAATGATGTCAGCATATGTAGGCCTATTGTTTGCACCTCTCATTTGCAGCTTGGAATTATCTTCTTTTAATTTAGTGCATTCGTCTCGCAACTTTTTGCATTCATCTTGAAGTAGCCTACAATCTTCATGTTTCTTATTCAAGTCACTTTGGAGAGTGCTTATTGTCTGTAAATTACTTGACATCAGCTCATTCAGGGCTTGGATGGTACTTCTTAATGATTTCATATTCATAACAGAGTCTCTGCAACTGGCACACACAAACTTGGCATTCTTGGTTACTTTTACACATGTGTAGTGATATAGGTCTTGACAAAACATATTGATCCAGAAAGAGATCTTTATATATGACACCACACCAAGATTATTCTCTCAAAACCAGCGTACATATATATAAAAACATATGTCTGTACCTGATATGGGCACAGCAGCATTGAGCAGTATCATAGTGATCCTGATGCCCCTCGCCCCAAATGGAAGTGGGTTGGCGGACATCATATCTTTCAGTAAGGACGAAGTTCGCATCATTGTTGCCATGGCGATCTGTCCTCTCATCATGCTGCTGCAAAAGACGACTCATCATTCAAACAGCTGTATCTGCATAGTCCAGGAGCGCCTTCATCTAGAAGATTAGGAAAGAGGATGACAACGTGAAAAGAAAATAACGTTATTGTAATTAATCTACCTCCATATCTGTCTATCAGTGTATCTGCCTATTTATCTTTATTTCACTTTGTCTCTCTGTGTACGTGCGCTACAGCAGAGCTTTCAGTGAATAAATCAGACACGCCCCCGAAGATGGCCTCTGAGAAGCTAGTTGTTGCTTTTTAAATTGCTGGCAAACTTTTGAATGGAGAGATATCCAGGGCACCGATTAGCCATTACGTTTGTGACATAAATCTATGAGGATTCGTCTATAGGGTAGATTCTCTAGGTGTGTATGTGTCTTTGTACATGACATTTTATCTCTCAATGAATCTACTTGTTTTCCTGTCTTATTTTTTCAGATTAGTACATACCCTTGGTGCGTAGGGGAGAGTGGGGCATAACCACCCCCAGGGGCATAACCACCCACCCAGTGGTTCCAGGTGATTTGTTGCACATAGTGAAAATTTTGTTAGTGCAGGTGATTTTACTTGTAAAAGACAACTTTTTAAAAGAAGGGGATGCAAGCAAAAGGCAGAACCAAACTGAACAGGTCAGTTTGTTTAGTTTTTTAGCTGTTTTAAGCCGCTTCATCTTATTTTTACATGTGACAGTATTTGTGATGGCATTCTACATATAAGAGATGTAAGGTATCGGTGATAGGCATTGTGTTGGTCCATATTCTGACTAATTTTTAAAATGGATTTAACTGTCATCAAATTATGTCATGAGTGATAATAGGGGTAGTGGCTGTTTTACCCCAATATGGGGCATAACCACCCGCCCCTGGAAAAAAATCAGTAGGGAGGTGACAGAAACAGGAGGGGGGTTTTCAAAAATATACTGTAAATGTGTGAGAAACTTGGGTAGGGTTAGCATAGATTATGTCATATTGGCTGTCTTGAAAAACCGAAAGATTGGTATTGGCGGGAGCATCCCAGGGAGAAATATCTCAGAAGTAATTACCATAGCAAAAGTGAGGACACTGATATGGTTTGATACTTTCCATGTCAAGAGCACCTGCATTTTCATCAGAAAGGGACATAGTATCCTTCCACCAGATACGGAAATCCTCCAGTTATTTTTGTTGCTGGTACCCTAGGTGAGGGGTTATGCCCCACGGGGTGGGTGGTTATGCCCCGAGCATGGGGCATAACCACCCACCTTGTACCGAAAACTATTTCATATCCCTGTGCTATAACGGAGAGTCATTTTATGCTGCAGGTAGGGGATATGAAAGTACTCTAAGAGTGTGTCATATTGCCAATTGGAGTTCTTGATTGTGTTTGTCATTATCATCCTGCGAGACATTTTGTCTTAGGGGGGTGGTTATGCCCCACTCTCCCCTACTATCCTTCTGTCTTTTTTTGCTATCTCTTCTTGCCATTACCCTGGCATGTTCAGATTAAAGGGGACCACCTTAGGCAACCCATTGGCCTATGACAGAAACCTAAAGTGGCAGGAGGGCACCTCTAATCCCCAGACCCATTGAGTGTTGGCCCCTGGCCATGCCATGGAATTACTTTTCTTATCTTCTTCCTTAGGTGTTCTGCTCAGAGTCTTTGCTTATGGCTCACGCTAGCAACACTTTCCTCAATGATGATGGTGCACAGTGGCTTCTGCCTGTGTTTAGCTCATGCAGTTGGTAATATTTCATCTCAAAGTGAAGGACACAGATCTGATTTCTCGATGTGATCATATTGAGCATAAATATAAGAATGGTTTTCAAATTTTATAGTAGACATGATGTAAGGCTGTAAGCAAATAATCAGAATCTTGCCAAAAAGATAATTCAAAGTTACAGATGCTCATCTTCAATTTTTCTAACAGGCACTGTCGAATGTTTCACAATCATTATGAAACCTTCTAATGTGTGGCATCTTAACCTTGGGACTTTGCTAAGCAAGTAAAGACAATTACGGGAAAAGATGGTTGTGTGAAAAAGACAGACCTTCAATATTTTCAGGAAAACACAGAATGAGACATATTGATAAGTCTCTTTTCTTGGGAACTATGCAGTAGCTGATAATGAGCAATGCGCCAGTCTCAAACTATCAGGTATACACTGATTGGCATGTTTCCTGAAAAGTCAAGCAAACGTTGGTACCATCAAAAGCACAATCGTGATAATGAAGTTGCTGATGGTGGGATTGGAGTGGAAAATGGAATTTGACTTTCTTGTCTTTTAAAGTAAATTACTTCCACAAACTTCATAACAGTTTGTAATGTTTTTATTATATTAATTTATGTATAAAAGGCACTATTCCTGTAGATTGATACAGGTGAAAAAAAAATCAACTTGGCAGAAAACTGATCAAGTGTTCAACAAGAAACTTAGCTATTGGTCAATATTTGTTCCTTAAATTTAAGTATTGATCTTGGAAAAATGTTGTGATGTGGAAGCTTGGCCCGAACACACATGTAGGCACACTTCCTGAAAGTACATATGATGTACTTTGGCTGCAGAAGGCTACAGTCCCATATGAATTAGGTTTTGCTTGTCAGTCAACTTACTGCAGACAGCTAATGGTGAAATCAATGACCCCTGGAGGTCTGGGAGGGCCTTTGGGCTATCAATAAAGACGTCACTCAACTCCCGAGAGTTCTTTATGGTCCAAGAAAAAGGTCTGTAACTGAAAGTTATGTACACTGAGGTCCACTGAGGTCCAGTTGCTCTTGCACTCAAAATGAAGAACCATTCACAGTGGTTATCAATTTGCAACTGCTCAAGATTTTGATACAACATACATGTAGTAGCATGTTTTACAATCTGTCTGCTTCAGCCTAGAAATTGCTAAAATCACATCTGATGGATTAAGCTCAGCAATTTTGCTTTCTTTTTGTTTCTGATAACAATAAAGCATCCGATATCTTAACTAGTCAATAATGTTTGTTTGGAGGGCATTATGGGGTATTAATCAGTTATGGCCTGAGGGTAGAAATCATTAACTTAATGCCCGAGCCGCCATTTTTAAGATTGGACTTTCCTCTTTTATTCCTACTAGAAAACCCGTTGCAAACGGGTATTTGAGCCACTTAGACTGGGTTGTTTACCTGTGGAAAAAGCCATATCAGGGAATGCTGCTGATAATGATAAAGGGTGACAGTATTAGTGATGGCCTTTGAGTTTGAGTAATAAAGTCTGAGAAATGGATGAATTTGACACAGTCAATTTTGTTTATGCAAATTTGGTGTGGAGAACAATTTGTATTCTATTCATGAGCATGCTGTGGTGGCAGCACGTGCATGTGTTGTGTTGGAATGGCTGGCCTATGTTGCCACCTGGGGAGGTTGCCAGAAAGCCTATGACCCACTTATGCACATTGGTGAAATATTGGTGCAGAAGGTGTTAAATGAATGTGGATTTCAAAGCAAGTAAGAATTATTGAAGTACAGTGACTATTGCAAAACAAAGTAAATGTAAGTGATGTGACACATGCAAAGTTTGATAGGAGTGCAGAGAATTGTGACTGAGTTATGCTTGAGACATGGAGCGAAGGGAGTTAGCACTTTTATGTTTAGATATTACACTCTCAAGACCATTCCTACAGTGATCCACCGATATTTTCATTATGTGCCATGATGAATATAGTAGATTTTTTTAGTGACCGTGGTGAAAACATAGAAGGTATAAAAACATTGTAAACACGTGATTAAATGAGGTCAGAGCCTTTAGAGGTGGCTTCGATCTACATCACCTTTGATAATGAATTGAGTTTGATATCTATATTAATCAGGTCCTCTAGTGAGTCTCTTGTGAATTGTGAAAGAATTTTGCATCTAAATCACTGGCATTTTAGGTAAACCCATGTGCCAGCTGTCACATTGCACATAGCTCACTGTACTAGTTTCTGTCAAAATTACTTCAAAATATTTGGGACCGAAGCCTGCAGTGAGACTGTGACTGTAGTGATTTCCTGCATCAACTCAACCAGCACATGCAAAGTTACGTATACAATATACAGTTTTAGCACGGCAGGTCGGTATATACCTAATTTTTGTGCTGAAAGATATCTTTCACTTTCACTCTGAAAAACACAAAATTTTTCACACATCACCACTGGGACAAAACTGCCTGGATGTAACACTGTCATATTAGCAATATTATATTCTGATCATTAAGAAAAAGTTTTTATGTATGCATATATATAGGGTGCAAAATGTCTTGCACATATAGAAAACTTTTCTTTTGGAGATTTCTA
Organism: Platynereis dumerilii; assembly: GCA_026936325.1. Classification (NCBI taxonomy): domain Eukaryota; kingdom Metazoa; phylum Annelida; class Polychaeta; order Phyllodocida; family Nereididae; genus Platynereis; species Platynereis dumerilii. The sequence continues at coordinate 255,080 of JAPTHN010000190.1, forward strand.
TGTTGACGGCCAGATTTCCAACAGAGATTACAAAGTGCAGATGATGCACTTTTTATATAATTTCAAGTTGGCCGTCCACTCTGTCAACCACTACCAGTTGATTTCAATGATGATAGAAGAGATTGCTATTAGGTAGATAAAGACGCATTGTTTTAATAAAACATTTTATTCAGGTTATCACAGACATATGAAAATTTCCAAAGGATGAAAATACACAGTTGATGTGGTTAATACAGAAACTACACCGCGATCCTTGAAGTCATTCTTAAATCAAAGAAAATCAGAAATGTTTCATTCCATTCATTCAGTGTTAGCAGACAAAGGGCTTCATACCCAGTATTAAATATATTCTAATACGATATACAATGCTGCGAACATATGAGTTACAAGATTGAAAATTTCCTGCAACAATAGCAACACGACAAAAAAAGATTAATGGAAGTACAATGTATTTTGAATGCATAAATAATGAGGTATTTTTACATGGAACAACTGTTCACACACATGTGCCCATTTTTGTGCATTTCAAGTATGCTTCATTTGCTTGTGTCATATATCCAAAGTCTAGTCATTAAGAAAGTCTGCAACACGTGTTTAATTAACTCAAAGGTTCAGTCTTTCATGCACAGGATAGAAAATTCACAAATTCAATATGATTCGCTTTTTCTGATAATTCTACAGCATGGTCCCATAGCCTAATGTATTCATTATAAAAAGTAGTGTTGTTGCAAGTTTTTAAATCTTGGTTGCATCCAATTATTCTGATAAATGTACTGGAAGAAAATTTGTGTGTAATAATGGGTGGTTACAAGAGATGGACTGGTCTATTCCATTGTCTGTGCCGAAAGCCAATACAAAATGAAAAACACCACATGTTTTCAGCAAGCAAAATCCAGGGAATTACCTATGACTTGGTTCTTCTACCAAATCAAACATACGTCAAGTCTAGTAACAATGGCAGTTGTTTTCAAAATATGTTATCCAGGATAGTAAGACTGATGTCCAACAACAGACACTTCCTACTTCAAATGCCTAATAAGTTAAACAAACTGATCAAAATACCAGGCGAGGCAGTTCCCTGCTCCATCACAGACACAGGGTAATCCAGCTGAGTGATCTGACTTTTTATTGACCAACCGAGTGAAATATCCGCCCAGCTCTGCAATATTGGGCCTCTCTCAGTATTTAAATTCCCAGAGCAAATTCCTTGACTCTCACTCACACAGTAATCCGGGTTGAGATTGACCAATGCCATGAAATATCCTCTCACTATGTTAAACAGCCACACTGTTAGTCCGAGAGGATCTCCCAGACATCCCGATTTCTGTCACCATCGTAGTGGGACTCAATGAAATATAGCTGGTGGATCTTTCAGGGCCCAAGTATCGAGTGGGGTGAAGCATATCAGGGGATTCATTTAAAGAGTACATTGAACCCTGGAATCTGCTTGGAGGACCCAGATGACTAGGGCTGTATGCCATGGTCGTTGTGTCACAGTATGCTGCCGTGTACAACTGAAAAGTCAAGAGAATTATACATTAGTGTACTGAAATCAGTTGATATACAAGGTCAGTAAAACCCATTATGTGAAATAAGTAAAGACATATGTGACCTGCTCCACCAAAATGGGTTCAAAGTCGGCCTCTTATCATATTCAAATGTGAAAATGATTTTGTTCTACTGGAATTGGGCTTTACAATGATGTTTCATATGTCTTGATATCTTCACCCAATCCAAAGTGATGGCACCTCAAACATTGATGATACGAAACATCGAACTTTGAGGAAATGGCATTTGAATTTCCCGCCATTACAATAAAAGAACTAGGAAAATCAGGAATAATGCCCAATTTAGATAATTCAAAATTGGTTTTTGGTTAAGACGATCTTAAATAATCAAAGCAAATTACTTTTGCTAAAACTTGGTACCAACACCTAAATATCACCAAAATCTGACCTTTTGACACATTTTGCTCATTTCTGGAAAATACAGATTGCCTACTTTGAACTCAGTTTGGTGGAGCAGGTCACATATTGTTTACAAGATTGATGTAAATTTGTAAATCGACATAGTCGTTTAAATTTTATCGTCAGAATCAAGGTGGCCCAAACTGTATTGATAAAAGAATTACATAAAAAGAAGACATTTCTTACCTTATCTTGGCAACGGTGTACACAACAAGCTCCCACACAGGCTAAAACCATTGACGTCACTAAACATGTGATACACAATGTCAGTGTCGTAACCATGGCAACATACAGTCTGGTCACATGACGTGCATTTTCACATGTGGAGTGATTAAGTAATAAGGCACTACCATTTTCTCTGCAAAAAACAAAATTTGATTCTTTAATTGATTTGATAGGAAGCAACAGTTAGCAACTGAAGGACAGTGAATATATTCAAGGTGAAGATCTCATTGTGGCACTGAGCAATGCTTCATTTTTAAAATGACCGTTTCTTTTCCTGTTGACTCAAATGATGCTTTTGATGCATAAATTCTGTTTGTTGGTCGTTCTCTTCAAATCTTCCACGTTGACTGTTTACTAAACATATTTTATGGAGTTAAAATCTAGATTTTGTATGACTAAAACTTACCTTATACATACACAGTGTTCCATGTGGTCTTGGCACTGACCAAATACTTGAACAGCCACCCCAAACTGCTTGGAGTCCAAGCATCCTATACTTGACATAATAATGTATGTTAAAGAGCCCAGAAATATGGATGTTGCAACCCAAACGGTCACCTGAAAAAAATATCAAGTAGAAATCAAACAATGTTGAATACATCCATGTAACTTACTGAATGCAGAGGATTTGAAGAGTTAAGAAGCCAGTTAGAAAGGCCATGCAAGGAAGCAATACATAACAGTGTGGTCTATAAATGCTGGGATGCCAAAAGCACTGCTAGGATTTTTTAGTTTATTTATCCCATGATATCTACATAAAATGAATATGAATGGACATGCTTTTACTTATTCAATATTGGCTAATGGGAGAAACATGATTGAAATATCTGTTTTCACAACACAGTAACAAATGTTAATCTGCTTAAGTATTTGGGGGCTTACCCATCTCTTCTGAGCTAAAACTCCTGCTCCGACACCAAGGAGACCAATAACAAGAGGCTGAAAAATAAAGCATATCTATCGTAAAGTTGCCAAGCAATGTTCAGGAATCTCATTCTAACATATTTCTGTGATACTATTCCTTTGATGCCTGACCTATATCTTATAGGAACTATTGTAACAATCAGCTCATTGTTAGATAGTTTTAGTTAGTCAATCTTCTTTATCATGACCTTCTTAATCAAATTATCGCATTTTAACATACTGCTAAATACATTGTAGATACAAGACAGTGAATCTCATGTATCAACCTTTGAGCAGCAGAGAACATTATGAGATTGTCTTGCTGTTACATGTATTGGAGTCATAGACTGAGATGGCAAGATAAATGTGTATAAAATTGTCTTACCCCTACTCCCAGCCACCAGAGAACTGGAGTGAAAATAATGTCAGCTCTCAGCTCCAGATAATTGTCAATTTCTGAACCCAATACGATCAGCACACAACCTGCAAATCAGAATCATTCAGAAGTAATGAGAACGCAAAAACAAAATGTATATTAAAATGGAATCGCACCACAACAGGAAGAAGACTGGCATAAAGGAGAGAGGACGTCATGAAGACAAATGTCAGTGGAAGGTTTGGAGACGTGTGTATCCAACTCTTAAATAAATTATGGTGCATGAAAGCAAACTATTTTCCATTCATACTTGGAGATTTTCACCTTCAAAATTAAGTTTTCGTTGGGAAAAAATGTGCTTACAAGTTTGTTGTAGACACAAACTGAGCCAAGGCAGCACTGTCAATTTCTATTTGAAGATTTGATCACTCTGTTCTAACCAACTGAATTGGTAAAATTTATAGGTGCACGTAATTGCTGTTTATCGAGAAAAGAAAGTTTGTCAAAGAGAGAGATAAGGAAAGCCTAGTGCCAGGGTTGCAAAGATATACAAAGAACTGAATACCATCATTGTGTAAACAACTTGGTTAACTACAGAATTCACAGACAGTAATCTCGACCTTCGTACTCACTCTTCTCTAATGACAAATAAATGGTCTGATGATCAAATGAATTCGATAAGATGTTAGAACATCACAAACTAATATTTCTTGACAAGTTCCAGTATAACATGAACCTCAAGAAATATATTTTGTTTAGTTGCCTTGACATTCCATGTTCCAGCATCAATTTGACTAATTAGGACAGCCAAGAGCTGCACTAATGATGTGCAAATGACTTAAGCAAAAATCCATTTAGGCCCCAGGCTGACTCTGAGCATTATGTAGGTGGTTTACATGTGTATGGAAAGCACTTTTTATCTAATGAAATTAAGAAATGAATGCCAGGACTTCTTTTTTGCAACAACATATGGTCATCCTTTTGATTTTATTCTCCAAATCAAGACCTGGTTTCATTCATGAGATCTATTGACATCGTATGCATTTTGCCAAAAAAATATTTCATTTTGAGGAAGAGCTGGCAATGCATTTGGTCCATGTAATCAGACAGTGATTAGAATGGATGAGTTTCCCGGTGCTTTAAATTGGGCACGGAAACTTAAAGCAAAAAATATTATATCAGTGCTGAAATAACTTAGGGTGGTCTGTTTATCCTCCAGTACCATCAGAAGATAGCCTTCTTGGACAGCCAACATTGAACATTTTGATCCAGAAAGAGATCTTTATATATGACACCACAGAAAGATATTTCTCTCAAAATCAACATGTATATATATAAAAATATGTCTGTACCTGATATGAGCACAGCAGCATTGAGTAGTATCATAGTGATCCTGATGCCCCTCGCCCCAAATGGAAGTGGGTTGGCGGACATCATATCTTTCAATAAGGACGAAGTTCGCATCATTGTTGCCATGGCGATCTGTCCTCTCATCATGCTGCTACAAAAGACGACTCATCATTCAAACAGCTGTATCTGCATCATACAGGAGCTCCCTCATCTAGAAGATTGGGAAGGAGAATGACAACCTGAAAGGAAAATAACTGTAGGGTAATTAATCTGCCTCCATATCTGTCTATCGTGTTGTGTTACTGTCTGTTTATCTTTATTTATCTTTGTCTTTCTGTGTACGTGCACTTCAGCAGAGCTTTCGGTGAATAAATCAGACATGCCCCCAAAGATGGCCTCTGAGTAGCTAGTTGTTGCTTTGTAAATTGCTGGCAAAATTTTGAATGGAGAGGTATCCAGGGCGCTGATTAGCCATTACGTTTATGACACATATCTATCAGGATTCGTCTATAGGGTCGATTCTCTGAGTGTGTATGTGTCTCTGTAAATTTTTATCTCTCAATGAATCTATCTGTTTTCCTGTCTTAGTTTTTAGGGCGATGCACAGGCCAATCGCTGTTATGTATTGTAATACTTTCTTTCTTTGCATGGAGGAGCCCTCAGTATGTTCATCACCCCTGAAAGAAAATCTGCCAACAGGTGTGCAAAAACGTCATCAAAGTATGGTCAGAAGCACTTCCAAGAAATACAGAGGAATCCCAATTTAAGGCCACATCTTTTTATGCAATTAAGGGCATGCAGATCTGAAACTGGATAAATTATCTTTCTTGCTGAATAAGACCCCTGTAATGTTAGTGCAGCTAACTGGGCTATAAAAGCGCCATACACTACACAAAAACCTTTTTTTAGTCTCACTTAAATGCAGGCACTACTGTATTAGCTGTTTTTGTTTCTTGAGCATGTGACCCAGTTTTTCCTCCGTGCAATGAAGCGTGGCAGTGGGAGATTTGAGGCTCAATGCAATGCTGAGATAAACACATCAAGCAAGTGATGTTGATAACCTTTTGTGCATATCCCTGGCCTGTATATATGCATTAAAGTAATTCAAAATTGAAACTATTGGATTAAATGTTTTGTAGAAAATCCACCAGAACTTTTAATTGCAGCTCTCAGAGATAGACAGTAAAAAAGCAAGATAAAGGTATACAGACATAATTTATTACATGTATGGATGTGGATTGATGGTTGATATGAAAGAAAAAGAAAGACATACACTTAAATCATATAAAATGAAACTTAGATTTGTCAAAAATACCTTATGGTGGCAAAGTAAAATCGCCCTATTTTTTTTTTGAAAACAATTTTCTTGTTCAGATTAGTAATGTATCCTTGGTGCGTACTATCCTTCTCTCTTTTTCTGCTATCTCTTCTTGCCATTTCCGTGGCATGTTCAGGTTAAAGGGGACCACATTGGCCTATGACAGAAACCCAAAGTGGCAGGAGGGCACCTCTAATCCCCAGACCCATTGAGTGTTGGCCCCTGGCCATGCCATGGAATTACTTTTCTTATCTTCTTCCTTAGGTGTTCTGCTCAGAGTCTTTGCTTATGGCTCACGCTAGCAACACTTTCCTCAATGATGATGGTGCACAGTGGCTTCTGTCTGTATTTAGCTCATTCAGTTGGTAATATCTTTGTGTCTTCACTGGTTTCTTTGCAGAAGAAGACTCAATTTCATCTCAAAGTCAAGGACACAGGTCTGATTTCTCGATGTGATCATGTTGAGCATAAATACATATATAAGAAGGATTTCAAATTTTATAGTAGACATGATATAGGCAAATTATAAGAATCCTGCCAAAAAGATAATGTTAAGTTTCAGTTGCGCATCTTCAATTCTTTTAACTTCAATTTTTTTAACAGGCACTGTTGAGTGTTACACAATCGTTATCAAACCTTTTATCATGCTGCAACTTTTAACCTTGGAAGTTTCCTAAAGAAGGCGAGAAATTGCAAAGGTGGTGGAGTGAAAAAGACAGACCTTCAACATTTTCAGGAAATCACAAAATGAGACATATTGATAAGTCTCTTTTCTTCCTAACTATGCTGTAGCTGATAATGAGCCATGTACTTGTCTCAAACTATCGGGGACACACTGATTGGCATGTTTCCTGAAAAGTCAAGCAAACATCGGCACCATTAAAAGCACAATCGTGATAATTAAGTTGCTGGAAAATGGAATTTGGCTTTCTTTTCTTTTAAAGTAAATTACTTCGACAAAGTTTGTGACAAACTTCATAACAATGTTTAATGCTTTTATTAATATGTATAGGCCTATAAAAGGCAATATTCCTGGAGATTGAGATAGGCAGACATCTTATCAAAGCATTTGATAATGAAATAAAGAAGAATGAAGATTCACATGGGTGAGAAAAAAATCAACTTGGCAGAAAACTAATCGATGTTCTACATTAAGGTTTTGCAATAGGTCGATATTTGTTCCTTAAATTTAAGGAACAAGTATTGCTCTTGGAAAAATGTTGTAATGCCGAAAGTTGGCCCAAACAAACACATGTAGGCGCACTCTTTGAGTACATTTGATGTACTTTGGCTGCAGAAGGCTACTGGCCCATGTGAATTAGGTTTTGCTTGTCAGTCAACTTACTGCAGACAGCTAATGGTGAAATCAATGACCCCTGGAGGTCTGGGAGGGACTCCAGGCTATCAATAAAGACATCAGTCAGCTCAAGGGAGTTCTTTATGGCCCAAGAAAAAAGTCTGTAACTGAAAGTTATGTACATAGGAAACTCAACTGATTTGGCAAGGAAGATATTTTGTTATTTGAATTGTTAAACGATGCATTTTTGTAATTCAGAATTATGCCTAAATTAGAAAATATAGAAATCGCACTTTTTTGTTTTATGGGGAGCACACAGCTGTTCAGGAAAACAAAAACTTCCTCTGAAAATGGAACTTGGTAGCCAGTACACTTTAACCAATTATAACAAAATAGGTACACATGTTGAATGTGAATGCCCCAGCTTGGAAAAAAAGTTTATTAATGAGCACTCAATTCTATCTCTAGATAGCTAAGTTAAAATCTTAACGTGTTAGCACCCTTTTTTATAAAAGTTTGAGTAAGCAAGAATCACAAAAATGAATGAAAACAGACTTCACAATAATGGCTTCTGAGAATGATGTAAAAGGCTGGTATTAAATATTTTGATATTCCAGGTTTTGCAATATTTGCAAATATGGAAATAGATCACTGCTCTCACATCAATTATTTACGATTAACTAACAACGGTTAATGCCACTCACGTTATATTGTCCAGGCACACCTTCTTGTTGTAATATCCATGTAACCTCATTTATTCAGTTTATATAAAATCCAAAAGTGTTATGCATTTCTTTCAATATGTAACTACTAAGCTTCAACAACATTTCAACATGAACAGCAATATAGTATCTACTTTCCACATGCAGGCTCCACATCCACATGGCTGTGTGCTCTACTGTTGCATGGCTCATGTTGCCTGTCTAGCAGCACCATAGCATTTGCGGCAACTGGCTTAGCACAGCATCTTTTGACCAAACCCTGATCCCAAATGCTGCTGAGGAGAGCCACACCTCCTCCCTGCTGGAACACTTTATCATTGCAAGAGGAGGCAGGGCTTATCTAATGGAATTCAATAAACAGTACCATTAAATGAATAAAGGTAAATGGAATTTGTTGTCACTGGTGTAATGATGAAATTACCATCCTTTTATCACCTATTGATGTTTTTCTGATTTTTCTTTGCATTCTGATTGATCAAGGGGTCAAATATGAGGGGGGCACGTGCATGATGTTAAGTAACAGTTTACCAGATCATTGATCTGAATATGTCCTCCCCAACCCTTAACACACTTCTTTTGTCCAAAGATTAAGATAACATCTTGCAATCAATCTCACTGAGGTTATATCTGACATAATCTGGAGCTATGACTGTCTTTTCTATTTACGGCAATACTGCTGAGATTGGTCCACAGTTATTGCCCATGGGTTCAGCGCAGCGGATTTTCTTCCTGGATTACTGTGAGAGTTGAGGAGGTATCTACGCCTATCTTGTTGCAGGTTGGACGAGGCATGTCAAAGCTATAAAAGTTTGTCACACTGGAGTAACTTATGAAAGAAATTTCACATTGGAAATATTTAATCAACTGTTGGTGACTATAGATGATCATCTTTTAGAAATGACAGACACATATACATGTAATTGGCATTTTGATCTCTTTCAGATGAAATTTAGCCAATAAACATTGTCCAGATGACAATTTTCAATCAGATCATTAAAATGAAGAGTATATTGAGATGTATGATTTGGTAGCAACCAAGACAACCAGAAAAATTGTGATTGGTTTATTGTGGTGATTTCTTCTCTTTGACATTTTTGTTGAATCTTATTTATCTAAATTCCTTGAAAAAAAAAGATAATTTTCTGGTTTTTTTTGCAAACTACGTAATGAAATACCCAAGGACTACTGTTGAAACATTTCTTCATGAACAACTGAAGCCTTGTTCAGGAATGCTAATCATTGGGCTAACAAATTTTGATTAATCTGTCACTTCTGCTCTCATTGAGGTATGTGAAAAATCGAATCTGTCTGAATTTCTTTAAAACAGGATGATTTCTGTTGCAATACCTATACTACTAGCTGGAACTGTAGAATGAAGTACCCAAGGGCTGGTATTGAAAGATTTTGTCAAGGAAAACTATAGCCTAGTTTATGAATTTAATCATGGGGTTAACACATTTTGATATATCAGGCAGTTCTGGTAATTCACCTTTCATCGCAAAATTGATTAATCGCAATCATAGGCAAGTCGTATTGCTCCTAGCCCTAATGATTAATTTTTTGGTTTGACTTACTTTCTCCAACCTGAAACTAGCATTGGCAGGTCTGTATGTGTTTCCCCTTTCCATCGATCCAGCAAATAAAAGGCAGAAGCAGTACAAAACCTACCTCAGCTGACCAAAAATTGCTAGGCTCTTCTTGCTCTATTATTGTCAAAGTAAAATGATCTGTACAACTTGGAAACAACATACAATGGTTATTCTTTGGTATATTTCTATATCTTTTTTTATGCAAAACGTTTACTTTAGAATCATTTTACCTTGAAAAAAGAAAAGGAAACCTATGGATTTGAAGAAATCTACCTGGCTCAAATAATATTATCGTATCTGTTAAGATTTATAAGACAAATTTTGTACTAAATTTTGTTGTATTAGAGAAATTGCATCACACCAAGACCATAAGAGAAAGAATACAACGAAATTGTTAATTCATGTGTATATAGTGTACACAGGAATTTGCAGTTTCAATTCTGTTCAATGTCGATTACTGCATTGGGAAGATAGGGAAAACTCGTATTAAATAGTCCCTATCATTTACTTTCCAAGTAGCATCGTAACATCGCCAAAATTGTTTTAAACTACGAAAGACGAAATGGTAAAATACCAGCTGTATAGACCTAAGTACCAAATAAATACAATATAAGCCATAATAATTTGTATTTGATGACATCAAATTGCTTATTCTCATTAAAATTATCATCAAAACTGGACTGAAGAATATTTTTTCATGAACTGACCAGGCCAGACTGGCTTCAAATTGTCAAACATATGGACCACACTAACCAAACTACACATAAAATGATGTATTTACTAATAGGTTTTGCTTGTCAATGTCAGACAACTGCAGACAGCTAATGGTGAAATCAATGACCCCTGGAGTTCCGGGGAAGACCTTGAGCTAGCAACGAAGACACCAGTCAACTCCTGAGAGTTTTTTTACTATCTATATCACAAAATGATTGCAGAAGATACTTTCCATCACAACTTCAGACTTATAAATAAACATCAGTTTAGACATAGTGGGTGCTACATCTATTTCACACTGATGGATTAAGCTCCCACGGCAGTTAAGAGCCACCAAGCAACAAACTGCACTTGAAGAACTTCGAAAAAACCTACACTGTCAAAGCAAGAAAATGGATAGCTCTTGCATTTGAGCTAAATAACAACAGTATGAGTACTGAAGCAGTGAAGCAGAATGCACCGATTAAAACATCAACAATCTATCAATGTTATGAACAACTTCTTATATCTATTAATAACAAACTCAGTACACATTTATTCAGGTTTCTACTCCTTTGTTACAACAGCTTCAATAAGCATGTGATTCTTTACAACTTGCTTTGGAGCATTTCAGTTTAATCTGATTGGTTCTGCATCCAGCAAGAAACAATCAGATAAAGGTAAACATAAATTATTATTTGAATTTATAACTAATCAAGAAGATGAAGGTTTAAAAGTATATTGTTAAAGTCAATAATGTACTTTTAAAGAGCATCTTGAGTTGTGTTGGCAATCTGCACAGTCAGAAACATTGTGATTGGTTTCTTTTAGTATTTTCTTCTTATCAAGATTTTTGTAAAACAAATTTGTCTGAATTTCTGTTAAAAACAGGATAAGGATCTTACAGTTCTTTTTGCTACACCTGAACTGTGGTTTGAAATACCCAAGGGCTGGTGTCAAAACATTTCCTCAAGGAAACTGTAGCCGTGTTTATGAATGTTAATCACAGGGTAACAAATTTTGATATATCTGTCATTTCTTGCAATGTGCCATCATTCATAACCCGATAAATCTCAACATGCCACATTGCACCGAGCCTCTGATGATTAATTTATTTGTTAAACTGACTTTCTTCAACCTGAAACTAGCAGTGGCAGGTCTGTATGTTTTTCCTCTTCTATCGATCCAGCAAATGAAAGGCAGCAGCAGTAAAAAAAAAACCTGTACTTTAGCAGAAGAAAATTGTGAAGCTTATACAGCTCTATTGATGTCAAAAGTCATACAATCTGTAGAACTTAGAAACAACTTATAACAGTTACTCTTTGGTTCATTTCTAAAACTCCTCTAAGGAAAAGCTTTTTGAATATGTGTCTATATGTTATATCTTTGGGTGCTAGGGGAAGTGTGTAGATCTTTCCTAGTTTAGGATTTTGATCTTGGTCACTGAAGACCTGTATATTGCAAAAGTGGAAGATGTGGAATTGTGCATGCAAATATCCAGACAACAGCAATTATCATTTTTGTCTTAAACATTTTTGGATAAATTCATGTTAATGAAAGCATTCTTGGCGCAATTACAAAAACTGCTTGGGTGTCACAATGAAATTGTTTTTGCCAATTTGTTTGCGTGTAATTACAAAACTTGATACATTGTAAATTTTTCTGGTTTATATATTCTGCAAAACCTGGTTGATACACCAAACGCCTGCTGTTGAAATATTTCTTACACAAACTTGCAGCCTTGGTTATTTATATGTCAATCATTAGTGACACTCTTGATATAGGCTACCTGTCACTTTGGAGCCTAACTTATAAAACTGTAAATCCTCGCCACATTTTTGTAAGACAAACTTTCTTCCGGTTAACATTTACTGTGCCAGGTTTGTATGTGTTTCCTCCCTCTATTGATCCAGGAAATAGAAGGTAGCAGCAGTACAAAATCTGTACTTCAGCTGACAGAAAGTTGTCAAGCTGTTTACTGCTTTATTGATGTCTAAAGTAAAATTATCTGTGTGAATTTAGAAACAACTACTTACAATAGTCATTCTTGGATACGTTTCTAAACTTTCTCTTCAGCAACGTTTAATTCAGAGTCGTTTTAGAAGATACATGTAAGAAGCAGTTTTGTACAGAAATTTGTTGTATTTAAGTAAAGAATGCGACAAAATTATACATTGTATAAGGCAGGCATTTACAGTTGAAGTTAAGCACAAAAAGCCAAACAAATCTTAAAATGCCATGGACATAAACTATATTGTAAAAAAGCAGGGATGAATGATATTTTGGAAGGCTGTGTAAAACAATTTTGATAAAATGGTAAAACACAGGCTGTTGGATTTAAGTGCTAAATGATTTCAATATAAGTGCTAAATAATTCAAATATAAGCGCTAAATAATTTCAATATAAGGCATCACAAGTTGATTTCCCTGGCAGCAATTATCTGTCTCGGATATTCTCACCGAACCTATTGTCAAAACTGGAATGAGTAATACCTGTTTACCAACTTGGTGTGTTCACCAACTTGTCAAACCAATGGACCACCTTGACGGTGTTAACACAGCAAATGATGAATCTTATAAATAGGTTTTGCTTGTAAATGTCAGTCAACTGGAGTCAGCTAATGGTGAAATCACTGACCCCTCTAGCTCTGGGAGAAACAGCAAATGGTAAAATTGAAATGAGTGACACCTGGAGCTCTGGGGAAGAATTTGGGCTATCAATGAAGACATCAGTGGACTCCTGGGAGTAACTGTTATTTACTGTCTTTTAATCTTTCAAATAAAATGGTTGAAAAAAACAAAAAACAAGAAACGGGAATTAAGTTATGTACATTTATTTCAAGAAAGCACAACCCTTTGAAGCAGAAAGAAACATGACATTGTACAACTGTAGAAGATGCATCACTTCACAACTTCAGACTTGTAGACTGACATTTACTAAATAACACAAATGAGCTTCCATTTAGAAATGTTGCAAGTTACATTTTTGTTTCTTAGGGATGGATTAAGCTCACTTCTGCTGGCAGTTAAGAGCCACCAAGCAACAAACTGCATTTGAAGTACTTAGAAAAACCAACACTTTCCTGAAAAAGATATTGGAACCCCTCACATTTCAGCAACAGTAGCATTGCGAGAGTCTGAATACTGAAGCCAAATGCAAAGCGTGAATGTAGTGAACAAACTCTAAATCCTATAAACAACTACTTAGATCTATTAATAGCATCTTCGGTATTAATGGCATCCTTGCTACAAATTTAATCAGGTTCATGCTCATTTGTTGCAACAGGTTCAATAAACATCTGATTCTTTTTGCATAGCTCTCTTAACTAAATCTGGTTGGTTCCACATACAAACAATTCTTTGAAAATAAAAGGAGGAGCAATGGTGAGAGTAAATGCCTGTTATAGTATAGACTGTTTCATATAGAGTGTTTCACGTCATTGAAATGTATTTGAAAGTATGAATTTATATTTGCAAGGACTACTTATTTTCACTGGTACGTTATTTGTTCATGACACCTACCTTTCATTTGTTGACCACAAGAAATTACCACTTTGGCTTTTTTGTAATATCCATGAAATCAGTTTCATGTTATTCCGTTTTCACAACATCCAGTTAAAAGTTACATCCCACAGAACAGTTATGCTTCAGCATGAAGTACCAGAACCCACATGGCAGTGTGCTCTACTGTTTCACAGCTCATGTTGCCTGTGAGGCAGCATCATAGCTATTGCTGCAACAAGCTTAGTGCAGCATTCTTTTGACCAAGGCTTGATGCCAAACGCTGTTGAGGAAAGCCACACCCCCGTCCTGCTGTAAAGCTTTACCAATCGAAGGAGAGGGAGGGCCTCAGAGAGCTTATCTCTTCGGAATCATTGGCAAGACTGTGGTGTGTCATTTGTGTCGTTTTTCTCTTTATATGCCTTTTAAAGAGTACATTGTACATAGTTCCATAAAATGGACAGCAACTAAAAGTTACTGAAGGAGAGGAGAACAGGATTACGTTGTAGATGTGTCAGCCAAATTTACATGGTAGATATCAAGAAATTTCAAATTTGCTGCAAGTCTGAACAAGCATTATGTGATTGACGGCAAAACAAGGCGATCGTGAAAATTTGGCAATCTGTCAGTGAATGGGAGAATTACATGTACTTTACAAAATGACAATTACTTAAATCACAGAAGGGATTTTAATGAAAAATTCCTGTCCTTTCTAGATAAGCTCACTGGCTTACATATCAAAATGACAGGACGCTGAGGACGTGGATATCAAATTACAGAAGTTTTGAATGGGGAGCAAATTGGATAGATAAAACATGGAATATCTGTATTTTTTATACATGGGTGATAGGAAGAATGGTTCAGAGTCACAATACCAGTTTAAGAAACAAGCAAATGACACTGTTGAACCTGAATCTCATTGATAGGAATATAGCTATGTAGAAATTGTGATAAAAAGTGTGGTTCAGAACAACAAACCTCATGAATGTCAGGTTTCGGAAGAATACAAGATGATGCTGAAGGACAAATGTTTGTTTTGCAGCAGACCTGACATGAATGAGGCACTCTCTAATTTAGTTTTACTCATCTCTAAATACAAAAATGAACTTCCAATTAAGAAAATGATTTTCCATGGCACTGTGTTTTATGAGTGACCTTAGAATCCCTACCAACCATACTGACCAATCACACCATTTCTTTCACCACAAAACAATGTGACACCATCACTTCACTGACCACTGTTCACATAGCAACATCAGGAATTTTTTTAAGTGGTTTACAGGGATGAACCAAATGCTGTGAACCACATGGTTTATTTTTACTTGAATGATACCACTTATTGTGTGCGAAATCATCTCAATTACAGATCGAAATACTCAAAAGCAGTTGTCGAAATATTTAACAACATATATTGGGAAAACTGCATGCAACCTTTGACAAGGACGAATCTGTCAATGAAAGAATGAATCAAGAATTAATTGAATAGTTCCAAGGCTTCAATCCAAATGTTTTAACTTTCGGGTAATTGGAAGACATTCCATTTATAATCCCTAAATGGCCTAGGGATAAGGGGCCAACCAGATGATCATTGGGAGGCTGGTAGGACCACATCGATTGGGTCTTTATTTAAGTAAACTTAATACAGACTTGATACAGACGCAATCTCTCTTTCTAAAACTCAGTGCGGCTCAGTGTCAGCTCTAGTTGAGCCATGGTTTTTCGTTAAAAAAAAGAAAAGAAAAAAAGCTCGAGAAAGATAAATAG
Source organism: Platynereis dumerilii (assembly GCA_026936325.1). Lineage (NCBI taxonomy): Eukaryota > Metazoa > Annelida > Polychaeta > Phyllodocida > Nereididae > Platynereis > Platynereis dumerilii. Next base: position 270,785 of record JAPTHN010000190.1, read on the forward strand.
AAGAAAAGAAAGTTAGTGACATCTGACAAATGTAATCTGAAATTTTGGATCTTGATCAGAGCTGGAGCTCAAAATCTGCCAAGTAGGCACCAGATCTTCCAACTTCTTCTTGCCATTCTGTCATTTGAACTGTAAAATGTACTTGTAATGCTAGCAATGCATGGGTATTGGGTAAGTTTCAAGCCACTTCCAGTTGATATGTCATCAGTTATACAAGGCAATTTGTCAATAATTATTATGCTTTTGCCTGGCTAACATTTGTTGATTCAGATATTAGAATGTTTATATACATATGAGGTGGTAGGCTGATAGGCATTGCTCTTGTTATATTGATCAGGAACAGGGAATTAATCTATTATCTATTCACCCCATACTGTATCTTTTTGTGTGTATTGTAAGAATTTTTCGTCACTGCATTGTAGTCATCCATCAGCTGTAGTACATGGATGGGTTGCGCTCCTTGCATGCACACCATTTATTCTCGTTCTTCTGCTATCTTACTTGTCATAACTCTGTCATTTTCAGGTTAAAGGAGTCCACCTTGGGCTACACATTGGCTTTTTGGCAGAATCCTCAAGTGGCAGAGGGCACCTCTAGTCCCTCAACCCATTGAGTCTGGGCTCCTTGCCATGTCATGAAATTACGTCTTCTTGCTTGTGGTGAATCTTTGCTCATTGCTCATGTTGGAAAATCATTTAGAGAGTGGATTTCAATTATCAACAATTGCAGTGTATACACCATGTAGTGATCATACTGATTGATGTACTGGCAAAGTACTAATGCTGCTTTGCATTTTTCATCACTGCCAGATAGTATTCTCCTAACGCCCCCGGCCCCCCGCCCACTTCTTCAGGTAAATATGATGATAAAATCTCACAATTAATGTCAGTGAGTTTATATCTGACATGATCTGGAGCCTTGAAAGCCATTCCTATTGACATGTCAACACTAAAAGCTGCTTGGTACAGATAGCTTTCTTATATCAAACAGCTGAGATCAGTCCATATTTCTTTAATTTCCCATGGGTATGGTGAATAGATTTTCTTCATGAATTTGAGAGAGATTGCATGGAGAAGATGTCAACAAGGCGTTTTGTTGCTGGTTGGCCAAGACATATCCAAGCTATTAACATCCCGACAAATTTGTGAAAAAGGAATACATTTATTAACAGCCCTGAGCTTGCCATGTTGTATGAGTAGATAGTTTTCAGATTTTCAGATTGGACATCTTTAATCCAATACAAGTGAAAAGATTATATAATAGATTACACACAGCTTTAATTAACTTTCTGATTTATTAGATGATATTTAGCCAACATTGTGACTGGTTTCTCTTTACATTTTCTTTACATTGAAATTGATGTGAAATCAAATTTGTCTAATTGCTATAAAAAATTTGTAATTTTACTGTTTAAGTTTTGCAATACAAGGAACTGTGGATTGAAATGGCCAAGGGCTGGTATTGAAAAATTTCCTCAAGGGAAACAGTTTATGAATGTTTATCCCGGTGTAAAGAATTTTGATATATCTGTCATTTCCGGTAATTCACAAAACAAGCCAATAAATCTCAACCGTTTGTGTGCCACATTTCGCAAAGCCCCTAATGATTAATTTTTTGTTCAACTAACTTTCTTCAGCCTGAAACTAGCCATGGCAGGTTTGTATGTTTTTCCCTTTCTATTGATCCAGCAAATGAAAGGCAACAGCAGTACAAAAAACCTGTACTTTAGCAGATAGAAATTGTGAAGCTGATACAGCTCCTTTGATCTCAAAAGTCATACATGTATGATCTGTAGAACTTAAAAACAACTTTTAACAGTTATTTTTTGGTTCATTTCTAAAACTCCCATTAGGATAAACTGTTTGTGATTATTACAGAAAATACTTCTAGATGTTATATCTTTGGATGCTGGAAGAAGGGTGTCAATATATGTTTTTTAATTTAGGATTTTGGTTTGGGTCACTAAAGATTAGTGTACTGTGCATCACCAGAAGTTGAAGAAGTGGAATTGTGCACGCAAATATCCAAACAAAAATGATTATCATTTTTTCTTCAACATTTTTGGATAAATTCATGTAATGGAAGCATTGTTGAAGCAATTGCAAAAACAGCTTGGGAAACAGCCGCCTGAAATTGTTTTTACAAAGGTTTTATATGTGCAAATCGTAACTACAAAACTTGATATATACAGCGTAAATGTTTCTGGTTTATATATTTTGCAAAACCTGGTAGATATACCTCAGGCCTGCTGTTGAAATACTTCTTAACACAAAATTGCAGCCTTGTTTATTGTGTCAATCTTTAGCGACACTCTTGATATCTCTGTCACTTTGGATCCTAACTTTAAAAGTGTAAATCCTTAATTAATTTTGTAAGACAAACTTTCATCAGCCTAATACTTTCTGTGGCAGGTCTGTATGTGTTTCCTCCCTCTGTCGATCCAGAAAATAGAAAGCAACAGCAGTAAAAAACCTATACTTTAGCTGACAGAAAGTTGTTTTAAAGAGCTCTTATTGCTTTATCGATGTCTAGTGTAAAATATTCTGTGTGAATTCAGAAACGACTTAATTTATTTTTTTAAAAGTAAATTTATAACACTAAGGACAAAAGAGAAAGTATGGGACAAAATTGTATATTGTATAAGGCAGGCATTAACAGTTAAAGTTTAGCGCAAAAAGCCAAACAAATCATTAAACACCATGAACATAAACTATATTGTTAAAACCATAGACATCTCTATGGTTAAAATGCATGGTAATATTTGGGAAGGTGTAAAACAAGTTTGATAAAATGGTAAAATACAGGCTGTTGGATTTAAGTGCCAAATGGTTTCAATATAAGTGCTTAATAATTTAAATATAAGTGCTAAATAATTTCAATATGAGGCATCACAAGTTGATTTCCCAGGCAGCAATTATCTTCATCAAATTTTCTCAACATAACTACTGTCGAAACTGGAATAAATAATAGATGTTCACCAACTTGGTTTGTTCACAACCTTGTCAAACCAATTGACCACCTTGACGGTGTTAACACAGCGGATGATGAATCTTATAAATAGGTTTTGCTTGTTAATGTCAGTCAACTGGAGTCAGCTAATGGTGAAACCACTGACCCCTTGAGCTCTGGGGAAAACAGCTAACAGTGAAGAATTCTGGCTATCAATGAAGACATCAGTTGACTCTAGGGAGTTCTTTACTGTCTTTCAAACAAAATGGTTGTTTATAACTGGAAGTTATGTACATAGATTGCAAGAAAGCTCAACCCCTTGAAGCAAGCAGAAAGAAACATGCACAATTGCAGAAGATTCATCACTTCACAACTTCAGACTTGTAAACCGACATTTACTAAATAACACAAATGAGCTTCAGTTTAGAAATATTTCATATTACATCTTTTTTTCTGAGGGATGGATTAAGCTCACTTCTACTGGAAGTTAAGAGCCACCAAGCAACAACTGCACTATAAGTACGTAGAAAAATCAACCCTATCCAGAAAACGAAAATTGGTAGCCCTCACTTTTCAGCAACATGGCAACGGTTTGAATACAGAATGTGAATGTACCAGTTAAAAATTTAAAAAACTGTAAATCCTATTAACCACTCCACTTAGATCTATTAATAGCAAACTCAGTACAAATTTGATCGTTCAGGTGCTCATCTGTTGCAGCTGTTTCAATGTCCATGCTATTCTTTTTGCGTAGCATTTTTTGGCTGCTAGTTAGTTCTACTTGTTTCAAGAAACAATAAGATAAGGGTAGAATAAGTATAGTATTACTTGAAAAAGTCAATGAAAACAAAACAAATCTGTAAAGAGATTGTGAAAGTAATGCCTGTAATATCTAGAGTCGTTCATGTCATTGAAATATATTCAAAACCATCAATTTATATGTTAAGCATTGGAGCAGAGAGCATGGTGCAAGGAGTATTTATTGTCAATATATGTATCAATTGTGATACTATTCATGAAATGTCAATAAAAGTGATATATATGTTGTCAAGCATGACACCAATTGACTGCACTTACCTATCATTTTCCGACCACATGGAGTGACTGCTTCAACTTAATACTGATATCCATGAAATGTTTAATGTTTTGATAACATCCAGTCAGAGGCTACATCCAACATAAACAGAACAGTTATGCTTCTGCATGAAGTTCCAGAACCCACATGGCCGTGTGCTCTACTGTTTCACAGCTCATGTTGCCTGTGAGGCAGCATCATAGCTTTTGCTGCAACAAGCTTAGCGAAGCATTCTTTTGACCGAGGCTTGATGCCAAATGCTGTTGAGGAAAGCCACACCCCCGTCCTGCTGTAACACATTACCAGTCGAAGCAGAGGGAGGGCCTCAGAGAGCTTATCTGTGCAGAATCATAGGCAAGACTCTGGTGCGTCATTTGTGTTTTTTTTCTCTTTATATGCCTTTTAAAGTATACATTGTACAATGTGCAAGATATGCCAAATCTCATTCTCTTCAGAATTTGAATAAATTTTTTTTGAAGATGAATAAATGTTTTCGTGCCTTTTCCTTGCTTGACAAGTAAAGCAAGCGCATGATCAAAAGGAAATTTATATCACACTGTTCAACAAATTGTTCATTCATTGCAATCGCAGAACGCCAAATCAAACACTTAATTCATAACTTAAGATTTAGCCAGAGTATCCTAATAATAATTCCAAACACTCCTCTTCTTATTTACAAATAAGCACCAACCTTGGCTGTCAAACAGTAGTGTTGAGATTGGTATGCGATTTTTTAAAATTACCCATAGTTCCATAAAATGGATAGCAACCGAAAGTAACTGAAGGAGAGGAAAACAGAATTACATTGTAGATAATGACAGATTGACATGGTTGGTAGATTTCAAGAAATTTCAATTTTGCTGCAAGTCAGATCAAGCATCATGTGATTGACGGCAAAACAAGTTGATCATGACAATTTGGCAATCTATCAATGAATTGGAGAATTACCTCGCAAAATGAAATGGACTTAAAATTACAGACAGGATTTTAATGAAAAATCCCTGTTCTTTATAGATAAGCTCACTGGCTTACATTTAAAAAATGACAGGACGAGGGCATCAAATTACAGAGATAGACCCATATGTCCTGCAGGTTTTGAATGGGGAGCAAATTGGATAAATAAAACTTGGAATATCTGTATTTTTTATACATGGGTGATTGGAAGAACGGCTCAGATACCACAATACTGATTCGAGAGACTAAAGAGTTACACCGTTGAAGTTGAAACTCATCCATACGAGTATAGCTTTGTAGAAATTGTGATAAAAAAGTGTGGTTCAGAGCTATAAACATCACGAATGTCAAGTTTAGGAAGAATGCAAGATGAGGCTGAAGGACAAATGTTTGCTTTGCAGCAGACCGGACACGACTGAACCACACTCTAAGTTTTACTAATATCCAAAAATAAAAATGAATCTCCAATCAAGAAACTGAGTGATTTTCCATGATACTGTGTCTTATGAATGACCTAAGAATAGCCCTAATACCACTCTGACCAATCACACCATTTCTTTCACCACAAAACATTGTGACATCATCACTGCACTACCCACTGTTTACATAGCAACATCAAGCATATTTTTCATGTGGTTTTAACAAGGATGAACCAAATGCTGTGAACCACATGGTTTATTTTTACTTAAATGATACCTCTTATTGTGTACGAAATCATCTCAATTCCAGATCGAAATACTCAAAAGCTGTTGTTGAAATATTTAACAACAAGAATGGAGAAAACTGCATGCAACCTTGGCCAAGGAAGAATCCGTCAGTTAAAGAATTAATCAAGAATTAATTGAATCGCTTCGAGGCTTGAATCCAAATGTTTTAACTTTCGGGTAATTGGAAGACATTCCATTTATAATCCCTGAATGGCCTAGGGATAGAGGGCCAACCGGATGGTCATTTGGAGGCTTGGAGGGCCACATTGATTTGGTCTTAATCTTAGCAGACTCGATTCAGACTTGATGTAGACGCAATCTCTCTTTCTAAAACTCAGTCCGGCTCAGTGCAGATAGAGTTGGGCCAGAGGGAATTTTTTTAATGAAAAATGACAGTTCCAGAAAGGTAAATAGAAGAAAAGAAAGTCATTGACATCTGAAAAAGTGTAATCTGACATTTTTGATCTTGATCACAGCTGGAGCCTGGAATCGGCAGAGTAGGTGACATATCTTCCAACTTCTTCCTGCTATTCTCTCATTTGAACTGTAAAATCTAACTTGTAATTAAGCAATGCATGGGTATCGGGTAAGTTTCAAGCCACTTCTAGTTGATATGTCATCTATTATAGAAGGTAATTTAATAATTATTTTACTTTACCTCACTATCAATTGTTGTTTAAGAAATCAGAATGCTGATACATATGGTGATAGGTTTGTTGTCAATGCTGTTGTCATATTTATCGGGAACGGTGAATTAATCCATTCACCCCATATTGTACCTTTTTATGTGCATTGTAAAAATCAATCCATCCATGCAGGTTCATATCTGCTTGTCTATGTGCTGTCTGCTTATATAAGCATTGCAGTCATCCTTCAGCTGTAATGCATGGAGGGGTAGTGCTCCTTGCATGCACACCATTTATTCTCAGTTCTTCTGCTATCTTTTCTTGCCATACTGTAACTCTGTCATGTTCAGGTTAAAGGGGTCCACCTTGGGCTACACATTGGCTGTTTGGCAGAATCCCCAAGTGGCCGAGGGCACTTCTAGTCCCTCAACCCATTGAGTATTGGCTCCATGCCATGTCATGAAAATTACCTCTTCTTGCTTTTGGTGATTTTTGCTCATTGCTCATGTCAGAAAATCATTTAGAGCAGAGTCCGCGAAAAGTGCCGGTTTGCCGGTCAAAACCGGCAAATATAGCGTGTGACCGGCAAAAATAAAGTGGTTACCTGCCCAAATGTCCGATGGGTTACCTGGAGAGTCTATGAGCTGACAAAGCAACCAATGCAATTAGTGCTGGCCTTTGAAATCGCCAGTGCAATTGAAACAATCACTGACTCAATTTGAGAGGGAGAGGTGTCAAATGGATTGCTATTAAACAAAAGAAGATTGAATAGCTCAGCAAATTGCAATTAGCAATGTTTAGTATTAGCAGTACAAGATTTGAGGCCCTGCAAGGTTACAGCAGTAGGTGTGTTTCATATCATGGGTTCTGACGGGTTTTCTCTAGTAATGCACAAGGAATGAACAGACCTATATCACTGAATGGCCTGAACATTGACCCAAAGTAACTTTTTTGTAATTCTGCGATTCTTCAGTTGCTGTTCACACAAAAGAGATGCATACACTCTAAATCCAAAAACACAACTTTCAAAATTTAAACTGAAATATATAGAGCCTTAAAGTTACATTAAAGTGCACTACAGTTTTAAGACTTACGTTGCTTCACAACAACAGATTATTAGGCTCTGATTGTCTTTTGGAGAAGTTTGGACTTTGGAGTAACTAAAGATTAAAGTGACATTTCTGAAGGCCCACAAAATCAGGAATACCAATTGAAATTAATAAAATTGTAATTTCGGGCTGACAGGATTTTATTCGGGCAGACAAGATCTCATTTGGGCAGGTAAACTTCAAGATCTACCTGCCCGAATGTCCTGCACGACAAAAGCACTTTTCGCGGACTCTGATTTAGAGAGAGGATTTCGATGATCAACGATTGCAGTGTCTACACCATATATTGTACTGATCATACTTCCATTATTCCATTAGCTGATGTTTTTGCCTCCATGTTCCGAAGATGCCCCTTAATATATCTTCCTATCATTTATGTACGTATAACAACATATTTTGAAAAATACAATTGCTGTATAACACCACCAAACATGTGATGCATGAGGAGATGATCACAATTTCAACCTTGGAAGTTGGCTAACAAGGAAAGAAAGGAAAAGATAGAATGAATTAGAGGAACCTGAGGCATCTTTTAGGAAATTGAGAGGATAAGCAACTTGATGAGTGTCATTTTTTGCAGATCAGCTGACCTTCCTCGGATGATAGCTGACGAGAAATGCACCAAGCTGCCAGGGACACACTAATTGGCTCATTAAGTGTAAGAGCAAGGACTGAACATTTGCAAGAAAAGAGTGTTTTTAGTTTCTGTTTTGGGATGCCAGTTTTTGATAAATCTCTTGCTAACTGGATGGCCGAATTGTTAAAGTTAGAATAAGAATATATATGTAATGTCAGCTGTCAAATAGCACTGAACCCTTCCAACTGACATGTTGTTATCCTGACTTTCTGCCGGTTTGAAACTAGCAGTCGCTGGTCTCTAAGGCATTTCCACCTTCTATTGATCCAGCAAATAGAAAGCAACAACAGCACAAAACCTGTACTTTAGACGTCAGATATTGTGCAACTTGCTTCACATCTGAAGTTAAACGATCCTGTGAACCTGGACACCTTTTTAAATGTTATTCAAGTCAGATATAGTATGTTACTTCAGAATTACATCTATAAATTTAACAGAGTTGATAAAATCATAAAGACTGACCTAAATGAAAATAAAACTAAATCAACCAGGCACAGGCCGTCTGAATTTGTGTGTGAAGTTACAAATGGCAAAATAAAAGTAAAGATTAAAAATAAATAAAATACAAGCTGTCAAATTGCACTGTACCATTCCAAGGACACATTAATTGGCTCATTTAGTGCAACCTCAAGCAAGAGGAGGCACACAACCTAATATGCAAGGACAAAGTTGTTGTCTTTCCCTTTCTTATGGGGTGTCAATTTGTGTCTTTCCTCATGCTTTTTTAAGTGGTAAAACTGGAAAAGTGAAAATTTGTATATGCAATGTTAGCTGTCAAAATGCACTGAGCCCTTCCAACTGACATTTTTGTTATCCTGGCTTTCTGCATGTCTACAGCTAGCAGTCACAGGTCCCTAAGGCATTTCCGTATTCTATTGATCCTGCAAATAGAAAGCAACAACACAAAACCTGTACTTTAGCCGTCAGATATGTGCAACTCGCTTTACATCTGAAGTTAAACGATCGTGTGAACTTGGACATTTTCTTAAAGGTTATTCCATTCAGATGTATGTTACTTCAGAATAACAAATATACATTTACCAGAGTAGATGAAATCAAAAAGACTGAATTCAATGAAAATAGAGCTAAATCAACCAGGTCTTATAACACTGGGACCACTGTATGTTGCCTGTGAACTAGTAGAAGAACCACATAAAAAATAATTCGAAACTGCAGGAAATTCCGGTTGAATACTTTAAGAGAGAGCAGATTCATAATTATGTTTGATATACATGTGAAGATACATTCAATTTGAGGATTCTTATTCTGTAGATTTGCTGAAAAAAGAAAGAAAAACTAAAGAAACAAAAAGTAGCAAGCAACCGCAATTGTAATTTCATCTTGGCAATATCAGTAACTGTGCCAAGCTCTAATCAAATCCAGTCCCCATCAAAACCAATACAATCCTGTGATTCCCATTAAAAAGTACAATGAATTGGGATGATATGGTTCACACGCCAGTAGCAGTGCCGCACAGATACATCTTGAAATAATGTACCTTATGCCCCAGTCTCACGGCACGTTACGGAGAACTTTTTTGCCACTGAGGGGTAGCTTGAGTTGAATTCTAGGAAAAAAATGACTATCCCGGCGACATACAATGTTTATAAAACCATTACATAATTAATTAAAAGCATATCACGGCGGGGTACTTTTGGTTCACTGTGGGGAAGAAAAGTTGTACGCCGTCCCCAAAAGTTCGCCGGGGGAAAGGAATTTCCTCCTCCTGAGGGATACTTTTATATCGCCCCGAGATATAAAAAGTACCCCTCAGGGAACCTCTAACTGCTCCTCAGTGAACCTATTTCACCGCGGCGGGATGTCAAAAACTGCCGGCGTGGCTTCAAATGTCCCCCCAGGGGCAGGAAAGGTCCCCGCGGGGGCAGGAAAGGTCCCCACGGGGGCAGGAGAGGTCCCCTCAGGGGCAGGGGATGTCCTAATATCCCGCCGGAGATGTTTTTGAGGCGTTCTCACTGAAAAAATCCACGCCGGACATCCAAAAATCAAGAAAATTTTGGGCTCTGTTCCGCCGTCATGAAAAAAAAGTTTGTACCTGTTGAATCTTTTTGACATCAACGGCGCAGTTTTTCCATTTCTAGGAACCGCTGAGGGGAACAAAAACTTCCCCTGGGGGGATGTGAAAAGTCGACGGCGGATCACCCAAATTCGTCCAAATTACCAGGAAATACTTCGACGCCGATTTAAATAGTTCTCCGGGAGCCGCCGTGAGAATGTAGCATTAGCTGCAGAGGGCAACAGTGCCATGTGAATTTGTTTTTGCTTGTCAGTATCACTGCAGACAGCTAATAGTGAAATCAGGGTTTTCGAAGATCGTCAGTCCTTCAGACCTGACTGACAGTTTTTCCAGTCGGTCTGACAACTTTATCCTCTTTGTCAGACCAAATGTCTGACACTCAGTTTGACACTTGGTAGTCAAAAATATTGGAAAAATTCCTATTAGTCAATTTTGCAACATTTAGTGGTCACTTTCCAGCTTCTCTGGATTATTGCTCACTTCAATGGTTTTTTAATGACCCCTGGAGCCCAAACATAGGGACAATTTGTGTCATTAAATTTTTCGGTCTTACAAAAACTCTTTCGGTCTGACAAGACCTATTTGTGTGTCAGGCCGAGTGTCTGGCAGAGCACTGATGATCTTCGAAAAGCCTGTGTGAAATCAATGACCCCTGGAGCACTAGGGCAGACTTGAGGCTCTCAAAGAAGACATCAGTCAACTCCTGGGAGTCTTTCATGGTCCAAGAAAAAGATATGTAAGTGAAAGTTATGCACATTGAGTTCCAGTTGTTTTGCATTTGCAGAGAGAGAAAAACACGCAGAGGTGACTTATTTGGGACTGCTTGAGATATTTTGTTATATGAATGATTTTGAGTTTGTAAAGCAAATATCTGAGTATAAATGTATGTAATGTACCTTGCTGTAGCAGGTTGTAGCCGCATGTGAATAAGGCTTTCCTTGTAAGTCAAAAGCAGACAGCTAATGGTGAAATCAATGACCTCGCGTGCTCTGGGGGAGAAAACACTACTTTCTAGATTTGATGAATGATATTGAGTTTATGCAACTTGAAGGTAAAACACTTTTTTCTTCAACTAAATTACATTTGCAGCTGTGTGAGCTTCAGATGAAAAAAAAACAATAAAGAGGTGCTGACAGACAGATTGCACTCAAAGCACTATAAATACCTTCGAACTACTAAAATTTGTACTTGAGAGCTGATAGTAGCAACGAGGTCAATTCCAAAGACCACTGGGTGAAAAAATGAAGATAAAAATGCTATCAATTGATTTTCTGTCAATAACTTTCATGTGAACCTCATCTACTCTCTACACATCTCTTCCAGTCGCAATGCGAACATACATGTATGAAGACATCATATAAACTAATTCCCATAGAATTTTAAGATAACAAATTCTCAGTGAAGTAGACATATAGTATAACCGTTGTTGATGGGTATAATAACCTTTACTTACTTTTGCTAGATCCAGGTGAAGAGCCCGACTTTATTGCAAGTGTAGCAATTATCTATTGTCTCCACTTGGCTGGGTGTGTCCTGCTATTGCATGGCTCATGTTGCTGTATCTTCTTTGATACTGTGCATAGAATAATATTTCAGAAGTAATGTCTGATTCATCCATTGATCAGCTTTCAACTTCAAATCCACAAGACCCAGTTTACAAGAACATCAATCTGAGAGAGAACGCTCAAACTACCAAAATAAGGTCATGCAATCGATCTCAGTTAGTTTAATACTGACAAAATCTGGTCTCTTGGGAGTCATTCCTATTCACATGTCAGCACCAAAACTGGCGTGATTCTGAGAGGATAAGGATATCAGACATCTGAGATTGGTCAGCAATTTCTACAATTCCCCCATGGTACGACAAAGAGTATTGCCATTGTGAATGAATAAATCAGCGAAGGAGTGGTCTAGACATGTTCGAGAAACTTTTGCTGCTGCGAGGCCAGATATTTTCATCTTACCGACAATATTATAGAGATTAAATTTTGTTGAAGTGTTATTTCTGCAAATATGCCTTACAATATCCTAGTGGAAGGTATAGTTCTTTTAGTGTTTTATGATATTGGTAAATTTGTTACTCAAGACTAGATAAGGTGTATGGGAATTGGAGATTCGGGAGCAATTAAGGCAAAGATTCTGCCTTGAAATTTCTTGTGGAAAAAATCAATTCATGTCACCGACACATTGTAGAAGGCACGACAAAAACAGCTTGTGAAACAGCCACCTGAGTGTCACTGTGACATTGGTTTCTCTTGTTGTCATTGAAATCTTTTTTTTTCCAGAATCTGATACTATGAAGGCTATGCAAAACTAGGACACTCTTGTTTTTGTCGAGTAGAGAGTAGATATTTGCTACCAAAAGCACAGCTACTAATAAGATTTCTATCTACTAATATTATCTATTTATCTATTTATCTCTCTATCTATCTATCTTTTATTTATTATCTATTGATATACTTTTTCTTTATTTGACCTTTACTACAGACGAATCCCCTTCCATACCCCATCATTCTTCATTAGGTGACCATTTTAAAATGTATGTTTCCGAACAGATGTAAATGCCAGACTTGTTTTATTAGACACCATATATATTTTCCAAAAGAATAGACATTTCAAATGCATGCTAGACCTGACACATGTCATGATTTATCAAGCTGAAATTACCTGACTTACTGGTATATAAATATTGGCAGCTGGTAAAAGAATAAATGAGTTGACATGGGACAACAAAATGATTTCACTGTTTTGTCAGAAATCTCCCAAATAGTTTTTAGATGTAGTTTGCCTTCCCCCCAGATTTGTTTCAGCAGTGCCATGGTTGGTTCTTTTTTTCTATCATTGTGATGCTTTTGGATGGCCAAATTGGCAAAAGTAAAGACTAAAATAATAGATAATAATAAATTTATTTTTACAGTGTAAAATCCAGAAAGCTACTCGAAACGTAATATACGTAATGTCAGCTGTCAAATTGCACTGAACCCTTTCAACTGACATATTTGTTGTCCTGGCTTTCTGAAGGTCTGAAACTATCAGTTGCAGGTTTCTAAGGCATTTCCGCCTTCTATTGGTCCAGCAAATAGAAAGCAACAACCATACAAAACCTCTACTTTGGCCGTCAGATATTGTGCAGCTCGCTTCACATCTGAAGTTACAGCAAATTCATTTAGTACAAGTTTCTCTGGCCATGCAGTTTCCTTAGTATCCACGTTATTTTTCCAGCTAGCCTAATTGGTGCATAAGCAATGAGACATCCTCTTAATCTGTTAGTTCAACGAATGAAGCAATAAAAAACGTAAAATATTGCTTCAAGTGAGCAGCTCAGCTTGAAAATAGCTCAGATTAGCAGGTAGATACTAACACACAAGACCACAACCTTTCACGTCAACTGGACTTAATTGATAAATGTCTTCAAGATATTCAAATTAGTTTTAGGCTATGTTATTCAGTGTCTCAACCAATCACATGAATTGCTTTTCTACATTTCTATATCATTTTGCAGAAAATCATACTTGTTGAATCTGCTGTTAACGATCCTGTGAACTTGGATCCTGTGAACTTGGACACCTTTTCAAAGGTTTTTTCAGTGAGATGCATGTTACTTCAGAATTATATATGTTTACAAGAGTGCATAAAATAAAAAAAGAATGAATTAATTGAAAATATAAATAAATCTGCATGACACAAGCTGGCTGAATGTATGTTGAGTAATTTGGATGTACGTCGCCTCTGAGTAAGCAAAGTGACACATTGGGAAAAAAGGCTTTTAAAAACTGCAGAAAATGAAAGTTGATTACTGCAAGAGAGGGCGAATCCATATTATGTTTAATATGTGTAGATATACTTAAGTTGAGGGATCTTATTCTGTGTGACAAAAAAGTTGCATGCGACCACAGTAATTTCATATTGCAGTAACTGTACCAAGCTCCAATCAAATCAAGTCCCCACAGAAACCAATACGTTCCTGTGATTCCCACTAAAATGTACCATGGAGGTGGGATGATATTGCTGACACTCCACCAGTGCCCCACAGACACATCTTGAAGGAAGTTACAGAAGGCTACATTCTTGAGTGAATTAGCTTTTGCCTGTCAATGACCTCTAGAGCACTGAGAGGAGACTTCCAGCTATAAAGGAACAAATCAGTCAACTCCTTGAGGATCTTTATGGTCTTTCTGAGAAAAGGCTGCAACTGAAAGTTATGTACAAGGAGGTCCAGTCGCACTTGTATTCACGAGGACAGAAATATGATATCGCTGCACAATAAAAAAAGACATTATCAATAAATTCATACATCTGGATTTAATGAGTAATATGGTAATGCCGCAGCATAGAAGACGGGACTTATAAATACTCGATTTTTTTTTTTTGGATGATTTTTTTTTTGTCGGAACATTTTTTTTTCCGGATATTTTTTTTTTCGGAAATTTTTTCTTTTTTTTGGGAAAATTTTTTTTTTTCGAAAAATTGTTTTTTTTTGGAAATTTTTTTTTTTCGGACATGTTTTTTTTTGTGGCGGAATATCAAACAGAAGAAGAAGAAGAAGGTAGTCACGTTGTAGTCACGCGTGAAGAGAAGCAAGTGCCAGGATCATATTATGGGATGTCTGAATCACTTTTTTTTATTGAACCATCTGGAGCACTCCACTCGCCTGATAGCCTTAAGGGACGAGACACCTCGCTTCGCTCGGTGAGCCGGTGGCTCTGTCCCGTCTATTATTAATCATATCTGACACATACTCCATTAATTAAACTACATACACAGAGCTCTGAATGAGAATTTCAGACTATAGAAAACATGACGAAGATACACTAATAATAGACAAATTTCACTCAAAGAACCTTCCGCAGAATTAAAGGAAACTTCCAGATGCGAGCCAATTGTGACAACAGAGTTCATATTGACAGTCAATTGGCTTTCAAAGAAAAAGGAACTCTCTATATCAATAGTTTTACATATATCAGTCCAACTGTAAACATAAATAAACATCTCAAATTCTCAATGATATTAATATAACATTTTACTTTTGTAACATTGAATATGATCTCAGAGTTTTTGCCAGATACGACGCGATTGAATTTTTTGACAGAGACCAATGCGCAGATGTAGTGATCAATTGATACAGGTATACTAAATGGTTTGAAAGTCTCAAACCACTTTTGAAAATCTTTTTATGGAACGAGATTCTGATATCAATTTAAAATTTATCGGGTGAAAAACAAAATTTACAATTTTCAATTTGTGGAATTAAAGATTGATAATTGTTTAGTTCTGTTTTTTTAACAGATAACCTTCCTCTAATAATCCATAAATAGGAGGAAGAGGCAATCAAATTATAATTGGAGGGCAATTAGATAGTTCACAATTATTGCAATGCCCATAGTGAGGAAATTGGATTGTGAAGTAGTAACTCAACAATTTTTTCCTGCTACTGTACCTTGGTTGTAGGCAGAAGTTTTTTAAATTAATTTTTTTGATACGATTTGGTCTTGACAAGAGGATTATTCTACCTTGGGGAGTGAGGCTAATTTACTGCAGACATCCTCTTTCGAGTTTCCTGTCAAAAAATCAATTCATGTCACAGGCACATTGTAGAAACCATGACAAAAACAGCTTGTGAAACAGCCACCTGAGTGTCACAGTGAGATTAGTTTCGCTGAGTTTTTTTGTCACTGAGATGTTTTTTCTAGAATCCGATGCCTATGAATTGCAGTGCAAAATCTCTTGTTCAATCACTTTTCCAATGGATGGATCTTAATACCTAACAGCTGCTGTAATATGCTGACATGCAATATTAAGCTGAAAATGAAAACTGCACCCTTGAAATGTTGTTATCAAGAACAATAATTTGGAATTAATAAAATGAACCTCTCGCATTAAAGGGATTAAAGAGAGGCTTGTAATCTGTTTTAACCTTTTTTAGATAATTTTTTTGACCTTCCTCATTTGATTTCTAAATAACCTGGGGATAATAATGCCCAAAACAGTGAAAATGCCAGAGCAAACCAAATTGGAAAATTCAATGCAATGACAACGTAAACTTGGTTTTGAAATTAGCCCTTTAGTTTTAGTGAATGGGTGTCTGAAATATTCTATTTTAACAATAAGGCAGTATAGAATATCTATAGGGCCTACTCATGTGATAAGATATTATGTGTTACAAGATTTACATGCATCTTCATGGAATAAAACATCAGTAAGATGGGCAGAATATTTCTCAACGGATAAAAAATACAATATATTGTGTGATACCTACTGAGACAAAATGGAATTGGTCATAAATGCATCATTGATCTCAGCTTGAGCATGATGATATAATGATGTATAATATAGAAGTCATGTAAATAAAGAATTGGTCTATCTGTCTGTCTGTCTGTCTATAATAGAATTAGCAATTCTTGCTGAACTTGTGAGGATTGGCTTCTTAATATTGCCAGAAATTAGAACAGCTATGCATGGATGCATTTCACGCCAGTACTTTCTGTCAACGTTTCATCTGCAAAGGAAGTCTACTTGTCAATTATATTTTTTTCTGACCAACTTTCTTCTCTCTGGATATTGGAAGTGACAGCTTTGCAGGTATGCCCCCCCCCCCCTGTATTGATCAGACAAATAGAAGCAAACTACAGTGAAAAAAACCACACACGCAAGTCACATTTTAAACATATAGGTTGCAAGCGTATGGAGATGATGTGTAAAATGAAATGATATTACATAAATATTTGCACATTTAAACACATGCACCTATTTATTTTAAGTTCGGGCCGAAGTGATAATGTTAAATCAGACTCGTTGTTCAACTGGAGCCCTCTTTATTTGACAGGTCAAGAATAAATATATGCTTCCAGCTACATGTACTCATATAACAGCTGAAACCTGGAGACATGCAGGTTGTGCTTCGAATCCATCTATCTATCTGTCTGTATATCTATATATCTGTAGTACAGTACAACCCAAAATAAAGTACGATTACCCCAGCAGGAAGGAAGAATCAGCCACTACTTTACCCTTTCACAACTTTTGACTACCCCTGAATCACTTCCTACTTTTACCTACTTGAAACTACCTTTTAAACAAGAAAAGTACCCTTAAAAAAGGGTACTGTATCTACTTTAAGAAGATACAACAAAGTTTGAAGGCATTGTAATATGATTTAAAAACTGGTCTGTAAAGTGGCGTAACAATGCGTTTTTCAATTAGTTTTCTTTTGAAATGCAAGATATTTCCAGGAAAAAAAAAGTCAATTTTATGGATTAGCTCACAGCAGGCAGACATTGACATATATCATGGATGTTTGCAATTTTATCACTATCAATCATCTGCCCGTGCAAACGGACTGGGGCTTACCTTTCATTCTGTCTACAAGTTTACCGCTACTTGCTGCCACCTAGGGTGCAAAATCCGCGAGCTCCTGTGAGCGGTCAACAGAATTTCGATCACTGGAAGAAACCAGGACAGTGTGGAAGAAACCAGGACAGTTCCATCATTTAGTGATGGTCTAGTCTATTTCCAAAAACTCTGCGAGTGTCTAATCTGACTTTGGTTGGCTTCAATTTTAAGCAGACAGCTTGTAAATACCAAAACAAGTTTGAACTATTTTTTATCATGGAGGATGTATACATTGTAGCTCACATATATTGCCAGCATAGAGGGGGCCACTTGTGGCATGGACAAGACATTTTCCCGAGTGTAACACAGCTTTTATGAAATTGTGAATTATATTGTTTTCCTAGTTAATAAATCTCCATAAAGTAAGAGAATAAATACAATTGAGCATTTTTGATATCACAAAGCAAAAACATCGGCTTTGTATGCACACGTGAATAAGTGAGAATGCATTCTTTTTGGACCCTTTTCTGACCACAATTTAACATGCGCTAAATGGCATAAGTAGATTGAATACCATCAAACTTCTGATGAGTAAAATCATCCCTTTCAGAGGCAAAGTGTATGCTAAAGTTTCAAAACTTTCTTTTTGTCTCATGATTTCCAAACATTTTCATTCAAGGCAGTGGACTGGATATTTGCCAGCACCATGCTTTGTGAAAGTAGCTTGGCGTAGCAATATGGACATGCAGCTATTGTTCGACCTGATCTGGTGATCTGTCCAAAACAGAGAAAATTATTGTTGACCCAATTCGATTTTCCAGGGACTGTCAGCATTCTGCTGCCACTTGACAGTCCCGAACAGAGACAGCCTTTCATTGAAACTTTCTGAGCCAATCATGATATGATCAAATTTAATTTTCATGCAATAATCAACAAAAGCAGAGATCCCCTCAATTTATTTTTTTTAATTACAAATTTACTGAGGTTACATTTCAGCCAAAGAGTCACAATTGGGGGTTTGAATCAGAACTTCTATGTGTATATAATATAATTTATTATATTTAACCGTATACATTTAGGAGATGAATATGATAACAGATAATAATTTAATCATGTTTTTTTATTTTTTTTTTATTTCTTTATTCAGCCCCCATATTTGAGGAAATATATATATATATATAACATATAATGACAACATGTATAAGGTTAAAACAGTTGATAAAAACAGTACATAAGAACATTAGAATATTGAGTAAAAAAGATCCAAAATTTATTGAAATGTGACAATTCGAACATTAGAATATTGAGTAAAGAAGATCCAAAATTTATTGAAATGTGACAATTCAAAGGTTTTCCATTTTTAGCCTATTTTTTTTAGCAATTCTTTCTTTTAATAACAGATATATTCATGAAAACCGTGTATTTCATCCATGTTTATTTATTTTGTTCATATTCAAGAGCGTGGCATGACTTATAAGAAACAAAATGGTCTGGAAGTTGATATTTTCACATATTTGTGAATTTTAAACTTGTTCTGTCCGCCTAAAAAAAGCATCAACTACATAATGGCCATAAAAGTTTCATATTAAGTTAAGGTATAATACCTTTTGGTTTTTATCATTATAGGTATTACTGTTTTGGTGTGAGAGATCAAAATTCAAGAATAATATAAAAAATTCCGAATTTTTTCAGTATTTTGGTTTTTACACAAAAAATTTGTTAGATGCTCACAATGATTCAAGTAGTTTAAAGAGATCTATATATAATCGGCATGTGACATGTGTACATGTTACAATAGTAGGCCTATAGGGCATGAGCTGGTTAATCCTCTGATCTCAGAGCTATAGTAATACAGAATTTATATCTGAAGTGCAATGTGGATTCACACCTTTGTGTCAGCATATTAATTGTAATTTACTCCAAGTGATTAGTTGCAACTTTCAACTAACTCAAATCCATGACTAGATTTAATTATACAGGTGATTTAATGCCATGCGATTCTTGTCATTCACACTTGACTGTGAGGATTCAATGCAAAACTGCTATTCACTACGTTCAATCTGCAACCTGTGTATCAGATTAGGGACTTGCTATAAAGCGGGTTGAAAAAAGCGGGGTAGCGGGTAGCGGATACACGCAAAATAAACACAGAAACAATGGGAAGCACCTTGAACAAACAAAGGGCTATTCAATGGTCATTAGTACAACATACCTGTCTGCCCGCTCCTATTTTACCCCTCTACCTCCGCTACTTGCAATCAGCTGCTGATTGGTCTTGCTAGCTACCTATTAAAAACTAAATGGCCGGTGAGCTTGAAAGTGGATTGCACTTTAAATGTACGTGCGACATTGACAGTTACATTTCTTGAATTGATTTGCCATCAACTTTTAGGGCCTACATACTTTAAAAAATTGAGGATTGAAGCGAAAATAGATAAAAAGAATATTCCATTAAGAGTTTTTTTACTCCACAGATAGATTGATAAGATGGATCTATCTATCTATCTATCTATCTATTTATCATAGATAGATAGATAGATATTTCTTTTCGTCATAATAAATGCACCCTCCTGCACAGTGACCCTGCCAAATCAGGGCATGCTTTCCATCAATAAAATTTCAGAGAATACTTGAAAAGTTATAGTATTTAACAAAACACAAATGATAATAATTTTAGATTTTAAAACAACAAAAATTTGTTATACTTTTTTATTTAACTCAGAAAAATGGAAAAACATAAAGGTCTAATTTTAATTGAGTGGATTAGTTCAAAGATGACATCGATTGCTGTTGAGGAAGTTCAATAATGAATGGCAATTAATGACCCTTCAAAGTGTGCCATGATTGGCAGTATTGATTGCCTGACAATTGGCCTAATTGAGCAGAGAGGTAGCAGGCATAGGTAGCGGAAGAAGCTACGATGGAGGGGTAGCGGGTGGAGTTGTAACCAGAATCTGCCCGCGAATGCCAGTTATAAGGTGATTTTGTCGAAAGGTGATTTTGTCAAAAGGTGATTTAAGGAAAGGTGATTTTTGAAAAAGGTGAAATTGACTGGCCCCCTCTGCCCGCTACCCGCTACCCGCTACGGCCCAGCCCGCTTTTTAGTAAATCCCGCAAAAATACCACGTACATAGCGAAGTGGTAAAAAAGCTCACACACTTGAAACTACTTGCATATTTAAGGTATTGGCTTGAATGGCTTCTTCTACGTGGAAATATGTACATTGTAGCTGAGAATCAATTAGAAATTGGTTTAGATTTGAGCTCGAAGTTGTGACATGCATCAAAGATGTTTTTTAATTTCCACAGGTATTATAATGAGTATTTTGTTCAAAATACAATTATTTTCGTTAATATACCTTCCAAACTTACAAAAACTTATTTTAGATGAACGAAATACTCATTTAATAATTTGCAAGAATTATTTTTATATGTGGACCAATCAGAGGCCAGTATCTTTGCTCCACCCCTCTATCTGTTTCCTTCCTGTCTGACCATCTTGCATCAATTGCTTTGTGGACCAAAGTAAAATTACCATTGAAGCAATTTCCTTCACAAGAAATATTTTAGACCATGCAAATCATAAGAGTGTGTATACTACCTGATTAATTAGTTGATATAGATGATATTCTAACACATAGCAATCTCGGGAATGGTCATATTTTCCTGCTCCAAAATTGCAAGATGCAATCCACAAGGTGTCTCTGAAAAGGTCTCTATGGCAGAGACCCCTACAGGATATCTATCAGGGGCTCTGAGGGATATTTACACACGTATCCATGACGTTTTACACGGAAAAAGTTTCACGCTAGAGCATTGAGCAATTTGGTAGTATCTTAAATTGTAACAAACTTTTTACATGTAAGAATTCTTACAGGTTAAGACGTAGATACAAAAATACATTAAATCACATTTAAACAACACCAATTTGAACTCAATCACCCCCACTGTGTTAGATTTACTTGATATTTTGAACTACTGCTAATTGCAGTTACATTGGTTGCTGTCTTAATAGAGTTCTTAATGTTGGCTAAGGTTGTTACTTTACTGTATATCTATCTATCCATCCATTTGTAGATTTGTCTATTGATTTATCTTAACCAATAATCCTGACTAGCCGACCATTCTGTCAGTCCATGCAAACTTAACTCTATACTACTTGTTTTATTAAACCCCATACTCTATTTTACAAACAAATAGACATATCAAGTTTTTTGCTGGAACTGACACATTTCATGATTTTTAAGGTGAAACTTTCAAACATACCTATGTACAGTACAAAGCAAAATAAAGTAAGAAAATTTTCTATCAAAAGTCCTCTGTTTGTCTATTTTTGCCTTCTTTCTCCTCTCCACCCCAAATCTCCTTACAACTCCCTTTGACTCCTTTCAACAACCTTAGCCAACATTTAAACGTGATTTAATGGATTTTTTAAAAGGTAGTTTCCAGTAGGTAAAAGTATAGGAAGTGATTCAGGAGTAGTCAAAAGTTGTGAAAGGGTAAAGTAGTGGCTGATTCTTCCTTCCTGCTGGGGTAATCGTACTTTATTTTGGGTTGTACTGTATATCTAAAGGCAACAGGTGATAGATTAACTGATCTGATATGAGACAATAAAATGATTTCACTGCTGATGATATTATTGGAAGAATCTCATCAGTCCACATAAGGCTATGTATAAACTCAATAAATCGCAATTCCAGATCGAAACACTCAAAAGTCCTTCACTGCGAGAATGGAGAAACTGCAACCTTGTAAAAGGAAGAATCTGTCAATCAAAGAATGAATCAAGAATTAATTGAATAGTTTTGAGGCTTGAATCCAAATGTTTTAACTCTTGGGTAATTGCATGGAAGATATTCCATTTATAATTCCTAAATGGCCCAGGAATAATGGCGAAGACATCCACAGCCACGTGGATAGGGTCATTATTTAAGCAAACTTAATACACACCTAATATAGACACAATCTCTTCTTTCCAAAGCTTGTCGTGGTTCAGTGTCAGCTCTGGTTTGCCCAAGATGATTTAAAAAAGAAGACAGCTACAGAAGATAAAGAAAAGAAAGTCGTTGACACATCTGACAAAATGTAATCTGACATTTTACATCTTGAACAGAGCTCAGCACAAAATCTACTGAGAAGGCATCAATTCTAAATCATAATGCCAGTACTTCTTCTTCTTCTTCTTCGTGTACTTGCCCACATCAGGTGGGTTACCGTCTCTAGTAGAGGCGATTGTACGTGCGTTCGTTCTAGTTTGTTTCATTGAGGTGGTTTGTGATTTTGCTCTTTTACCTGATAATATATGACATAGATAAGTTTCAAGCCATTTGAAGTCAACATTTCTGTATATGGAACGAAAAGCTACATATTGTATTTTTCAATTATACTTTTATCTCAGAAATATAAGGTGGCATGTTCTGTGGGAATTGCATCTTTGTATTGATCAATCAACAGCAATTACAGCAGAAACTGTCAATTCAGAGTTATTCTCTCATTTTATGAATTGCTCTTACATTTTATCTATCTATCTCTATCTTTCTGCTATGTTTTACCTATAGCTTCAAATCTACAGTGCAACCAAGCATCATAGTATATAGACGGGTAGTGTTGCATGCATACCATTTATTTTCATTCTTCTGCTGCGTTGTGTATCTTTTCTTGCCATAACTCTCTCATGTTCTGGTTAAAGGGGACCCCCTTGGGCTGCATATTGGCTCTATTGCAGAATATAAAATAGCCATAGGGCACCACTAATCCCCTGACCCATTGAGCATTGGCTTCTGGTCATGCAATGGAATTACTTTTCTTCCTTACGGCACTTTTCTCCTAGCGGGGAGGGAATCCGTCAGGATTGTGCACTTGGTGACAAGTTTTTGCAATTTGGCATGGTGTTTGATATGGCTTAGGGGATTTCAAAAACCATCGCACACAAAGTGGGAGTCCCCCCTGGTGGCTGGTATGCACAAAATCCAATATGGCCGCCGAGAAAAACAAAAAATACCATGTCTTAGTCACTATTTGTTCAAAATTCAAGTGCAATACCTTATTTTCAATGTTTATGATAATGCCAAATCTGTTTCTGGGGTTGGTTTGGTTGTAAATTGTGATTTAATGGGTCTGTGGTATAGCTCCAGGTGATTTTCTGACGGATTTTCATGTTTTTCGCCCTTCAAGGCTTAAACATATTTTTGGTGAGGTATTTGAATTTAAATCAGGTTTGGAGTTTACTTCCTCAGAGCTGAAAGCAAAGTCCAAACTATAACCTGTCCTGTTTAAATAGCGTTTTTCTTTTTAAGAACTCAACAATGAGGCAAACTGCTATGACTCTGCTGATGGGGTGTAAAACACTAACTCACTCACTCACTCACTGCTACGACTGTCATTTGGAAGATCATTGCATACTGCGCAACAATGTAAATTGAAATGTAATTCCCACAAAAGACATTGACTCTCCTTAAATAAATAAGCTAATATTGAACTTATTGACAAGGCAACTATTATACCTCTCTGAATGTTTCACATCTGAAGTGAAAATTCATTTCTGGCCCATGTCTGAACTGTCAGAACTAGCATGACGCCTCCAGTTGCTTAGAGCTGAAGTTAAATGGTAACAAGTGATCAAGGGCTCAGCACAAAATCATAATTGCTGCACAGCCACTTACATTTCTTTGTTATGATGTAAGTCAATAACAAGATAATGTGCCAAAAAAAGTAGATTCTTTGTGGTCTTCTGACTTCAGACCACCTCCAGTGCATTAACACTGGGAGGTGCAAAACAGCCAAGATACTATCGTAAAACCATCATGCAGTGACAGAGAACTTGCTTGTACCACATCTGACAGGTCAATCCAGTGTGGGGACCCACTATTCTGATCTGACAGCATGTCCAACCTAGCCACCAGTACCAAATTGTATCAACGCTTTTAAAACACGGGTTAACCGGAAATGGTTAGGCCATTTTACTGACATTGTGTCAATGCTGAACATGAGTTAGATAACTAATTTTAATTAACTGAACTCCTGATACAACATGACAAAAGTCTTTGCCAATAACCTGGCTAGAAGATAAGTTATAGGAGTTAACCACTTTAGGATAACCTATGCTTAGCGTTCATACAATCCAGTACAGGAGTGAAATGTTGCTGAGTGACTGTTGTCAGATGAATACTGCACAACATAGTTGCCACTTTTGAATGTTACAAAAAGCGACAGCTTATAAAAGCCTGCCTTCTTGTATCATTCAGGGAGATCCTGTCTCGCTTAGCTGTTCATAAGTACAACTCCATCATGCATGTACCAGCTCTTCATTGTATGTGATGAGATTCAAGTTTGAGTCATGCTGATTTATGGATTAATGCCAAAAGTGACAGATTGACTTCAGGAATACCTCTGCAAATATGACATGAAGTCCAAACATTATCTGAGCACTGTGACTTACTGAGGTTTGGTCATGGCTAAACCCAATCAACAGTTCAAACTGGCCAAAATTATTGAAGAAGATGATTGGCAGTACCAATAAAGTGCTGAAGAAGGCTTAGACAATAGCCTTGCTGAGTATACGATGTAAGTGCAATATGAGGAGTGTCAGCCTCTTCCTGCTAATAGGGTGATACAAATGTAAGACAATAAGTCTGGGTGCTCAGAACAGGACCTATATTTTTGAAAACAGGTGCAAATCTGGATGTTGAGTTGCTTTTTGCCCATAAACTGCAGGAAGCCTTCCTTGTGCCTAGTCGAAGTCTTTCAAGAACGTCAGCCATGATTAAGTTCTCTTGAACTGAGGAACATCTGGCAAGACTTCGACTTTCTGAACTTATCCTCCCTCGCTAATGTCTGGGACTTGAGATGTTGGTTTTTGTAGGTGTCTAACTGAATAACAATAAATCTGCTCAGGCTGTGCTATTTGATGTGCTGCAGATTAAGGCCCAGAGCTACATTTACCTTGCATTGATTGAGATGGAGTCGTGCATTCCTGAAGAAGTCATTAATCAGCAACTTGTCAAAACTCCTCGAATGCTTTAAGGACTTCAGACTTTGAATCATTGTCTTCTTTTTCTGTTGGTCATAGAGATCCTTTGGCTCTCCATTCTCTTTCTAAAGCTTGACACAATGCTCATCGCTTTAGACAATGGCAATGAGAGTTTCAGAGAGACCTTCCTTTCATTGTGCTAGACAATAATCACATCTTTTATGGAGGCCTGAAGGAGAGGCATCCAAATTGCATAGTTTGTGTCTCCAAACATAAATCATGGAAAGAGAACATTGCAAGATTCTAGAAGAGGCCAGCTGATTGATTGTTGACCACTGGCTGTTGATGAGAAGGTGATATCACACCAAAGACCAGTAAGTGGTAAGAGATTGGTTGGCGAGTGAGTGCATATTGCTCTTCTCACTTGAATTAAGAAAAATCAGACATGGACATGATGTTCATGTGATCTAGGGATATGGAGCTACATGTAAGTAAGTGTCAGTTGGTGTGTATACTTTTACCTCTTTGTTCAGTTTCTTCTAGAAACCAACACCCAACGACAAAGTATACACACAAAACTTTTATATGAAACAATCATGTACTTGAAGCCGGAGCAAACCAACAGCTCACCAAGGTCTGTAGTCTAGAGATACCAATCTCAATATCATTAGGGAAGCCCATTTTCGAACCTCTTGACTTTTGTCTCCCTAATGTTGTACTGAAATGACACTTTATTACTTCCTCTGTGCACACCATGAGCTGCTTAATTCTATGACTAGAACCCAACTAGCTTTATAAACTGATGGAATTCTTCACTACGAGCTGAGATTGCTTCTGCACTGCAGAGGATAAAGCTTTCTGACTGATTATGAGAAAGCAAGCCAGAACATGTGATAGCAACTGCCAGGAACACTGCGTGGTTAAGTGAGTGAGTGAGTGAGTTTGTGTTTTACGCCCCATCAGCACCAGTGTGGGCTATTTAGAGGCAACATTGGTTAGATAGATTATCCTGAAACTAATTTCTCATAATTTGTAGAAGTAGTCGTTATCTCTGAGGAATTGTGTTATACTGGACGCTGAATTTTCTAAGAACAAGTGTTTGAGATTACCTGATTGAAAGGGTCGGTGATGTAGATTGTTATTACATTCCATCAAGATATGTTTGATCGAAAGTGGTACTTGGCACCCTTCGCATATTGGTGCTGCGTCATTGTTTAATAAGTGTGAGTGGGTTAATCTGCTGTGCCCTATAAGACATCTATGAATTACGATTTGCTCTCTGCGTGAGTGCACATCAATTTTTATATCTTTCATGACGTGTGGTAGTATTGTGCGTAGCTTGTTTCGTTGGCAAGCATTCCATCGTACTTGCCAACTATACTTGGTAAAGTCATTGATATGCTTTCTAAAATCCGTATAAGGGACAACATAGTCCGTTAAGTTTTTACTTAAGGCTCTCTTCGCATGAAGATCAGCCATCTCATTTCCTTTGATATCAACATGACTTGGAATCCAACAAAATATAATCTCCTTGTTTTCTTTCATCGCTGCTAAGGTAGAAAGAATGTCTAATACAAGAGGGGTTTCCACCTGCTTGTTGGCTATTGGCTGCAATGCGGACTTTGAGTCAGAGCAAATTACAAAATTATTAGTTTCCGAGTTGACTGCCATTTCTACCGCCTTGTAAGTAGCTGTCAGTTCTGCTGTGAATATCGAACACACATCAGGTATACGTTCATTACAATAACTTGTCTTTGCGGAGGTGACTGTGTAACCAGTCAGAAGTCCATCTTTGGACCCATCCGTGTAAAGAAACTTGTATGATGGATACCGGGATCTTATTAAGAGGAATTTACTCTGGTATTCCAGGGGACTTGTAGAAGATTTTCTAAGACTTGTCAGGTCTAGAATACAAATTGGTGAAGGAAGGGTCCACGGAGCAATGGATGGAACCTGCACTTCAGCAACTACGCAGTTGTCTTTGTTTATTATGTCATAGTAGGGTTTCATTCTAAGCCCTAGGGGTTTTATAACACTTTGTTTAGTCATATAAATTTGTTGGTACCTTGGCTGAAATACCTGGTAAAAAGCCGGATTTGTTGGACATGCTGCCAGTTTTACAAAATATTGCAGCGAAAGTTTTATTCGCCGTAGTGACAATGGTGGCTCTTTCGCAAGGACATATAGACTCTCAATTGGCGATGTTCTAAATGCCCCAAGACACAGACGAATGCCGAGATGGTGTACTGTATTTAGACATCGGAGGTAAGACGGTCTTGCTGATCCATATACAATACTCCCATAATCGAGACGTGATCGGGTTATTGCCCTATATAGTCGTAGCAATACAGTGGTGTCTCCACCCCAACTGAGCTTGCTGACTACTTTGAGAAGATTAAGAGATTTTAAACCTTTAGCTTTAAGTTCATTGATATGTGGAATAAAGGAGAATTTAGAATCCAGTAAAACTCCTAAGAATTTGTACTGGTTTACTACTTTGATTTTCGAATTTTCTAGCATTAGGATTGGATCCGGCTGAAAGCTTCTGGGAGGATAGAAGTGCATACATACCGTTTTGTTTTTGGAGAATTTAAAACCATTCTCATATGACCATTTTTGCAACCTGTTTAGGTTAAGTTGCAATTGTCGTTCGACACTTGTCATTTTGGTTGACTTAAAAGCAACAAGGAAATCATCAACGTATAAAGAACACTTGATATTTTCCTTGATATGTCGGACTATGTTGTTAATCTTAATATTAAAACATGTCGGAGAGAGAATACTTCCTTGAGGAACTCCCATTTCTTGGTTAAAATTGTTGGATAGTGTGCTTCCTATTCTGACTTGGAAGTTACGATCTTGAAGGAATGAATTTATAAATTGAGGAAGCCTTCCCCGTAGACCCATTTCATGAATGTCTTTCATAATTCCAAATTTCCAAGTGGTGTCATAAGCTTTTTTCTAAGTCGAAAAATACTGCAACTACGTGTTCTTTCTTAATGAAGGCATCTCTTATGTAGGTTTCGAATGATACTAAATGGTCCAAGGTACTTCTTTTGGACCTGAAACCACACTGATATTCTGTTATGGCTTCAGTTGATTCCAAATACCATACTAGTCTATTGTTGACCATCCTTTCCATGGTCTTACAAAGACAACTGGTAAGTGCAATCGGACGATAGTTAAGCGGATCACTGTGATCTTTGTTAGGTTTTGGGATTGGTATTACTATCGCTTTCTTCCACAGCGTTGGGAATGTACCAAAGTCCCATATTCTATTATAAATCTGAAGCATAATTTTAAGGCTTGTTTCCGGTAGATGCTTTAGTAGTTGATAATGAACTTCATCTGCTCCAGTAGCAGAGTCTTTAGCCTTATTCAATGCCGCTATGAGCTCTTCCATAGAGAAGGGCATGTTATATGCTTCAGAGTTATCAGACTGGAAATTTAAATTTTGTCGCTCGGCCCTCTCTTTAAATTGTTGGAATTCTTGGGTGTAATTGTTCGATGAGGAATTAAATGTGAATTGGTCACCTATTCTATTTGCAATTTCCTCAGTTTTGGTTATCTCCTCTTCGTCGATGACAAGATGTTGAATATGTGTGGATGTATCTCTACCCTGTATCTTCTTTATCATTTTCCACACTTTGGAACTGGGTGTACGGGTATTAAGTTTAGAGACATAGTTTTGCCAGGTAGCCCTTTTCTTTTGTCTTATTATCCTTCTTGCTCTTGCTCTGAAGATTTTAAATTGATTTAGATTTTCTGGTGTTGGGTGAGATTTAAAGGCACGTAATGCTTTTTTGCGGGCTTTGATAGCCTCTTTGACCTCTGTGTCAAACCAAGGTTTAGGGCTATGGTGAGGATTGGCTTGAGATTTCGGTATCGCTTTATTTGCTATGTCTATAATATCTTGTGTGAAATTGTCTACAGGGGAATCGGAATCTGCATATTTCTGTTGGGTAATATTTTTGTTGCAGAGTTCTGAGAAGAGGTTCCAGTCTGCTTTATTGAATTTCCACCTTGATAAACCGGAGTTAGGTCCAACATCTAACGATTTCAATAGAATTGGGAAATGATCACTTCCATGTGTATCCTCTAGTACTTTCCATTCAAAATCTAAAAAACAAATTTGGATCACTTACGCTAAGGTCAATAGCAGAGTAAGTTCCAAGTCCTGAATGGAGAAAGGTATCTGATCCATCATTGAAGATGCATAGATTATTTTCATTAATAAAGTCTTCAATAAGTTCACCTCGATTATTCAGGTCCGTACTACCCCATAAAGGGCTATGACCATTGAAATCCCCTAGAATCAGGGAAGGGGCAGGTAATTGCTGGTATAAGTTATTCAAATCTTGTAATGTCACCCGCATACTTGGGGACAAGTAGAGGGAGCATAAGGTAATAGTTTTACGAAAAGTAATACGGATGGCAGTTGCCTGCAAAGTTGTGGTTAGATTAAGGCAAGTATGAATTATGCCCTGTCTAACCAGAATGGCAGAACCACCTATTGCCCTATCATGGACAATTTCTCCGTATGAATTATACATATGATAATTTCTGATATTAATGTTGTCGGAAGGTTTTAAGTAAGTCTCCTGGAGACATAGGATGCTCGCCCTATGCTCAGATGTTAGTATTTTTATTTCATCAAAATTCGCTCTTAAACCTCTACAATTCCATTGAACAATGTTGTCCATGGAATGGGTTTGTTCAGTCATATATATGTTATCTTCTTAACGGGGCTCTAGGCGTAGTTTTATGGTCGTCACGTTTCAGAATGAGATTGGTGTTAGTAGTTCTTCCCCCCATATTTGTGTTTGGAGGGCCAGGTTTTTTTGTACTTGTTGGATGTGTTTGACTCATGTTCTTTGAGTCAGGACTTTTATTTTGGTGATGTGTTTGAGTTGTTGGGGTTCTGTGTGGTAGTTTGTCCTGTGTAGGGTTTTTAGTTTTATCTGGTTGGCCTCCCTGACCCGGCTTCCCACCTGATGAAGCAGCGGATGGGGTCTGGGAGGTGTTGTTAGTTGGTTTGTCCTGAACTATCCCAGCCACAGAGGCAGGGGTTTGAGAATCCATATCTTCTTCCTCGGTCTGTTGAGAGTCAACGGTTTCAAATGTATCGTTGAGGTCGGACTCGACCACCTCTGTCGCTGGGATTTTCGCAGGTTTTCTTTCATCAGAACTACTGTTGTCTGACTTCCTCTTTGTTGATGTGGTCTGTGTGTCTTTTGGTAGCATTTTGTTTGTCTGGTCATGTTTGTGTTCAATGTGTTGCACATGGGCTTCCAGGAGTTCATCCATCCTTCCGTGGTCAAACAGTGCACTGAACTTTTCTTTGTGGTTTTGGGAGTCAGATTTGTCAGAATATTTTGAGTAAGTGTGGGTGGCGTCTAGGTCAAGTCTTTTCCTGGGTGTAGTTCTGGGCGAGGACCTGGGTCCAGAAGAGTAATGATTGTCCGATCTCTGTGACCACTGTGATCCTGTATGAGGATTCACACTGCCGCCACCAGTGACCTTGTCGGCATAACTACTGGCCCCGCACTGTGACTGTGCTAACCTTCGTGCTTCAGGAAAGGATACATTGGAAGTTGCCTTGATCTCAAGGACTTTTTTCTCATATGTCCATTTTGGACATGATTTGTCGAATGACGTGTGGTTTCCTTTACAAATTACACACCTTGGTGGATGGCCACACGGAGCATCCTTTGTATGTGTGTGTTCTGAGCTTCCACAGGTGGCACATATGTCCACTCTGTTTTTGCATGTCTTTGTAATATGACCATACTTTTGGCATCGATAACAACGCCGCGGATTTGGAATATAGGGCTGTACTCGACAAAACTCAAATGCGATTTCTACGGCATCTGGCAGTCGGTTACCCTTGAAAGTGAGACTAAGGGTCTCTACTGTTGATCCATCTTTTGTCTTTCTTTTACTCATCCTATATATGGAAACAACCGGAATTTTACGGAATTCAAACCAGTCAAGTAGCTGGTCATCTGAACTCTCGTGACTATCAAACGAATTAATCACTCCTCTGACAGAGTTTAACCTTTCATGTGGAGTCACTTCGACTTTCGCAATATCCAGTTTTTCTAAATCCAATAGTCGCAGAGCTTGCTGTCTGTCCCGACACTTAATCAAAAGTGAGCTAGGAAGTCGCTTGACATCTTCAGGTTTGCCGATTGCCTGATGGAGAGCTTTCGCACGAACCACCGAGGACAGCTTTTGGTAGGTCTCATCTTTACCTTTCAGTACTATGTACCTTGGCCAAGGGTCATCTTCACAATCAAAAGATCCTGTTTGAGAAAAGTTGCGATATAAAGAATCCATAGAGGTTTCTATGTTTCATCCCTCATGGTCCCCACCCACCACGGAGCCCAACAAGGGGAGACCAACATTGGTAGGGCAGTGCCCAGTACCCTAGTCTCAGGGATACATGAAGGATATACTCTAAAAGGCTAGGCCTGCAATATAGCCTCAAATCATGATAACAGTAATCATGGCAGGCAAATACTCGGGTTCTAACCTTCTTTGATTGACCCATCAGCCATGGCCAAGTAGGACCGAGGTTAGGGTGTGGCTGTTGCCCATCAAAATTGAAAATTTTGGAGGAGCCCCCTGTACCTTTTTTTGGTATTGTAGTTTGATCTGAGAGACATTTCTGTGAAGTTTCAAGAAAATTGAAATAAGTTTAACTTGAGCACAATGCAGTTGAAGTTTCGTCTCATTTTATTAAAACCCAAAGTCGCGGTTTCCCGTAACTTTGTCAATATTCATTAAACAACAATATAATATGTGCAGTTGGCCAGGGCTCAATAAGACCTTCATTTTGAATACCAACTTCAATGGTATCAGATGATTTTAAGCAGTGTATCAATTCATATTTTGACTGCAGTTTCGTAATTTGTGTGATTAGTACTGATTACCTTCATTTTAAATGTCAACAGGTCTTTATCACCCAAAATTATCCTATGTAATGAAGAAATGACAATGTCTTGATAGACTTTGATTTTTGAAAAAGTTAGTATCAGTCTAATATTGACAATGCCATACACTTATACATAGGAACACGTGTGTGGTTGATACATAGAGACGGTGTATGCTGCAATCTATGGTTGGTGGCTGATGAGTGGTGCTAAAATACAAAACATTTCAGTTCCAGGCATTCTGTTAAATATGTGAATTAGCCAATTGTCAATCTTATCAATTCTAAGAGTAAATTGGTCCAAGGAAAGTAAAAGGTAAGCGTAACTTGGTCTACATAATTATGTCAAAAGAATTTACATTGACACCAGCTAACCATTTTGTCTTTTTGAGAGGTGAGATGCGAAATCAGTACTAACTAAGATAAGCTAGGTAAAATTGATAAACAAGGATGATTAAGCAATACTTTTGCCAATACAATTGAGAATTCAATTATTTGGTCACATCTGAGTAAAAACACAAATGTATGCGGTGTCTTAATCATCTCTTTAAATACAATAATATTGTCACTTGTTGTTTAATCACAGTTCCTTCAAACATAGCATTAGACTTCAGAAACCTGATTTATGAAGTTTAGAATGCTTTGTGGAGGATAAACATGTTTCAGATGTCACACATTGTCATGATCAATCCATCCTAAAAATGTGACTAGAGAGAAAATAAGAAACCTTTGTTATTTATAAGCATCTCATTCAGCATGTGTCATTTAATTCATTATTCAACTCAAATTTTTAAAATATGGCTAGCTATATAGGGCACTTTTCATGCCCATATAGTAAAAAATTTCGATTTTATTAGACATTTTGTGCTTGAAATATGTCCTAGATCATTATGAGTTGATTGAGAAAGGATTTTCCCTGACTTTATGATAATATACAATGGTCTTGCGAATTGCTAAGACGCATTACGTATGGATTACTAAGGTCTCACCCGCCTGGTGCCAACTTAATGATTTTTTTTTTTTCAGCTTAAATTGATTTTATTTATCTGTTGTTTTATGTTTAGGCCCAATGCCACTGTGTATGTATAAAGATATTGGGTTTGATAGGCATAGGCCGAATTTAGCCACTCTCAATTTGCTTGCCTTATAGTTTTAGATTTCACAAATAAAAGTAAAACTTCTTACAACAGTGCACCAAAATATCCAAATATAATCAAATTCCTTCAAAATGTCAAAATAGTGCCTTTGGCACTTTCTGCCATGCTATATTAACCGGATTAACATCAAATCTTTATCTTTATATAATTTTCAAATTATTTCTCAAACAAACCTTGAATTATAGATTTGCTTCGAGGCGTAAAATTTTCCGAGACCATTGAAGTTGGTATTCAAAATGAAGCTCTCATTGAGGGCAGTTCAACCATATATTTTATTTTAATGTATGACTCATATTGACAAAGTTATATAATACCGCGGTTTGAGCTTTTAAAGATTAATTAAGAATTTTCAACCGGATTGTGCTCAAGTTAAGCATTTTTTGATTTCCATGAAACTTTCCAGAAATGTTTTCTGGACCAAGACACAGTACCAAAAAAAGGTACAGTGGGATCCGAAAACTTTGGGGCACCAGCCACACCCTAACCGAGGTCCTAATGACAACATGACAAGCCGATTGACTGGACCGGGCCAATCCAGCCTCCCGTCTAGGAGAAATCCAGGCCAAAGTAGTGTATTGTATGGGAGGGACCAACATAGTCCCAACCAACTCAACTACCAGGACCCCTTCATCCTCAGACACGGGTCGCAACCCACGGCAAACAGGTCGCCCCATTTCCGTCGGGGAGACGTGTGCAAGCGCACTGTCTCGTGTTGGCCACTAAGGATAGAGGGCTTCACCTTAGTGTTACCACCCACCGCCACGAGGAGGCCCGAGACCTGCGGGGGCTGCGTGGTTAAGAGCAAGGACTCTGGTGAAAAGGTTTACTTTGTTAGAATGTTTCCACAAGGGTTTGCAGTGCATACTTCCTCACTTTACCATATCAACCCACATACTCATAACATAAGATACAACAGACGTTTTTCGCTGAAGTGTTATCGTGTCATCTTCATATCAGTGAGTCAGAGAAGAGATGGTTCTTCAACTTCCAGTTTTCTAGTGAGGTCTGTGTTCCTATATAGTCATACATAGGATTCACCCAGAACAACATCAACAATTCTCAATTATCATTGATGTGATTGACCAGAAGTTCTAATGAGTAATAATATCACATTTGATATCACTGTTTCGCCCTTTTACAGATCACACTGAAAATGTTGCAAGATCTCTGTTATTAAACATTAAGCAGAGTAAAGAGAGCTGAGAGTTATGAATGACTTGGTGCATATCAGTCACATGGCAACATGTTTATTGAATAGGGGCACATCAGCAATTATTCAGTCTCTGATATACATAATAGGTTATTAAATGTGCATTAAAACATGCATACATTTAGCGTTTGTGCCCCTTGCCCACCAGACAGAACAGTATCCATTCTTACATGAATTTACACAATTATAGCACCAATTCATCCCCATAACTTTCCATGGCAATAATTAGTCATGACATTGTAAATTCACATTCATTCAAGTCAGGCACAAGTGAAAATCCCAAAACGGACAAAATACCAAGTGACGTATTTTTCACATCTTGCTGCTACAATGAACATTGATTTTGGTATTGAAATTCACATTTGAGCTACAAAGTAACAACCAGAACACATTTTCCTCAATCAAAATAGTGGAAAATGATGTATTACACATCAATATAGCACAAATAGTGACCGAGATATGCTAGTTTTTGTGTTTTGCGGCGGCCATATTGGATTTTGCGCATACCGGCCACCAGGGGGCGGTCTCACTTTGTGTGCGGTGGTTTTTGAAACCCCTTTGGTCATATAAACACCCATGCCAAATTGCAAAAACTTGTCACCAAGTGCACAATTCTTGGAGATTCTGACGAATTCCCTCCCCGCTATCCTGGGTCTTAACTCATTGCTTGTGTCAGCAAAACATTTAGACAAACAATTTCATCATAATTCCACATTTCCATACACTTAAAGGTAACTGGTACCTTAACCCCGTGTTTGTCTGATTGCCTTATCCATTTCCCATAATACATGTAAAAGGACTTATTTGGAATTGTATGGAACCATTACATGCACATGTGAATGGTTACCAGAAAAAGATGTAATTGTGAGAAATGACATGAACTGTTGTCGAATTTTAATGCCCAGGTCGATGAATTGTTTGAATAATTTTGATTCCATAGATCAGCCCTTAACTGGCATAATGATCAAAATGTGTACACATATTTACACTACGGAATATAAATATTCAAGTTATATCAGGAGAGAGTCATGATTTTAACCTTGGGAGTTGGCTAACAAGGAAAGAAATGGTACAGATTAAATTAATTAGAGGAACCAGGGGCATCCTTCAGGAAATTGTCCGGAGAAGCAACTTGATGAATGCTATTTTTTGGGAGATCAGCTGGCCTTCCTCAGATAATAGCTGATGAGAAATGCACCAGCCTGCCAGGGACACTCTAATTGGCTCATTTAGCGGAACATCTAGCAAGAGGAGGCATCATGGAAACAATTTTTTTCTGTCTTTCTTATGGGATGTTAATTTTTTGCTATTTCTCCTGTTGTCCAGGTCGTAATATTGGAAAAATGAAGATCAAGAAGATATCTGGAATCTATAGTAACCGTTATTCCAGTCAGACATTATTCACCCCAGAATTATATAAATTAATCTGAGTAAATAGCGTGAAAAAGACAGAATTAAATGAAATTGAATTTATCAACCTGGCACAAAGCCTGTCAATTCAATCTGTCTTGCTGTGAAATAGCAAAGGTATCTTAAAATATTTATATAAAATGCATGTTGGTTATGTAACAAATAGGTTTATATAATATTTTATCACATTTTATATATTTCTGCACAGCTGTCATATTCAAATATATTCTGAGATCGAAAGCTCTTCTGGTTGCCACTGATGTTGATTAAAACCCCAATCAAATATAATCTCCATGGTATCAACTACATTTCTGAGATCCCCACCAGAATATCCAATGAAGATCGGATTATAAGGTTGACAGTTGGCCAGTGGGATATCCTAAGTTCCTTACACATTGATGCACATCCTGCACTCATGTACTTTGGCTACAGTCCCATGAGTGTTAGGTTTTGCTTGTCAGTCAACTGCAGACAGCTAATGGTGAAATCAATGACCCCCAGAGCTCTGTGGGAGACTTCAGGCTATCAGTGAAGACATCAGGCAACTCTTGTGAGTTCTTTATGATCTCTGTAGAAAAGGTATCGACATCTGCAAGTTATGAACAAGGATCCATTGCAAACTTGTATGAAGATTTTTTGTATATATGATCTTTCCAAGGAAGAGTGACCATAATTAAACACTAGTAAGAATGATTGGTCTTCCCTGATACCAAGTAATATTTCAAATTCACAAGAAACGGTTTACAACACAATCAATCTAAGAGACACCCCCACCAACAACCAAGATAAGGTCTTGCAATATCGATCTCAGTGAGATTAATCCTGACAAGATTTGGACCGTTGGGAGTCATTCCTATTCACATGTCAGCGCCAAAACTGGCATCATACCGACAGGATAAGGATATCAGACAGCTAAGATTGGTGAACAATTTCTTTAATTCCCCATGGTACAACAAAGAGTATTGCCATTGTCAATGAATGAATGAGCAAAGGAGTGGTTTAGTCCGTTTAGATATGTCCAAGAAACTCTTGCTGCAAATAAACCAGATATTTTTGTGTTATTACCAGTATCATAAGAGATTTATAGACATGTTACATTGTATTTCAGAAATACTTTCACAATGACAGATGGAAACAGATACAGATTGATTTAAGTGTTTCCAGATAGAATTTTGACTCAGGCCACTCTAGCCTAGATAAATTGTATAGAAGTTGGAGATGTGGAAGCAATTAAAGCCACAGTTCTTCTTACAATTTTGAGGGAAAATCAATTCATGTCACCAATACGTTGTAGAAGGTATGAAAATACAGTTTGAGTGTCACATCGAGATTAGATTCTCTTGGTTTTTTTGGTCATTGAGATGCTTTCGCAGCATCTGACACTTCTGAATTGCTGTGCAAAACCTGTACTGTGGACTTCATCCAATGCATGGGTATAATTAATACTTAAAGGCTTCTGCTGTAATGCTTGACAGCTAGGAATAAGCTGGTAAGGAAATCTGCAGCCTTGGATATTTGTTAATAAAAACAATCATTTGTAATTAATCAAACAAATGAATTTCATGCATTAAAGGGATCGCAGAGAGCCGTTTCATCTGTTTTCCTGTCTTGTTCAGAAATTTGTTGACCTTTCTTCATAATTCCTAAATGGCCCGGGGACGATGTTGCCTGAAACTGTCAAGGCCACACTCATCAGTTAATTTTTCAGCTTTTAATTCAAACTCGCCTTGTCAAAAAGAGCTGCTTTCTTCACAACACAGTTCTACCAAACATGGCAACGGGTTACGTGAATACTCCATTATTGCTACCGTTAGATAGAGAAAGGATATATAGCCAGTGATAGAAGAATGAGCCAGAATATCTATGATATTATGTGATACCAGATGTATCTCTAAGACTCTAACAGTAAAATTCATAAACTTCCTTCCAAAAATCAAAACACAGAGGAACATATACTGTATGACACCTAATATAAAACAAAATACGTGATATATCCCTTCTTGATTCCAATCTTCAGCTTCATCTGATCACAATACAACTTTCTCCAAACTTTGCATGGATTCGCTTTATGAGATTAACTGGAATTTGAACTACAACGGATTGAGTCTTTCCTGCCAGTAATTTCAGTCAATATTTCATAATTCTGTAACAGAAGACTGCCTGTCAGTTACATTTTTGTCTGACCTAAGTTCTTTTATTCGGAAGTACGAAATGACAGGACAGTTGTATTAACCCTTTATTGATCAGGCAAATATATCTAATATATCTATCTATCTACCCGTCTATCTGTCTGTCTAGCTGTCTGTCTATCTATCTGTTCCTTTCTCTGTTGATATATATTTTTTCTTTATTTTGGTCTGTACTATTGATCCATCCCTAGTTATGTTCCAATTTGTGTACTGACCATTCGATCTGCCTTTGCACATATAACTGCCAGACTTATTTGATTGGGCACCATATTCTATTTTACAAACAAATATACATTTAAAGTTAGCAGTGGACCTGACAAATTTCATGATTTATTAAGCTAAAACATCCCAACATACCAGTATGTGAAATATAGGCAGCTGGTGATAGAATAAATGAGCTGATATTGGACAACAAAGTGATTTCACTACTTCTGGTGTAATTGGGAGAATCTCGTAAGTCCACATATGGCGATGTATAAACTCAATAAATCTCAATTCCAGATCGAAACACTCAAAAGTCGTTCACTTCGAGAAATGAGGAACTGCAATCTTGGACAATGGACAAGGAAGAATCTGTCAATGAAAGAATGAGTCGAGAATTAAATGAATGGTTTCGAGGCTTGAATTTGAATGTTTTAACACTAGAAAAACCCATTGACAACATACATGACGTAAATGGCAGCATGTGTAAAAAGGAAATTATCCAATAAGAGTAGAAGGTAGCCCTATGGTAGATGATAAGCAGGTCATGCATGGCTTATAGTTGATAGGAACCTTTTCTACAATTAGAACAATGATTGCAGAAGTATGAAATGGATCCGCTCAGTACACCTGTAGGAAAGTGAAAAGATTGACTGTTTCATGACCTGTCACAGAGATTGAAATGTGTGACTTGTCATGGCAGATGTGAATGTTTGCATTTCCAGCAGAGGGCAGGTAGATAGCTTTGTTTATTTTCGTAGTAAATTTGTTAAGAATCAACTTGCATGTAAGCATCTGAATTTGGTACAATAATATGGCTTTGATAGGGGTTTAGAGGTTAACAAAGTGTTAGTCCTGTAGTTGGAAAATTGAAAGGAGGAGAAAATAATTTGTAAGGTTTTTGATGACTTGTCATGACATATTCATGCAATCCTGGATTTGGGGCAGAGGTGTAGTCGAAAGGATGAATAAGGGAGTAGTCAGGAGGTTGATTGCCCTTGTCAGATAGACAGGATAGAAAAAGGGGGATAGGTGGATACTTTGGGTTAGTGAGCTGCCTGGGGGAGACGTTTACAGTGCACAATGGTCAGGCCATGTCAGCTGAGGTTTAGTTTGAATGTTAGAATGATTTGGGATCGGAAGAAATTTCATCCAACATACTGGTCTATGGCAAAGAGAGCCAGGCCACATCGATAGGGTCATTATTTAAGAAAACTTAATACAGACTTAATATAGACATAATCGCTTCAGTGCAGCTAAGTGTTCTAGTTTGCCCAGGGGGATTAAAAAAAAGACAGCTCCAGAAAGATAAATAGAAGAAAGAAAGTCAATGACATCTGACAAAAGTAATCTGACATTTTGGTTCTTGATCACAGCCGGAGATCAAAATCAATCGAGAAGACACCATTTCTTCCAACATACTGAATATAATGCAAGTATGGTAATGCATGGATAAGTTTCAAGCCACCTGAATTGTGCTTGTCGATTACACTTTTATCTCAGAAGTGCGAGCTGGCAGGTCTGTGTGAATTGCTTGTTTGTATTGATGAATCAACAGCAATTATACAGCATGCTGTGGTGTGCAAAAGCTATCAATTCACAGGTATTCACCCGCATCATTCCTTCCTATCTACATTGTACCTGTGTATCTTCCTTCTATGATTTTTCGAGAGCTGCAATTTACAGTGTTGCCAGCCATCAGCTGTAGTACTTGGATAGCTAGTGCTCTTTGCATGCATATCATTTGTTCTAGTTCTTCTCTATCATTTCTAGCCGTAACTCTGTCATGTTCAGGTTAAAGGGGACCACCTTGGGCTACACAGTGGCCGTACAACAGAATCCCCAACTGGCTTAGGGCACCTCTAATCTCTGGACCCATTGAGTATTTGCCCCAGGCCCTGCACGGAATTACCTTTCTTCTTTGAGGTATTTTTCTTCAAGAGTCTTTGCTCATTGATCATGTCTGCAAAAACGTTTAGACAAAGGATTTGAAAGGATGAAGATTGTAATAAGCTGATGGGGACAAGTGTTGGTAAACCTCGGTTAGTCTCAATGGTCTGAAAATATATCTTGTCCTTCATTTTGAATTGCAAATGATTTTTGCATATAGTTTAATACCGAAAGCAATTGTACTGACATGATCGATGTGCTGCTCCTGACTTGTGCAATGTTGTCAGCACTATGCCTTAATGGGCAAGATCCACATATGTATTTTGTCAGAAAATCTGTAGTTATAAGCACTTTTAACTAGCACAAAACCCAACTTGACAAAAACTGCATTTGCAGATTGCTACTAACACCTATTTTGGGCATCAGGGGATAGTCATGATTTCAACCTTGGAAGTTGGCTAACAAGGAAAAAAATGGA
Organism: Platynereis dumerilii; assembly: GCA_026936325.1. Lineage (NCBI taxonomy): Eukaryota > Metazoa > Annelida > Polychaeta > Phyllodocida > Nereididae > Platynereis > Platynereis dumerilii. The sequence continues at coordinate 311,643 of JAPTHN010000190.1, forward strand.
AGTGATTAATATAATTGGAGGAACCTGGGGCATCTTTGAGGAAATTGTGAGGAGAAACAACTTGATGAGTGCTATTTTCGAGCAAATCAAGTGGCCTTCCTCAGATAATGGCTGATGAGAAATGCACCAGCCTGCCAGAGACATACTAATTGGCTCATTTAGCGTAACCTCTATCACAACGCGACACCTGACCTGAGACAGTAAGACAGTAAGACAGTAAGACAATCTTTTTTTACATGGACCTAATTCATGGAAATATATTATTCGGTCTTTCCTAAGGGATATCAATTTTTGCTATTTCTCATGTTGTCTAGGTGGTCAGCTAGGAAATGTGAAGATTGAGAAAACATATATCAGCTGTCAAAATGCACTGAACCCTTTCAACTGACATTATTGTTGCCTGGCTTTCTGCAGCTCTGTAACTAGCAGTGGCAGAACCTGGTTTCTAAGGCATTTCCATCTTCTATTGATCCAGCAAATAGAAAGCAACAGCACAGAACCTGTACTTTAGCAGTCTGACATAGTGGAGCTCCATTGACATTCAACCTGGAATCTATTGTAACAGTTATGCCAGTCAGACATTAGCCACCTCAGAATTATATAAATTAGTCTAATAAATAATGCAAAAAAGACAGAATTAAATGAAATTGAACTTAATCAACCTGACACAAGTCTCTCAATAAAGTTGGTCTTGTTGTGAAATGGCAAGGGTATCTCAAGATATCTATGTAAGATGCATGTTGGTCTTATAACAAATAGGTTTCTAGGGAGCATCGTCTGCCCGCTAAAAATGAAAAAATTGAAATATTCATTTGCACTTTTGCCATATTGTACCTTTGCCCCTAGAAACACATTCTGCAAAATTTCAACAAGATCCGATGTGGCTGTTTAAGGTGGCACTTTTGTGTCAAAGTTGAGTCCAAAATTGTCAAAAAATGATGCTTTGAAAAGTCGCGGTTAGAAATATCTAGCTTATGGTTGGCCGCATGATTTCAATTCATATACCATTATTCTAAGAAGGAAATTGTCTTTAATTTGAATGGTAGAAAGCTATATTTCTTAAAATTTCTCATGTCTAAGTTTTTTGGAAAGCCGAAAAGTTCTGACTATTATGACAAAATGTTTGGAAAAATCAACTTAAAAGCGCAACTTCTGCCTAACTTTGACGTAATCATTAGGATAAAACATAAGGAGCACTTAGCTGAAGAAGGTAGAAAATGCAATATTTTTTCTAGATAGTTATTCATTAAATTCAAATGTGCACATTTTCATAAATTACAAATATGAGAAATATAACAGTTCATTGAGACACTGTTCTACATCTCTTTTTATTCTGACTACATCATAATGCAATCAAGGTTTTATCAGATGATGTAGTAGACCATATTTTCGCTTTGTAGACTTCTTTGACTTCCCAAAGTCATATTAACATCCTTTTTTTGATTTATTGCATTTTACCCAATAAAAATGAAAATATCTCCACTCAATTTTGACTTCTACTGAATGGAAATCATTGATGTCGGTATTCAAATTAAAGCTCTCTTTCTAAGGAATCTAACTGTGCCATTCAAAAATAATTTTATTGTAAATTGACTAACAAGGAAAGAAATGGAATAGATCAAATTAATTAGAGGAACTAAGGGCATCTTTTTTTGAGAAATTGTGAGGAGAAGCCACTTGATGAGTGCTATTTTTGGTCAAATCAGTTGGCTTTCCTCAGATAATGGCTGATGAGAAATGCACCAGCCTGCCAGGGACACACTAATTGGCTAATTTAGCGTAACCTGTAGCAAGAGGAGGCATCTAACCAAATTCCTGGAAACAATTTTTATTGGTCTTTCTAATGGTTTGTCAATTTTTGCTATTCCTCATGTTGTGCAGGTGGACATACCTGTAGGAAAAGAATAAATATAATGTCAGTTGTCAAATTGCACTGAACCCTTCCAACTGACATTTTTGTTGCTTTGGTTTTTTGCACAGAATTTGAGAATCTGAAACCAGCAGTGGCATGAACCTGGTCTCTAAGGTATCTATTTCTATTGATCAAGCAAATAGAAAGCAACAGCACTACAAAACCTGTACTTTAGCAGACAGATATTTTGGACTGCGGATCCTTTCAAGCTGGAATCTATTGTAACTCTTATTCCAGCCAGATATTAGTCACCTGAGAATTATATAAATTTATCTGATCGAGTATATAACATGTAAAAGACAGAATTAAATGAAATGGAACTTATTGACCTGGCACAAGCCTGTCAATAAGATTTGTCTTGCTGTGAAAAAGCAAAGGTATCTTACAAGACAGAGTACCAATCTCTGAAACTCTGGTCAAATCTGATCTCCATGGCATCAAGTACATTTCTGAGATCCCCACCAGAATATCCAATAAAGATCGAATAATAAGGTTGACAGTTGGCCACATCCTCACTTCTCAGTGTAAGCTTGTAAAGCTTACCCTGACCACAAGATATGCTTTTTGGTAAAGTTGTAACATAAAGATTACCTTTCCTCCGGTGTGACATACATAATTAACAGTTTCAGTTTTCTCAAAGCAATTGAATGAATGCTTGAGTGTTTCATTGTTTTCTGTTTGTTGTTTCAATTAGTTTCTTGGTAGAAAACCATAAACAATCACTTAAATCACGCCGGAAAAAAGCTGTTAAATGACTTGAAAACTTCAGAATTTTATGGCACTTATTGGCAGGGTGAGTGTAAACGAGCCCTGCTATGGGAGGATGGTTGGCCAGTGGTCCATCCTAAGTTCCTGACACATAGATACACATCCTGCAGTCATGTACCTTGGCTGCAGCAGGCTACAGTCCCATGTGAATTAGGTTTGCTTGTCAGTCAACTGCAGACAGCTAATAGTGAAATCAATGACCCCCAGAGCTCTGTAGGGGACTTCAGGCTATCAGTGAAGACATCAGTCTACTCTTGGGAATTGTTTATGGACTTTCCAAGAAAATGTCGCAAAATCTGCAAGTTGTGAACAAGGATCCATTGCAAACTTTTACGAAGATTTTTCAAAAATATTCTTTGCTTTACTAAACATGAAAAGGTTATTCAGAGCACACTAATTTCAAGATTTGATGAGTAACATCGAGTTTAGGAAAAGTAAAACACTTTCTCTAACTGAATTAAAGGTGCAGCTGAGTGAGCTTCAGATTAGAAAATGCAATAAAAACATGTACAGACAAACCTTTGGACTCAAAGCACTATAAATACTTTCAAAAAAGTAAATTTGTACTTGAGAGCTGATAGTAGCAACAAGGTCAACTCCATGGAGAAACCATCAATTGATTTTCCTCCAACAAGTTTTATTTTAACCTCGTTTGCCACATCTATTGCAACCCCAATGTGAATGAATATAACGTGAGCAAATATTTTATGAAGTGACTTGTTGTTGAAGCAATTTGGTATATTGAAGAATTGAAATACTCGACTACAGATTTGTATCTGCGTCTTTTATAAGTTTTCCTGAATTTTTTGTGCAGGGCTTGTACCATCTTAGTATACATCGTTCACTTACCTTACTTGACCGAGGTGATGAGCTACACTTTCTTGTAAGAGTAGCAATGTTTTAGTATATAAGAATCTCAGAATCCATACGGCTGTGTGTCCTACTAGTGCATGGCTGTGTGACAGCATCATATAGCTTTTGCGTCATTTTACTATGCCTGATGAAAAACCGATGGATAAAGACCTGAAATCATCTGCATTATTTACCAAACTTTCAAATGATCTTTCTAAAGAAGAGTGATCATAATTAAACACTAGTAAGAATGATTGGTCTTCCCTGATACCAAGTAATATTTCAAATTCACAAGAAACGGTTTACAACACAATCAATCTGAGAGAGACCCCCACCAACAACCAAGATAAGGTCTTGCAATATCGATCTCAGTGAGATTAATCCTGACAAGATTTGGACCGTTGGGAGTCATTCCTATTCACATGTCAGCGCCAAAACTGGCATCGTACCGACAGGAAAAGGATATCAGACAGCTAAGATTGGTCAACAATTTCTTTAATTCCCCATGGTACAACAAAGAGTATTGCCATTGTCAATGAATGAATGAGCAAAGGAGTGGTTTAGACATGTCCAAGAAACTCTTGCTGCAAATAAACCAGATATTTCTGTGTTATTACCAGTATCATAAGAGATTTATAGACATGTTATTTCAGAAATACTTTCACAATGATAGATGGAAACAGATACAGATTGATTTAAGTGTTTCCAGATAGAATTTTGAGACAGGCCACTCTAGCCTAGATAAATTGTATAGAAGTTGGAGATGTGGAAGCAACTAAAGCCACAGTTCTTCTTACAATTTTGAGGGAAAATAAATTCTTGTCACCAATACATTGTAGAAGGTATGAAAATACAGTTTGTGAAACAGCCACCTGAGTGTCACATCGAGATTAGATTCTCTTGGTTTTATTTGGTTATTGAGATGCTTTCGCAGCATCTGACACTTCTGAATTGCTGTGCAAAACCTGTACTGTGGATCATTGACTTCATCCAATGCATGGGTCTTATTAATACTTAAAGGCTTCTGCTGTAATGCTTGACAGCTAGGAATAAGCTGGTAAGGAAATCTGCAGCCTTGGATATTTGTTAATAAAAACAATCATTTGTAATTAATCAAACAAATGAATTTCATTCATTAAAGGGATTGCAGAGAGCCGTTTCATCTGTTTTCCTGTCTTGTTCAGAAATTTGTTGACCTTTCTTCATTAATTCCTAAATGGCCCGGGGACGATGTTGCCTGAAACTGTCAAGGCCACACTCATCAGTTAATTTTTCAGCTTTTAATTCAAACTCGCCTTGTCAAAAAGAGCTGCTTTCTTCACAACACAGTTCTACTAAACATGGCAACGGGTTACCGTTAGATAGAGAAAGGATATATAGCCAGTGATAGAAGAATGAGCCAGAATATTTATGATATTATGTGATACCAGATGTATCTATAAGACTCTAACAGTAAAATTTATAAACTTCCTTCCAAAAATCAAAACACAGAGGAACATATACTGTATGACACCTAATATAAAACAAAATACGTGATATATCCCTTCTTGATTCCAATCTTCAGCTTCATCTGATCACAATACAACTTTCTCCAAACTTTGCATGGATTCGCTTTATGAGATTAACTGGAATTTGAACTACAACGGATTGAGTCTTTCCTGCCAGTATTTTCAGTCAATATTTCATAATTCTGTAACGGAAGACTGCCTGTCAATTACATTTTTGTCTGACCCAAGTTCTTTTATTCGGAAGTACGAAATGACAGGACAGTTGTATTAACCCTTTATTGATCAGGCAAATATATCTAATATATCTATCTATCTACCCGTCTATCTGTCTGTCTAGCTGTCTGTCTATCTATCTGTTCCTTTCTCTGTTGATATATATTTTTTCTTTATTTTGGTCTGTACTATCGATCCATCCCTAGTTATGTTCCAATTTGTGTACCAACAATCCTGATTAGCTGACCATTCGATCTGCCTTTGCACATATAACTGCCAGACTTATTTGATTGGGCCCCATATTCTTTTTCACAAACAAATATACATTTAAAGTTTGCAGTGGACCTGACAAATTTCATGATTTATTAAGCTAAAACATCCCAACATACCAGTATGTAAAATATAGGCAGCTGGTGATAGAATAAATGAGCTGATATTGGACAACAAAGTGATTTCACTACTTATGATGTAATTGGGAGAATCTCGTAAGTCCACATATGGCGATGTATAAACTCAATAAATCTCTATTCCAGATCGAAACACTCAAAAGTCGTTCACTTTGAGAAATGAGGAACTGCAATCTTGGACAATGGACAAGGAAGAATCTGTCAATGAAAGAATGAATCAAGAATTAAATGAATGGTTTCGAGGCTTGAATTTGAATGTTTTAACATTTGGGATCGGAAGACATTTCATCCAACATACTGGTCTATGGCAAAGAGAGCCAGGCCACATCGATAGGGTCATTATTTAAGAAAACTTAATACAGACTTAATGTAGACATAATCGCTTCAGTGCAGCTAAGTGTTCTAGTTTGCCCAGGGGGATTTAAAAAAAGACAGCTCCAGAAAGATAAATAGAAGAAAGAAAGTCAATGACATGTGACAAACGTAATCTGACATTTTGGTTCTTGATCACAGCCGGAGTTCAAAATCAATCGAGAAGACACCATTTCTTCCAACATACTGAATATAATGCAAGTACGGTAATGCATGGATAAGTTTCAAGCCACTTGAATTGTGCTTGTTGATTACACTTTTATCTCAGAAGTGCGAGCTGGCAGGTCTCTGTGAATTGCTTGTTTGTATTGATGAATCAACAGCAATTATACAGCATGCTGTGGTGTGCAAAAGCTATCAATTCACAGGTATTCACCCGCATCATGCCTTCCTATCTACATTGTACCTGTGTACAGGGTTTCTGTTGGGGTGCCCCAAAAGTGGGTCCTGGGGACCCAATTAGGTCTGAAAAAGTGGGTCCCCTTCAAAATTTCTGAGTCCCCATCGCAAAATTGAGGGGTTTTTTTTTCAATGGTATGTTTATACGACAATCACTGCTTGTGATGAATATCGAAATGCAATGCAGAACATTTCTTTTACTGATACTTAAAATCTACAGTAGTTATAAATAAAGTATGCACCAACAACTGGAGAAGCTTGACTCACTGCCTGGCATCTCAGCACATGCTATGCGAGGCATAATTACAATATGATGAATACTGCTGTTTTTTTGGTTTTTATTTCTAAATCAGCTTAATTGCAGATGTAGCTGATTGCCTAATTGCTGAAGTTTTTTTTTATTGGAATGCTTCAGAAAAATGGCACTGATTGGCAATGATTGCTATTGAGAAAGGTCAAACCTACAAAGATTCATGGCTTAGGTGTGAATTGCAATTGGCAGACTTCTCAAAGTGTGAAGCCATACAGAGGCTGCAAGCTAGGGCAATCAGTCAAATCATGATTGCAATGCAGGATTGCCTGACATCTAGATTTGAAACCTGTGCTTCTTGCTACCTCTTGCTGTATCCTCTGCGTCCTGGGAACGCACACAGTGCTCTAAATGTGCGTCCTATGCTAAATCAATGCGTTTTTTGGTGATAGGGACGGCGTCAACAGAAACCCTGCCTGTGTATCTTCCTTCTATGAGAGCTGCAATTTACAGTGTTGCCAGCCATCAGCTGTAGTACTTGGATAGCTAAACTAGTGCTCTTTGCATGCGCATCATTTATTCTAGTTCTTCTGCTGTCATTTCTAGCCGTAACTCTGTCGTGTTCCGGTTAAAGGTGACCACCTTGGACTACACAGTGGCCATACGACAGAATCTCCAACTGGCTTAGGGCACCTCTAATCTCTGGACCCATTGAGTATTTGCCCCAGGCCCTGCACGGAATTACCTTTCTTCTTTGAGGTATTCTTCTTCAAGAGTCTTTGCTCATTGATCATGTCTGCAAAACATTTAGACAGAGGATTTGAAAGGATGAAGATTGTAATAAGCTGATGGGTACTGTTGTTGGTAAACCTCAATTAGTCTCAATGGTCTGAAAATATACCTTGTCCTTCATTTTGAATTGCAAAATGATTTTTGCATATAGTTTAATACCAAAAGCAATTGTACTGACATGATCGATGTGCTGCTCCTGACTTGTGCAATGTTGTCAGCACTATGCCTTAATGGGCAAGATCCACATATGTTTTTTTGTATAAGACAATTTGTATAAATTTATAAGCACTTTTAACTAGCATAAAACCTACCTTGACAGAAACTGAATTTCTAGATTGCCACTAACACCTATGTTATGCACATCAGGGGGTAGTCAGGATTTCAACCACGGTAGTTATAATAAGGAAAGAATTGGAAGAGATTAAATGAATTAGAGGAGCCAAGGCATCTTTCAGGAAATTGTGAGAAGCAACTTGATGACTGCTATTTTCGGGCAAATCAGCTGGCCTTCCTAAGATAATAGCTGATGAGAAATGCACCAGCTTACAAGGACACACTAATTGGCTCATTTAACATAACCTCTAGAAAGAGGAGGCATCTAACATAATTCATGGAAACAATGTTTTTAGTCTTTCTTATGGGATGTCAATTTTTGCTATTTTTCGTGTTGTCCAGGTGGTCGGCTTGGAAATGTGAAGATTGAGAAAACGTATATATCAGCTGTCAAAATGCACTGAACCCTTACAAATTACATTTTTGCTTGCATGGCTTTCTGCAGCTCTGAAAGTAGCAGCGGCAGGACCTGGTTTGTAAGGCATTTCCAACTTCTATTGATTCAGCAAATAGAAAGCAACAGCAAAGAACCTGTACTTTAGCAGTCAGACATAGCGGCTGCAGGCTTAGCACAGCATCATTCAACCAATGCCTGAGAAAACGCATTGGAAAAAGACCTCAAATCATCAAGGCATTTGTAAGCAAGGAGTTCTTGATTTATCATTGCATCGTTCACTGACTTTTAAATGAACTTTCATCTGAAAAGTGAACATAAATCAGTTGGCCTGTGATAAAACACTGGTGAGGTTGGTCTTCTTGGATACCCAGTAATATTAAAAAATTCACAAGAAGCGGTTAACAAGACCTCCAACCTGAGAAAGACCCCCACTAACAACCAAGATAAGGACTTGCAATCGATCACAGTAAAATTAATCTTGACAAGATTTGGACCGGTGGGAGTCATTCTTATTCACCTGTCAGGCTGACCTTGTCAGCACTAAAACTGCATCGTACAGACAGGATAAGGATATCAGACAGCTGATATTGGTCCATAATTTCTTGAATTCCCCATGGCATGACAAAGAGTATTGCCATTGTGAATGAATGAATGAGCAAAGGAGTGATTTAGACATGTCTAAGATATGCTTGCTGCAGTGAAACCAGATATTTTTGCTGCAGTGAAACCAGATATTTTTGTGTTATTGGCAGTATCATAATAGATTTATAAACATGTTATTTATGCAAGTACTTTCTACAATAAAATGTGGAAACAGAGTTGTTAAAAGTGCTTCCAGACATACTTTTGAAATAGGATAATCTAGTTGGAGATATTGGTGCAATCAATGCAACTATTCTTCTTGCAATTGTTTTAGAGAAAGTCCATTCATGTCACAGACACATTGTAGAAGGCGTGACAAAAAACAGCATGTGAAACAGCCACCTGAGTGTCACGGCGAGATTAGATTCGCTAGCTTTTTTTTGGTCATTGAGATGCTTTTGCAGCTTCTGAAACTTCTGAATTGCTGAGCAAAACCTCTGGATTATTGACTTCGTCCAGTGCGTGGGTCTTATTAATAATTAAAGGCTACTGCTGTAATGTTTTGACAACCAAGAATAAGCTGATAAGGAAATCTGCAGCCTTGGCTATTTGTTAATGAAAACAATCATTTGGAATTAATCAACCAAATGAAACTCAGGTATTTAAGGGATTGCAGAGAGCAATTTCATCTGTTTTCCAGTCTTTTTTGGAAATTTGTTGACCTTTCTCCATTAATTCCTAAATGGCCCGGGGACGATATTGCTTGAAACTGCCAAGGCCACACTCGTTGGTTAATTTTTCAGACAGGTTTTAATTCAAACTCGGCTCGTCAAAATAGCTGATTTCTTCGCCACACAGTTCTAGTAAACTTGTTAAACGGGTACATGAGAACGCCATTATTGCTGTTGTTAAAGAAAGAATATATACAGTCAGTGATAGAAGAATGAGAGAGCGTATTTATGATATTATGTATTAGACTTACGTGCATCTAGTAGACAGTAAATTAACAAGAATTCTTACGAAAAATAAAAACACAGAGGAAAATATATTGTGTGACTCCTGGCAAAGTAGACAAAATGAAACCTGTCACAGATTTATTCTCCAAGCCATCTTTGTCATCATCTGATCATAATACCATGTTTTCCAATTCTTGCATGCAATGAGTCAGTACACAAGACTAGTCCTACCAGAAATTTGAACTCCAATGCAAAGATGTCTTTCACGCCAGCACTTTCTGTCAATATTTCATCTGCACCGGAATTACATTTTTTACCTTTCGGCAGTACAAAATGACAGGTCTGTAGGTATTGCCTTCTTGTATTATTCAGGCAAATAGAAAGCAACCGCAGTGCAAAAACCACAAGATACCATTTTTTAAAGGTAGCCTATACTGCTAAAATATCTACAGGAGATCTGTAAAACAAGATTTTGAAATAGACGAAGATGATACAGTCACACTTGTCATTTATTCATCTGATCATAAGAGACGGAGCCAGGGCCACATAATTTGAGTTATTTTGTCAGATTGTGTAAATATTTGTTTAAATACGTGTATTTCAAGTAAATGCTGAAATAATATATCAGACTATCTGTTTTTGTTTGACTGGAGCTATGCAAGGAAGTCGAGATAGACTGCTACTTATTTTTGGCAGGCAAGGGTAAAAATACCACAAAAATGAAAGTCACATAGATCTGATATTTAAAAACCCAGGGAAAAGATTTGCAGCTCACCATTGTCTGTCTTTCTATCTATCTATCTATCTATCTATCCATCTTTTTAGCTGACCAATTTGATACGTCTATGTAAATATGACTGCTTCACTTATTTCAGTGGACACTATACTCAGTGTTGCATTTAAGAATTTATATACAAAAATGTACACAAGACTTGAAACATATCATGATTTATTAAGCTGAAAATTTCCCCACATACTGACAAATCGTATATATACAGTGTACTGTATATAGATCGGCAGCTGGTGATTGAATAAATTAGCTGACAAGAGACAACACATTACGTTGATTTGTTTTGGTGTGTAATTTGATCATGTTTTTTATATTCTCACAATTCATACGTAGATTATTATATTAATACAAATAGTGTGAAAACTTTGAAATCTCTGTCTGTTGAACAACCCATGGGGGAAACAGATGGAAGTTGAAAAATAGGTTCTTCATATGTGATCAGGCATTAATTCATTTTACCTTTAATGACAGTTTGTGTGAATTGTAGACAGTATTATTATTAAAAGCAACAACGTTAATTTCCAAAGTGAAATGTTTGAACATGTACTTATTTTTGTCCTTTGAAACAATTTAAACAAAGGGACCAAATCATAATTGAGTCGTCATTTTCCATAATCATTTTTCTACTTGATGAAGTATTGAAATATCAAAATTACACAATGTTCACTTGCCTTAGTTTTCTGCCAGCTTTGTACGAAACTGCTGAAACCCTTCCGTCTCAGTCTTTTTTATGATATATCTCAACGTCTTGAATAGCCTCCAGAGATGAACACAACAGATTTATATTACAAGCATGTCAGTTTCACCAGATCAGTGTTCAGGTACATTCAACTTTGTCTCTTCTGGAATCATGTGACATGTTTGCTATCAATCCGCAACATAAACTCAGCTGGAGCAGGAAAACACCAGAGTTAAGTGTGATAAGCCCTAAGCAGCTGCCTTGCTATACATGTGCTCTACTGTTGCAAGGTTCATGTTTCCAGCTTGGCATCAAGGCATCAATTGACCAAAGCTTGATGCCCGACACAGCTTAAGAAAACATATCTTCTGCTGTAGCAATTCACTTCTTGTTGAAAGAGGGAGAGGGTACTGGGCAGTACTACTGCTAAGAAAGAGGCCAGTGCATGTTGGCAATTAATGGGGATAGATAACTGCTGGTTTTACTTCTCAACATCTTTATTTGCACAGCTGTTTTTAAAATATCTGCAATGATTAATTCCCTACTGCTCTTTATATTAAAACCTACCCTCAACTTTAACCCCACATTTAAGAATTAAAGTGTTACAGGGGTGTAGTAGACTGACATTGATATATATGCTATTAGTAAATTGAGAAATAATTTTAATATGAAAAATCTCTTTTATAATGTGTCAGAATAAAACTTTTGTTATGACTATAAATTATTCTCAATTTGGGTGAATCTAAGTCTTCCTTGTTCCATCCTGCCTACATGTGCAAAGAATTAATCAATTTTTTTCATCTACACTCATGTGTTCTTCAGGAATTAGAATTTTAAGCTGGGGAAGATCAGCCTACAAAGTACCAAATCATGGCAAATGGAATTACCCGAGGGTACCCTCCCACAACACAGTAGGCCCCATTTAAGCATGTAACTCCCGGAACTCCTTGACGTCCTGCAACTCCCGCTATGTCCCACTAACTCCCGCTAACTCCTGCTAACTCCCGTAACTCCCGCTAACTCCTGCTAACTCCCGTAGCTCCCACTAACTCCCGCTAACTCCTGCTAACTCCCGCTAACTCCCGTAACTCCCACTAACTCCTGCAACTCCCACTAACTCCCATAACTCCTGCCAACTCCCACTAACTCCCATAACTCCCACTAACTCCCACTAACTCTCGAAACTCCCACTAACTCCCGCCAACTCCTGCTAACTCCCATAACTCCCACTAACTCCCGCAACTCCCACCAACTCCCGCAACTCCCACCAACTCCCGCAACTCCCACTAACTCCCGCCAACTCCTGATAACTCCCATAACTCCCACTAACTCCCGTAACTCCCGCTAACACCTGCTAACTCCTGCTAACTCCCACCAACTCCCTCCACTCCCACTAAGTCCCGTAACTCCCACTAACTCCCGATAACTCCTGCTAATTCCCGTAACTCCCATAACTCCCCCTAACTCCTCCTAACTCCCACTAACTCCTGTAACTCCCACTAACTCCTGTGACTCCCACTAACTCCCGTAACTCCCACTTACTCCCGCTTACTCCCGTAACTCCCATAACTCCAAAAAATAATTACCCTCGGCAATGTATACATCTTTCAATGATACGGATAACGGGCGTCCCACTTGTGTATTAGGAGTAATGCCGTAATTATGGGATGTTTACTTTTTATTTTTTTGACATTATTGTATCTTTTATCCTAGTTGTGCCTTTTAGGGGTTTAATCCTCATGAGATTAATACTTTTCTCACAATTATTGAAAAATGTGAAAAAAATATTTATTTGTGCATTGGGTGTCAAGCCAAAACTAAGGCATGCATATTTATAATTTTTGGGTAGGCCTAAATATGGTATCTTCTATCCCTGTTGAGCCTTTTAAGGGTCTAATCCCCATGACATTAATACTTTTTCTCAGAATCATTGAAAGACATGAAACATTGTTTTTTGTTTGTTTCTGGGACAGAACTAAAGAACAAAAACTACTGTACTTTTGACACTGAAATTTGCATATTGTAAGCATTAAATACCCAAGATGTGTTTTTTTGTGGGTCTAAGTGCTCTGAGAAAGTTGAACGGACAACAATTTAACAAAAATATGAAAAAATACTATTATTTTAAACCTGTATGATTCAGTCAATTTTGGAGTTAAATCTATGAAATTTTCCAATTAGGTGTCTAACATATGCCTCTTTAACATTTCAACTCAGTTGGAATGTTGGTCCTATGAATATAAAAACCCAACAATTAGAAAAAATCCCAATTTTCCAACATTTCTGCGTGAAAAGCCAAAATGATAATGGGTAAATTATTTAACTTTAAAGCTTAGTTGTAGTTAGACACACTATGGATTAATATTCACAGCCATTGCATGAATTATTGCAACATTTTCCATTGAAATTTGTGATTTAAAATGCAAAAAATTGTTAAAATGTCTATTTACTCTCCATTTCATTCTGAAATTTTTTTTGTCGAAATAAACCTCACATGTTTCATCATCATCATGCTAATTTTGAACACTATGAAAATTTTTATTCACAGCAGAAGTCAATATTAACAAAATTAGATAAATATTGAGGATTTTCAGATAATCATATATCAGTCAATAGTTGGCCCTGGTCAATCAAATTTGCCACAATAATGACTGAATTTAAAATTGTGTACCACTCCTCATCAAACATTATCAATAGGAAATATTAAATTATATATATATATGTGGACTTTCAAAGCACTAACTAAGTATATACAACATGCATTTGTTTGTTAATATTTTAAAATGTTGACACTAAATCTTTAACTCCCAATTATAACTTTATGGCTAATATCTAAACTCAGTGATTTAAATTTTAGAAGATTAAGTAATGTCAGCCCCTTTTATTTAGTTATTTGCATGAAAATTAAATGTGAATGAATCAGACAGATTGGCTTTTGTTGAATGGAGCACTGTTGAAGTCTTGATTATGTAATGTTATGTCACTGGGTAATTGTCTTCCCTGCTAATCCTTTCAATGACTGAAGCCAAGATCACTGGGGTAAAACTACAGTGGATATCAGGCTTGGCTACTCCATGTCTCTGCATTGCGTAATTGTTACATAATCTTATGTCAGTCACAGTTGGTGGTTAAGTGGCTGGCTAATATGCAGAACATATCAAAAGCAGCAGTCATGAAATTATGGAGATATTTTAATGAAGAAAAATGCTTTCAATATATAATTTTCCAAAATCTCCTTTTATTAGTTAAAATCTACTTTATTCTGCAAATGTTCATGTTACCTTACTTTATTTTTCTTCCCTAAAATGGCCATACACTCAATACTGTAATGATTATCATTAGTTTTTAAAGTATATTTTTATTAAAATAAACATAAAATGTATATCAGTTGTGAAAATCATGACAAAATGGAAATGGCCTTTTTAAAAATCTTATTATTGTTAGACAACTACATGGTATGACTGACTTATTGTCTCAATCATATAGGCCAAAAGGAAATATTGATAGAGAAAAAAACTCAAATCATAAATATATTCAGATAAAAATAGTTTCCCATGGAGATTGGTGGCTGAAATATCATAAGCTGTCAAGTCAATCTGAATTCCTAAATTGATAATGGCCTTATTTTTCACCTTAATTATTGTCTGTGCCCACGTATTAACTGTTCTCCAATCTTTTTTTTGGGGGGGGCGGCCTGTCTTACTCCCTTCCCAACCTCCCCCCCCCCAACCTGCGGAATAGCCTGCTGAATAGCCGAGGGTATGCTGCTGCGCAGCTTATGTTTTTTTATTATCTTTTGTTACTATCCTTCCAGAAAGTATGTGGAAAGTTAGTTTTTTTTCTTGCAATGTGGAAGTGTGACATCATATGCCAATTCCCATAGACTAGCATTGGAATCCAGGGGTTCCAGATGAGGTCACAGGTTGTTCAGCCAATCATGGCTCACTCTGCAAAGGATGTCATATCAAATCTGTGAGGTGGTACACTGGCATAGCAGTTCATGTTATGTGTGTACAAGTAAAGTAAGACATTTACAAGCTGTGTAAGTCAATAAACAACTGTTGCTCATAAACTGCCTAATCTGAATGCTGCTTTCTGTTAGCTGTCAGTGGCACAGCTAGGATGTCTCAAGTAGGGATACACAGTTGTTTTTGCAGATTATTTGTTGGATGGATTCACTCTTCTAGGAAAGACAGGGAGGATCGACTCTGTGACCATTTCTAGCTATGCCCCTGCTGGCTACATCACATTGTGTTTCATTTGTTATGCTTGGTAAGACTTTCATACTGTGTCACATACCATATATGGCTATTCTCTATACTACATCATATACCAACACTGCATCACACTTCAAACCACAGCCAATCACGATGCCCCAGCAGTGTGAGGTCACATACCAATTTTGCAAGATTTTTTCAATTTCTACATACTTTCTGGAAGGATAGTAAACAGGAACTAAAACAGAAAAAAAAAGGTTGCACTACTAACCTAAAAACACATATTTTCAGAATGTAAAACAAGGTAACTTCATAAATAAGGGATGTAAAGTGCTACTCCCTCTCCCCCCCCCCTTGCTTAGCCGGTTTACAGTTATTCCGGCAAAGTCTGAAATTATGTGGAATCCGAGCGACATGTCAGCATCAATCCTCCGTGTTGTAGTGGTAAGGGCGTTGAGCCAGCAACTGAGACCTCCTGGGTTCAAGACATTTTCAAGTTAAACTTTTTTTAAAGTCACCCAATCAAAGCCTTCTGAAGCACCTAGATGGATCCACAGCACACAAAAAAGCCTTAAAGCAACATTTTTAATATATATATAAACAGTGACAAAAGTGCAAGAACATGCATTCAACTGATACGCAAAATATTCCTAATTCTAATCACTGCTACATGCTACATTAGTAACCTGCGAGCTAAACTGCATGCAGAAAGCACAAATCTAGCAGATGACAGTGGTTTTATAGGATTAAGTCCGGGAGAAAATAGACAGCTGTGCTCTGATTGGTTGACTTAATGCAGGTGAACGTTGAAGTACAGGCTGCAGGCCAGCAACTACTATGGAAACTGGTGAAAATGGAGTAGATTAGCATTACTATGGCAGTGACATGGGCTAAGATTGCTCCGGTAAGTGCTCACAGAGAAAAGCCTCAGATTTTTGGCGGGAAAAGCTGGAACACTGCATTGTTCGGGTGCCGGTGGCAGTTTAATGCCTTTCCGGATGCCTTGCCCGTCGAATAGCAAGGTTTTGTGATTCTAGGCCTCTGCATAGGCCTATGTGGCCCATTATGGGATTTGCATGCTAAAAGATAGGAAAACAGACCTTCCAGTCAGAATCAACCAGGAGGTATCAGGGTGAAATGTCTTGATATATTACTTAACAACACTACTAGAGCAGCATTTCCTGCAAAAATGATCAAAATCGCATCATTTCTCAGCCCGCAAAATGCCAAAAACCTCCATTTTTGCACTTTTTGAAAAAAATTCCCCTCTCACGGCAAATTAGGTCAGAGGCCCCGAAAGTGGCACTGAAACATTTCCAGCGTTCGGGAACATGACCCTGCACTACACAACAGTTACATTACACCAAACTGGCCCGATAACGGGTGGTGAAGTTTTGTCACCGCCCTGCGGTTACTAGCTACCAGTGTTACTAACGTTACTTTTACACTTACAGAAAACCAGTGATTATCCAATGGTTGCCTCCCCCCTTAAATGCTGATTTTTGCCAATGATAAACAGGTATTTGCTGAAATTCCAGTGGTCAACTAGCTGTATATAAAAATTTGAAAAGCAAGATTTATCTTAAACCCCAACCCCAACCCTATCCCTAACCCCAACCCTTTTAGGGCCAGAATGATAGCTCACTTCAGTGCTATCCATAGAAAACACTCCACCAAAATAGAACAACACTTTTCAAGCCCAGATCACTCCCGGGCAGATCTCTGGATTTCGGTGTTAGAAACTTCCAAGCCAAGCAAACAATTGGATAAGCTTGAATTGGGATGGATAGATAGACTCAATACAGTGAACAATGGCCTTAACATGCAAGACGGAAACCCAGTATGGGACATTTCTCCATTCATTCTTCAGTATCACCCGCTGGCTTCCAAACTAGCCAAAATTGTCAATGAGTGGTGGAACCAATTCAAAATGGATAACCCATCCACAATAAAAAGACATCCCATTAAGGGACCGTTCAGAATTTATGACTGGGGGGGGGTGGACTTTCTACGCACAAAGTCCCCGAAATGACGCAAATCTGTACGCATGGCCATGTATAACAGTATTTATATGTGTGTATTGCTTTGTATGTCGAGGGGGGATACTAAAAATACGCGTAAAACCTAAGGGTGAGGTACTAAAAATCTACGTGAAACTCAAGGGGGGGGGTATCAATTTTTGAGGGAGGTTCCAGCAAAATTCCCACCCCCGCCAGTCATAAATTCTGAACGGTCCCTAATATCATTCAGGCCTTTGCCAAAAACAAGAGCCTTTCTCAAACTTAAGTCAGGTCAATGCTTGTCCAGCTCGAAGAATAAATTACCCTAAAAACTAGCCTTAACTTCATCAGACCTTAAACCTAATCCTAAACCCTAAACCTAAAACTAGCCCTAACCCTAAACGAGCCCTAACCCTAAATCAAAACTTTCAGATAAAGCTAAATAGGCTATTCAGCCACATTTTCCATTTGCCTGTGCCAGTGCATGGTTAAGTTGGGATTTTAGGGAGATGGGCTGAGATAAGTTTCTTTTTTGAGAATCTTAACTCAATAAACCCTAACCCTAAACGAGCCCTAACCCTAACCCTAAATCAAAACTTTCAGATAAAGCTAAATAGGCTATCCAGCCACATTTTCCATTTGCCTGTGCCAGTGCATGGTTAAGTTGGGATTTTAGGGGGATGGGCTGAGATAAGTTTCTTTTTTGAGGAACTTAACTCAATAAACCCTAACCCTAACCCTAAACGAGCACTAACCCTAACCCTAAATCTAGGTGATATTTGAGGAAAATCAAATCCCAAATCAAAGGACAGTATTTCCCTCCAGAGGAGTATACTGGCATGAACCCTTGAATAGAAATCACCCTGTGAATATAAATTCAAAGCAGATTAGATTATTTGCCAATGGCAACTGCAATACCAAAACAGCCATCTATCTGCTGGGTTGCAGACAATGTCCTCAAAAATACTATGTGGGACAAACAATCAACCTGAGAAATAGGTTTATCGCACACATGAGTTCAATTAGAAGAAAAAGTGACAAAAAAGTACATCAACACTTTGACTCTCCGAATCACACATGTGAAGATTTAACTATAACAGTTTTGGAAATTCCTAAATCACAAAAGCAAGAAATTTTGGATAAACTTGAAAGAAAATGGATCACAAAACTTGATACTTTTCATTCAGGCCTGAATTCAGATGCAGGCAACCCTGAAAAGGATTTTTGTACTTTTATTCTACAGTACAATCCACTCTCAACTAAACTTACAAATATTGCTAAGATTGGTTAGAAAAATTCTGCCAGAATAACTCTAGATACAAAAAACACCCGGTTTCATTAATAACAGCAATTGCTAAAAACAAGAATTTGTCTCAAACTTTGGTCAGGTCATTGCTCAAATAAGTCCCTACATGTATGGGGCCTGGAGGCCACCATGCCTCATTATATAACTACTTTTTGCCTACAAATAGTTGTAGGCGGACCTAAATAGGCTATCCAGTCACATTTTCCATTTACCTGTGCCAGTGCATGGTTAAGTTGGGACTTTAGGGAGATGGGCTGAGATAAGTTTCTTTTTTGAGAATCTTAACTCAATAAACCCTAACCCTAACCCCAACCCTAACCCTAACCCCAACCCTAAGCTAGCCAGAGCCTGGTAATAAATTGACAAAATAATGGAATTTGATCATAAATAATATTTTTATAAATGTTGACTAAAAATTATTTACTGAAACTAGCCTAATTACTATTTTCTTTAATTTGTGATATGAAACCTTTCATCTACACCATATGTCTTATCCAAATTAAATCAAAGATATCTAATAGCACTTCCATATATCTGATTACAATTGATGTTCCTTTGTGAACTATAAAGGCAAAACACTCAAAGGAGTTGAGCAATTAGTTATCTCAATTAGTCACTTTCAAAGGATAGCCTAATTGAACTTAACCATTTTGTCAACTCTCTTGTGACACCAAAGAATTGCAATTAACTTCTTTCAAACATAAATTCATTGTTCCATTGTGAACTATAAAGGCAAGACACTCAAAGGAGTGGAGCAATTGATTATCTCAATTAGTCACTTTAAAAGGATAGCCTAATTGCACTTAACCATTTTGACAATTCTCTTGTGACACCAAGAATTCCAATCCACTTCTTTCAAACAGAAATTCACATTTTCAACATATAACTGTCAAATCTGAGCTATAGAAGATTAATATCAAGATAATTGTTGGCCTTTATTGACATACTTTTAATTCATTTAAAAACTAAGTTCAACCATTTTTATTTCAAGCGGTTGAAAAATCCATATTTTATTTTGCTTCATTTTACTCCATCACAGAAAACATGTCTTATTCATTTCTTCAAAATATCCTGATGTTTAAATTATTATTCAAATAATTGTTGGTCTTTATTGACACAATTTTAATTCATTTAAAAACAACATTCAGCCATTTTTATTTCAAACAGATGAAAATACATATTTATATATTTTCAATTTACGGCATCACAGAAAAACATATTTTGTGCCATAGCAAAAAAACATGCTTTTATATTTGGATTCTTTCCATTCTTTTCTATTTATCCATTATCTTATCATATTTAATGTTGACTTCTTTAGTTTAATCTTCAAATAGACCAGCAAAATCCTTTCCTTTTAAACCTGAGATGTATAGAAACATGACATCCAGAAAAATAACCATTTATAAGCAAAATCAAAACATTTAAAAAGTAGCAGCAGCATATCATTAGGAATATAAAAGTTAATAAACAGCTCCAGTAATTTAATAAATAATTTACTCATTTCAAGAAAATTATTATTTTCTGTTTTTGAAATGGGGAACTCCTTCCATGGTTCAATGCATCAGTGCACACAATCATTACTGGAGCATAAAAGCAGCATCAGAGCAGGCAATAATCATTCTCACTTTGACTAGCTGATGAAGAACAACAGTTCGAAACGTCCTAGTTGCCTCCTGCTGAACAGAGATTTGCTGCTGACTGCTACATTGACTAAGTATCACTGAGTCTTATATTTCTAGAATTTTCCTATTGTTTCATATTTTATGCTATTATTGTCATTTTCTAAACTTGAAATTCATGTCAAGACTTAGTTTCTTTTCAGTGTAGCACCAGCACCTCCCTGTGCAGCAGTCTACCAAGACTCTTGGGGACAGGTATCCTGCCTTCCAAGGCCTATAAAATTAAATCTTTTTTTTTTTCTAATAATAATTTTTTATTTTTGCCTTTTCGGTCTAAGTCTAGTATACAGTTTACATTTGGTAAAATAAGAAGAAAAAGTATATTTTAAAATTAAGATTTTTTAAGTAGGCCTAACCTGTAATAAAGCCTATTTTGCATCTATCCTTTAGCAGAATCAAAATTGAGCACTGTGTTGTACAGTCTTTATCAAGACTCTTTTTCGTCAACACACCTCACATTTTTAAGGGCTCTTTTATTCCAAATTAACATTTCAAAGCCCTTCATTTCATTTGTTTCATTTATTTGAATAACAAATTTTGCTTTTCAGTTCCAATCAAAAATTGATTTTTTTTAGATCTGCAAGAATAACTCTAGATACAAAAAGCACCCAGTTTCATTAATAACAGCAAATGCTAAAAACAAGAATTTGTCTCAAACTTTGGTCAGGTCATTGCTCAAATAAGTCCCTACATGTATGGGGCCTGGTATATAACTACTTTTTGCCTACAAATAGTTGTAGGCGGATCTAAATAGGCTATCCAGTCACATTTTCCATTTGCCTGTGCCAGTGCATGGTTAAGTTGGGACTTTAGGGAGATGGGCTGAGATAAGTTTCTTTTTTGAGAATCTTAACTCAATAAACCCCAACCCTAACCCCAACCCTAAACGAGCACTAACCCTAACCCTAAATCTAGGTGATATTTGAGGAAAATCAAATCCCAAATCAAAGGACAGTATTTCCCTCCAGAGGAGTATACTGGCATGAACCCTTGAATAGAAATCACACTGTGAATATAAATTCAAAGCAGATTAGATTATTTGCCAATGGCAACTGCAATACCAAAACAGCCATCTATCTGCTGGGTTGCAGACAATGTCCTCAAAAATACTATGTGGGACAAACAATTAACTTGAGAAATAGGTTTATCGCACACATGAGTTCAATTAGAAGAAAAAGTGACAAAAAAGTACATCAACACTTTGACTCTCCGAATCACACATGTGAAGATTTAACTATAACAGTTTTGGAAATTCCTAAATCACAAAAGCAAGAAATTTTGGATAAACTTGAAAGAAAATGGATCACAAAACTTGATACTTTTCATTCAGGCCTGAATTCAGATGCCGGCAACCCTGAAAAGGATTTTTAGCTCGTCTGTTTTCTTTGAAAACGAAGAGCTATTGTCGTCACTCGATCGTCGGCGTCGTCGTTGTCCCGGTTAAGGTTTGTGTAAGTGTCCATTTGTGACCTTAGTATTTCGCTTAGACTTATGAAATTTGGTACAGGTATTGGCCTGTGGGTATGGATCAGGGAAATGTTGAGAAATCCTAGATGGCCACCATTTCATGGCGGCCATCTTGGCAGCCATCTTTCTTCATTCTTCAACTGGCCACTATGGCCTTAATTTTTCGCTTAGAGTTATGAAATTCGGTACAGATATTGGCCTATGGGTATGGATCAGGAACATATTGAGTAATCCAAGATGGCCACCATTTCGTGGCGGCCATTTTGGCAGCCATCTTTCTTCATTCTTCAACTGCCCACTGTGCCCTTAATATTTTGCTTAGAGTTATGAAATTTGGTACAGATATTGCCCTGTGGGTATGGATCAGGAACATATTGAGAAATCCAAGATGGCCACCGTTTCGTGGCGGCCATTTTGGCAGCCATCTTTCTTCATTCTTCAACTGCCACTGTTAATATTTCGCTTCGAGTGATGAAATTTGGTGCAGGTATTGGCCTGTGTGTAGGGATTGGGAACATGTCAAGAAATCCAAGATGGCGGCCATTTCGTGGTTACCATTTTGGCAGCCATCTTTCTTCATTCTTCAACTGCCCACTGTGCCCTTAATATTTCGTTTAGAGTTATGCAATATGGTACAGGTATTGACCTGTGAGTATGGATTGGGAAATTGCCGATAAATCCAAGATGGTGGCCATTTTGTGGCGGCCATTTTTGCAGCCATCTTCCTTTCATTCTTCACCTGCCACTGTGCCCTTGACATTTTGCTTAGAGTTATGCAATATGGAAATTTGGCCAGTGCGTATGATTGGGAACATGTTGAGAAATCCAAGATGGTAGCCATTTTGTGTCAGCCATTTTGGCTGCGATCTTTCTGCATTCTTAAACTGCCCCATGTGACCTTAGTATTTCGCTTAGAGTTATGAAATTTGGTACCGTATTGGCCTCTGGGTGTGGATTGGCAATAAAATTAGATCGAGTTATTAGCCTGTGGGTGATTATCAGGTTCACATTGATAGATTTCACGTTAACAGACGAGCGTTGAAACCGCTTGCGGTTCTGGTTGTACTTTTATTCTACAGTACAATCCACTCTCAACTAAACTTACAAATATTGCTAAAGATTGGTTAGAAAAATTCTGCAAGAATAACTCTAGATACAAAAAGCACCCAGTTTCATTAATAACAGCAAATGCTAAAAACAAGAATTTGTCTCAAACTTTGGTCAGGTCATTGCTCAAATAAGTCCCTACATGTATGGGGCCTGGAGGCCACCATGCCTCATTATATAACTACTTTTTGCCTACAAATAGTTGTAGGCGGATCTAAATAGGCTATCCAGTCACATTTTCCATTTGCCTGTGCCAGTGCATGGTTAAGTTGGGATTTTAGGGAGATGGGCTGAGATAAGTTTCTTTTTTGAGAATCTTAACTCAATAAACCCTAACCCTAACCCCAACCCCAACCCTAACCCCAACCCTAAACGAGCACTAACCCTAACCCTAAATCTAGGTGATATTTGAGGAAAATCAACTCCCAAATCAAAGGACAGTATTTCCCTTCAGAGGAGCATACTGGTATGAACCCTTGTAGAAATAACCGTTGCTCCATTTGTAAACATGTGAATAGAAATCACACTGTGAATATAAATTCAAAGCAGATTAGATTATTTGCCAATGGCAACTGCAATACCAAAACAGCCATCTATCTGCTGGGTTGCAGACAATGTCCTCAAAAATACTATGTGGGACAAACAATTAACTTGAGAAATAGGTTTATCGCACACATGAGTTCAATTAGAAGAAAAAGTGACAAAAAAGTACATCAACACTTTGACTCTCCGAATCACACATGTGAAGATTTAACTATAACAGTTTTGGAAATTCCTAAATCAGAAAAGCAAGAAATTTTAGATAAACTTGAAAGACAATGGATCACAAAACTTGATACTTTTCATTCAGGCCTGAATTCAGATGCAGGCAACCTGAAAAGGATTTTTGTACTTTTATTCTACAGTACAATCCTCTCTCAACTAAACTTACAAATATTGCTAAAAATTGGTTAGAAGAATTCTGCAAGAATAACTCTAGATACAAAAAACACCCAGGTTCATTAATAACAGCAAATGCTAAAAACAAGAATTTGTCTCAAACTTTGGTCAGGTCATTGCTCAAATAAGTCCCTACATGTATGGGGCCTGGAGGCCAACATGCCTCATTACATAACTACTTTTGCCTACAAATATTTGTAGGCGGATCTAAATAGGCTATCCAGCCACATTTTCCATTTGCCTGTGCCAGTGCATGGTTAAGTTGGGATTTTAGGGGGATGGGCTGAGATAAGTTTCTTTTTTGAGAATCTTAACTCAATAAACCCTAACCCTAACCCCAACACTAACCCTAACCCTAACCCTAAATCTAGGTGATATTTGAGGAAAATCAAATCCCAAATCAAAGGTCAGTATTTCCCTCCAGAGGAGTATACTGGCATGAACCCTTGAATAGAAATCACACTGTGAATATAAATTCAAAGCAGATTAGATTATTTGCCAATGGCAACTGCAATACCAAAACAGCCATCTATCTGCTGGGTTGCAGACAATGTCTTCAAAAGTACTATGTGCGATAAACAATTAACTTGAGAAGTAGGTTTATTGCACACATGAGTTAAATTAGAAGAAAAAGTGAGAAAAAAGTACATCAACACTTTGACTCTCCGAATCACACATGTGCAGATTTAACTATAATAGTTTTTTGAAATTCCTAAATCAGGAAAGCAAGAAATTTTGGATAAACTTGAAAGAAAATGGATCACAAAACTTGATACTTTTCAGTCAGGCCTGAATTCAGGTGCAGGCAACCCTGAAAAGGATTTTTGAACTTTTATTCTACAGTACAATCCTCTCTCAACTAAACTTACAAATATTGCTAAAGATTGGTTAGAAAAATTCTGCCAGAATAACTCTAGATACAAAAAACACCCAATTTCATTAATAACAGCAAATGCTAAAAACAAGAATTTGTCTCAAACTTTGGTCAGGTCATTGCTCAAATAAGTCCCTACATTTATGGGGCCTGGAGGCCACCATACCTCATTATAAAACTTCTTTTTGCCTACAGATAGTTGAAGGCAGATCTAAATAGGCCATCCAGCCACATTTTCCATTTGCCTGTACCAGTGCATGGTTAAGTTGGGATTTTAGGGGGATGGGCTGAGATAAGTTTCTTTTTTGAGGAACTTAACTCAATAAACACCAACCCTAACCCCTACCCTAACCCTAAACGAGCCCTAACCCTAAACCCTAAATCAAAACTTTCAGATAAAGCTACCATAAGTAGACTTTTGTACTTTTGCTCCTTGATACAATTCACATAGAAACTCCTTGAAAATATTAAGTCATTACTTTCAGAACAGTCAAGGTCAAGTGGCAGATACTGGACTGTGACATGAGCAGTGCCAGTGCACTCTAGCGCGTGGGCCGTTAACCCTGAACCCTAACCCCAACCAAACCCAACCCTAACCCCAACCCTTTAAGGAACTTAACTCAATAAACCCTAACCCCAACCCCAACCCTAAACCGTATTTTCCATTTGCCTGTGCCAGTGCATGGTCTGTCACTGGAAAGTAATGACTTTACTTTTAATAATAAACATTATCTTCAGATCAGTGGTAGCGCTATGGGGAAATGGTGGGCTCCTCATTATGCGGATATATGCATGGCCTACTTTGAAACACAAAATTTAGCTAAATGTTACAAACAACCGCTTGTTTATCTTCGATATTTAGATGACATTTTCATGGTGTGGCCCCATCCGCGGGACACTTTTGATCAGTTTTTTGAGATTCTTAACAATGGCAGTATTTCAAAAGTCTTCAAACTGATTTCTGTCCATTCTGCGTCATAGAATTTCACTACCTCCACCTTCATTGTTGGTCTCCGATAGGGCATGGTCAGTCTTGGTTTAACCCATAATTAGTCCTTAATATTCCAGTTTGGAGGGTGTCAAATCACTGCAGGACCTTTTCCCAATTGTCCAGAAAATATGTTTGAACAGGATTGGTGGCCTAGGATTGGTGGATGGCTTTGGATTGTTGTCCTGTTGCAGTGACTTGTTTAGTCACGTTCCTTACTTTCATAATGAATCATGTCAGTTCTCTTCAAAAATTTTCTGAAAACCAGTGGCATTGGAGTGTTCATAAGTCTTGACCAATTTTCCAGTGTTGTTTGCACTCAAATAGCCACAATGTATGAAAAGTGCACCACCCTGGGTTCACCCTGTGAATGGTGTTATTTTTCATGATACCTTCAAACAGAGTGGGGGTGATTATGAGACAAATTTTGCAGCAATATACCAGAAGCAGTTTAGTGAGTCTTAACTCAACTGCCAAAATGTTTTGGGTGGATGAGACTGAGCTCAGGTGTTATATCATTAAATTTCTTTGCATTGTGTTTGGAAGGAGATTAATCAGATTTACAAAGAAAAGAAGACCATTTCTAAATTGAACCAGGGTGATCCACTGTCAAAGCTTTGCAGCTGTTTCAGTTCGAATGGCACCAAAGACATTGTCAGGACTGAAGAAATGTATAATGTCACTGATTCTCAGAAAATTTTAGTAGAAAACTTGCACGAAACAGTGTTAGGGTGAAGAATGCGATAAAAATAGATGCTTCGGCAGGACAACAATTCAAAACCATCCACCAATCCTGTTCAAAAATATTTTCAGGACAATTGGGAAAAGTTCCTGGACTGGTTTAACACCCAACAGACTAGATATTATGGACAAATTATGAGTTAATCTGAGACAGACCATGTCCTATTGGAGACCAACAATGAAGGTGGAGTTACAGAAAATCTGTGATGCAAAATGGGCTGAAATTACTGTTGATGTAGTCTGAAGACTTTTGAAATACTGAAGTAAAATCCTGCAATCAGTGATCCTAAGGGGGGAAATATGTAATATTACAGGAGGGTATGTAAACTTTTGAAAATGCCATAAAATGCAATTAATTAATAATATCAAGGAATTTCATTGATATTGAGGTGTCAATGATTCAGAAGTGTTCGGCCACATGCAGTGCATTGTAATTCATATAAGATTTGCCTATTGTTGTAGAATAGTTCTGGAAATAGAAAAATCGGCCATTTTGCATTGGAGTATTTAAACTTTTGGGCAGAACTGTAGTCGGCAGCCCAAAAACTCATGCTTATCAAAACTGCTGTGAATATCACTTTGTCATTCTCGGGTGTGGAATATGATGTCAAGAAGTGTGATTAACATATCACAAATTGACTGATCTATCTGTTAGGTAATATGTATACAGGTATAACTACTGTGCGACTTTTAGATTGTGAGCAATAAGGCCAAACATCATTTCATTTCCACGGTTGTCAACTGGACATAAGTGTCTGTTCCTCCTTGATTTTCACATCATTTGAGATAGGATGAGTTCGTGCTTCCACCAGTCGACTTTAGTATGGTCTCCATTTAAGCATGTAACTCCTGGAACTCCTTGACGTCCTGCAACTCCCGCTATGTCCCACTAACTCCCGCTAACTCCTACTAACTCCTGCTAACTCCCGTAGCTCCCACTTACTCCTGCTAACTCCCATAATTCCCACTAACTCCTGCTAACTCCCGCTAACTCCTGCTAACTCCCACTAACTCCCGTAACTCCCACTAACTCCCGCTAACTCTGGCTAAATCCTGCTAACTCCCGTAACTCCCACTAACTCCCGCTAACTCCTGTAACTCCCACTAACTCCCGTAACTCCCGCTAACTCCCACTAACTCCCGTAACTCCCACTAACTCCCACTAACTCCCGTAACTCCCGCTAACTCCTATAACTCCTGCTAACTCCCGCTAACTCCTGCTAACTCCCAATAACTCCCTTAACTCCCACTATCTCCCGCTAACTCCTGCTAACTCCCGTAACTCCCACTAACTCCCGCTAACTCCCACTAACTCCCGTAACTCCCATTAACTCCCATAACTCCCACTAACTCCCGTACTTCCCACTAACTCCTGCTAACTCCCACTAACTCCCACTTACTCCCGCTAACTCCCGCTACCTCATGTTAACTCCAGTAACTCCCATAACTCCCTGAAGTCCCAAATGGAGGCTCCGTTTGGGAGTTACATGCTTAAATGGGGCCTCACAGTCCACCCTCTTTAGCAGTGCGAAGAGCAAGATAACATCTCGCAATCAATCTCTCGGAGTTTATGCATTTGTATACATTTAACAAGACCTTGCACTTTTCAGAAGCAATTACTTTTAGATGTCGGGAAGGAATGCACAATGTGTGTCCCTAGGCCTGATGGCTAGGAGTATATAACTACTGGTTTCTGAGAGTGTGGGTTCGACTGCACCCAAAGAACTCAAATTTGTCAATCGGGTGTTACCTGAAACTAAAGATAAGAGGGTGCTTTGTCATGTGCACAACGTTCTATGCTGAAGCAGAGAGAAGAAATACATGTACATCCCCACGTTTTAAATCCTCACAACCAAGACATAAGACTTGCAAAGTTTGAGTAATTTTATAAATTCAGCTACAAACCATATTTTTTTCTATTTCGGTTTCGCCTCTGGCATGGAAGCTTTGTAATTCAAGAACTCTGAGATTAAAGACCTGCTTCTATCAACCATAGCATCCTAGAGGGATGATTCTAATCTTTCCAGATCACTGCACTGTCTGCCCACCTCCATATTCCATCATAGGCTGTCACTTCCTTGATAATCGCAGCCTTTCAGGTAGAGCCTGGAACTGAGTCAGCCACCTTTGGTCAGCTCACTTAAAGAATTTGTGGCTCACTTTTGCAGCTAGCTGAATTTTGTTGGCTGCAACTTGAGCTGACTTAAGTCAGCTGACTTGATGCGTTATTTCTATGAAATTTTCCCACATATATAAATTGACCAGTTACCGTAGCATCAATATTTTGTCTTAGCAAAGGTCCAAGCCTGATAGTCCATCCGGGAAGTCATACTTATATATAGTTATCCGGGAAGTCATACTTATAACTATATACATAGTATAAATAAAATACTCTTGTAGGCTTAGGCCTAAGGTCTTTGGAGAGGGGTGATAATGTATTAAATTTGTTAAATAGCACTGTAGGAGTGCTGAAAGTATACTATCAATTCCAATTCATGTACAGGACTCAATATAATAACACACAAATGAATAAAATGATCAAATGGATTATTCAAATTAAATAATGCTGTGCTAAATATTTGGGTTTGGCCAATTTATCTGCATACAGAGAAATATAGTTATGGCTAAAAATGTATTTGAAATTTTGCCCCTGAACAGGCTTGTAATTATCAAACTTGGAATAACTCATGAATCAAACTTCTATAGTAATGGGCCTTTCACTATCCTGGAAGGCAGAGGTGTGAATTGCAATCAGATTGCCAACTGTAATTGCCATCATGAGAAATAAAATCTGGGAACTTCTCTTCTTCCTTAATTGCAATTATGAATGTCCTATTGATTCCCATGTAATTTAGACCTCAATTGCCATAGAGACAAGTATTTTAATTGGCTTCAAGCTGGCTTTTCAGCTCAGCTGACTTGAAGCAAAGTCAGCTGCTGGACTGACCAATTTCAGCTCACTTCAGCTGAGAGTAGAATCAGCTCGCGGCGGCGCAAAATGTCGGCGGTTCCGGGCTCTACTTTCAGGACCTTATCTGCAAAAAATATATATTTGGAATACTAAAAGGCTGCACCAGATACAATAGCACTAAATATAGATGTTTTATCATAAATGACAACAAAAATTAAACAAACTATAAATGATTTGCCTTGTCCTTGAGACGTCATGTCCAGATTTGTTTTTTGCTTGTGATAGATACACTTTCGCCTTGATAATATGTATACCAAAATATTTTAATTTAATAATATTATCCTGAAGTTTGGTGGATATGAATTCGATGATGAACAAATGGCTCTTTCCCTTCTGGTGCCTCAATATTTCAATGCTTATGGGTTTGAATATGCATACGCGAGAAGCTGAGAGAGGTAGATATGTGATATGAGATTATGAACGGTGAGTCCACACCAAGGTAACCAATGTTCTTACGGTGTTTTTTACTTGCCTCAGCAACGAACATTGCGTCATAAATAGTTGCCATGGTAGATTCAAAATGTGAGACAGCCAGTGGTTGCACTAACAAACGCTCTTTACCAACAACCATGCATCAGATCACAGGGGGGGGGGGAACTGGAACCTTGCCTCTGAAGTTCTTTTCTGGGGTATAGCAATTGTTCTTGACCTGGTTACACCTTTGAGTAAACAAAGAAAGTAGTGAATCCTGTCCTGACTGCCAGGAATCCAGGAGGCACCCGACTGATAAAAAATATATCCCTTTGTTCCTGGTCTGAAGATATATTGATGTAACTGATCTATTTTATCACAAGGTTACTAATTGCAAGCTTTGAAAGTGTGTTTGAGATGATAAGATAAAATTGAGTGAAACAAGCCTGGGGCATCTTTATTTTGGATACAAACAAATGTCAGATACAGTTGAACGATACTTTCTTTCAAACCTTTTGAAACCCAGTCCTTGAAAGCTACTTTATTTAGTGACAGACCGGCAGTTTAGTCTGCTGAAGGCAATCTATGTCACTCTAGGCAATATGAATGAAGCATAGGACCTATATAGGACCAAACTAAAGAGACATCTTTGCCAAATTTGACATCTGACATGGGGACATCTGAAGATCGATGTTTCTTTTAACACAAGTTGTCCTCCAAAGTGCCTGTCCTGACTTTGCTCTGTTCTTCATATGAAAGGTCCAAGGGAGACAGATGTTCAATCTCTCTTTCTATTTTAATGCAGGAACAATTTGTTTCATGTCCCCTTTTTATCATAAATTCATCTGGGTAGCTTCATTATGTCATGCATTATTCTGAACCTGCAGAAGAAAGAAATATTGGCTTCTTCAAAATGTTGGTGTACATACAAACTGCATAGCAAATCTGTACTTCAGTAATAATGGTAAAATCTCAATTCTCCATTGATTGATTCAGTTATTTAAATAGTATTGCCACTGTGAATGAATGTTGCTGGCAGAGATAAAAATGAAATTCTTCTTTTATTTTGTTATCGACAATTATAAAATGAACCCAAGACCTATTTCGGAAATTATAAGTTTTAATTCACGAGTTCTTATTTCTTTTAGATTTGCTTTGTCGTACAGTTTTGTATTGTAAATATGTCACTTCTCCAAATAATTTCTGCAATACTTGGGTAGGAGTCATAGTGGTTCTTAAAGTGTTTCTGGATAGAATTTTGGTTTGGCTATGCAAGACCACAGAAACTGTATAGAATTTTGGGACGTTTGATAAATTTCTGCAAAGCTTCTTCTTTCAATTTTCTAGGGGAAAAATTAGTTCATGTCTTCAACACATTGTAGAAGCCATGACAAAAACCGTATGTGAAACAGCCACCTGATTGGTTTCCCGTGTTTTTTTTGGTTTTTTTTATTCAGATGTTTTTTGTAGAATCTGAAGCTTCTGAATTGCTATGCAAAAATTCGATTGATTGACTTTCTCTTGCGCATGGATCGAGATACCTACACACTGCTAAATGCTGTTGTGGTAATATTTTGACACTTTGACAGTAATAACAATGGGATAAGGAAATCTGTAACCTTGGAAATGCGTTAACAAAAACAATCATTTGTAATTAATCAAATTAAGGAACCTCAGGCATTAAGGCGATTAGACTTTTTATTTGCTTTCGTGTCTTTTTCAGGATTTCAGGACCTTTCTCCGTTAATTCCAAAATGGCCTGGGGAAGATATTGCCTGAGACTGCCAAAGTCACACTCATTGGTGAATTTTTCTAAAAGCTATTAATATAAGACATGGTTTGTTAAAATCATTGCATTTTTCACATGGATCTGGAAATACAACACAGCCGAATATAAAATAATTCATAATTGCAGTGATAGAAAACTGAGACACCATATTTATGATGTTATGCTTTACCAGATTTACATGCATCCATGAAACTGAATCAGTAAAATTGACCTAAATTCTTTCCAAATCATAACACAAAAGAAAATATATTCTGTGACACCCATGGCCTAATGGATAAGGTGCTCGACTCACGCGCACAAGGTCGTGGGTTCGAATACCAGCCATGGCATGGAGGAGTTGGGCAGATCCTCCTGAAACCACTGCCTCACCCCACCCAGGTGCAATGGGTACTTGGCAATAAGGCAACCACAGTGATGGTGCTGGAATGAGCTCTTAAGCCCCTGCGGTTAACCCCGTGTTCAAGGCTGAATACTCCCCAGGGAGTTGAGAAAGACTCTGGATTGGCCTGCCAAGGATGTAATTGTAAAGTCGGCAGAATATGTCTATAAGACGTAGATGAAGACTGTAAACCCACTACATTTTTTTTTTTATAGACAAAATGAAACCTGTCACAGATTGATTCTTGATACCAGCTTCAAGCTACCTTTATATTGCATGAATTCAGTTCATAAGATTAGGTCTACCAAAAATTTGAAATGCTATGCAAAGATGTCTTTCACTTCAGGACTTTCTGTCAATATTTCATCTGCAATTGAAGACTACTTGTCAATTACATTTTTTCTTTGACCGACATTCTCTTTTTGGGAAGTATGAAGTGACAGGTCTGTAGGTATTGCATTCGCGTATTGATCAGGCAAATATAAAGCAACTGCAGTGCAAAAAGCCCAGACAAGATACCTTTTTTTTAAGGTATACTGCTAGAATATCAAGAGGAGATATGTAAAGTAAGATTATGAAATAGAAGAAGATGATCCAGTCAGACTTCTCATTTATTCATCTCTGATCATAAGAGACCGAGCCAGTTGCACATAATTTGAGTTATTTTGTCAGATCGTGTAGATATATCTATTGCCTCATATAACTGCAAATTCTTTGATGGATACTCTAAGTATCAAAAAGTACGATTCGCCAGCGAGATATTTGACCAGAGCGATTTTCTGTGCATTCAGGAGCATTGGTTGTATGAATCGCAATTCCATCGTTTCGATAAGATCTCTTCAAGTTCAGTTGATTATGTTGCTAGCAGCGCTATGGACCCGAATCGAATAAGAAACGGACGGCCGCATGGTGGCACTGCCATCATTTGGAGAAATGACATCAAACATAAAGTGACTGGTATAACGACAGTTTCGTCAAGACTTTCTGCTGTCATAGTGCATTTGGACAATGATGTGACTCTTTTTATTGTGCACTGTTTACATAGCTTATGATTTATGTACGGATGGTGCTAATTTAAATGTAATGCAAGATGTTCTAGCTGAAATATCTGTTGTTAGTGTTGAACATGGTGCTCAGTTTTTATTTATTATGGGTGATTTTAATTGTGATTTTAAACGTAGTAGCCCACATACCTCTGAACTGCTTAATTTTTGTAACTCAGAATTTCTTGTTCCGTGTGTGAATGAACAGTGTTCTACTGTCATATACACGTATGAAAATTCAAGAGGTGCTAGATCTTTGATTGATCACAGTCTTATAAGTAAAAACTTGGTGGATTGTTTAGTTTAGCATGAGGTTTATGATTCTATAAAAAACAGTTCTGACCATTTAGCCATAGTTACTAAATTTAATGTCAAATGTGACTACTCATCAGATAAATTTAAGAGAAAAGTTGAAGGAGTAGCTTTGTATAAGGCTGCATTGTGTGACATTGAGAAGTATCAACATGTGCTAGATAGTCTTTTGGATACTATTGATTTGCCAGAGAGTGCACTTCAATGTCAGGATGTTCTATGTGAGGTTCATTGTGATGAGATTGAAGAACTGTATCAGAATATTATTAACATTGCCTGTATTGAAGCTAGTAAGAGATCATTACCTGCGCGCAAAAATGATATGAAGAAACAATCAAAAATTGTACCTGGATGGAAGGAGTTTGTAGCTCCCAAAAAAGATATAGCTTTATTTCATCATTGTCAAGGGAAAATATATGGCAGTTGAGGTAGTGGACCTCTGTTTGAAATGAGAAAGCGTACAAGACATGATTATCATGTAGCCATTAAGAGAGTTAAAAAGAAGGATGATGTAATAAGATCTGAGAGAATGGCTAAGGCAATTCAGAATAGTAATCATCGATATTTGTGGAATGAGGTGAAAAGATTTAAAGATAAAAATAAGGTATTACCTATGTCAATTGATGGAGTGAAAGGTGAAGAAAATATTGCTAACTTATTTGCATCTAAATACGATTTATTGTATAATAGTGTAACTTATGATAAGGCTAGAATGTCTAATGTCAATCATTGTATAAATGACAAGCTTAGCTGTTTGTCGAAAGAAAATTCACTCTCTTGTTTATTTACCATAGATGAAACTGTTAATGCAATTAAAAATCTAGATAAAGGTAAATCTAATGGCAGAATTGGTTTGTTTTCTGATCATATGATTAATGGAACGTCTAAATTGTATGACCTTATAACCGAACTATTTAATGCTATGCTTATTCATGGAATTTCACCCTCAGATATGCTTTCTAGTGTCATTTTACCAATTCCGAAGAACAAGCGTTTGAGTAGTAAATGTTCTGCTAACTTTGGAGCTATATGCTTACAGAGTGTTCTTTGTAAAGTTTTAGATATTGTGATTTTGAATCGAGAAATTTCAAAACTCAATACGAGTGAATTACAATTTGGTTTTAAGCGTAAGCACTCTACTGTTCTTGCAGCTTCTGTTATGTTGGAAACTATTGATTATTATCTTAACAATGGTGGGACTGTGTATGGTGTGTCATTGGATGCCACTAAGGCGTTTGACAGAGTTGAGTTTTCTAGAATGTTTGAATTGCTTATTAACAGGGAAATTAATCCACTCTATGTTAGATTAATTAAAAATATGTATGTCAAACAGAAGATGAGTGTTAGATTTGGTGAAGTATATTCTGAATGGTTTACATTATTCTCGGTGTATTTAGACGGTATGCTTCTACAGTTAGATAAAAGTAATTTTGGTTGCTATGTTGGTGATAAATTCTGTGCTGTTGTAGGATACGCTGACAATGTTATTATATTAGCACCTAGTCGTACTGCGATGTCTCGCATGATTTCTATTTGTGAAGAGTATGCAAACAAATTTTGTATTAAGTTTAATGGCTCCAAGAGTAAAAGTATAGTATTTCATGAAAACAAGGTAAACTCAATATATGATCCTGAATTTGTTGTTTATGATCAGAAAGTTCCTTTTGTTACAGAATTATAATACTTAGGCTATTGAATATATGCAAATCGGGATGAACCATGGTTGACAATATGGTTAGGGACTATAATTGTAAATTTAATTGTTTCATTGGTGATCTTTCCTTTGTGAGCTCTGAAGATAAATGGAAGCTATTTAACACGTATTGTTCTAGTTTATATGGTGGTATTTTTTCTAGTATGTACATGATAAGAGTCTTGATAAACTAGGTGTTGCTTGGAGAAAAGCTCAACGTAGGCTCTATAAGTTGCCATATACCACTCACAGCAGATTACTACCTTTTATCTGTGACGTTCTTCCTCATGATGTGATAATTCATAGTAGATTTCTTAATCATGTGGTCTCAGGTATGAATCACGATAATTCAATTGTAAAATATTTATTCAGAATGCGCTTAGGTACACAGTTGTCTAGGACTGGCTATAATTTATTGACTTTGTGTGAAATATATAATTTAGATAGAGAAACTCTCCACCTAAGAAGTAGGAACTTCATTAATAATATTGGTAAAAATGGGCGAATTGGGTCCGCCCTAGACTGTGATAATTCAAATGCTTATCAAATTAAGGAACTAGTCAGATTCAGAGATTTAGATTTTAATCATTAGTTTTTATTAGATACTGAAGAAAATAATGAGATTATTGGGTATCTTTGTACCAAGTAGTTGTTTTTAAACTTTGTTTTATTACTGTAAATATTTGTAAATATCTGTAAATATTTATTTATTATGATTGTAATTGTCATTTTTTGACGAATAAAATAATAATAATATAAATATGTGTATTTCAAGTTAATGCCGAAATAATATATCAGACTATCTGTTTTTCTTTGACTGGAGCCCTGCAAGGAAGTCGAGATAGACTGCTACTTGTTTTTGGCAGGCAAAGGGTAGATATACCACAAAAAGGAAAGTCACATACATCTGATATTAAAAAAAAAAAACAGGGAAAAGGTTTGCAGCTCACCATCATCTGTCTATCTAACTATCTATCCATCTATTTTTCTATCCATCTATCTATCTATCTATCTATCTATCTATCTATCTATCTATCTATCTATCTATCTATCTATCTATCTATCTATCTATCTATCTACCAATTTGATCAGTCCATGTAAATATGACTGCTTCACTTATTTTAGTGGACGCCATACTCAGTGTTGCATTTAAGAATTTATATACAAAAATGTACACAAGACTTGACATTATCATGATTTATTAAGCTGAAAATTTCCCGACATACTGACAAATCGTATATATACAGTGTACTGTATAAAGATAGGCAGCTGGTGATTGAATAAATTAGCTGACAAGAGACAACTCATTACATTGATTTGTTTTGGTGTGTAATTTTATCATATTTTTTATATTCTCACAATTCATACGTAGATTATTAATTCAAATAGAGCAAAAACTTTGAAATCGCGGTCTGTTAAAAAAACCCATGGGGAAAACAGATGGAAGTTGAAAAATAGGTTCTTCATAAGTTCATATAATTATGTGATCAGGCATTAATTCATTTAATTTCAATGAAAGTTTGTGTGAAGTATAAACAGTATTATTTTTCTGCCATTGCTTCTGGACAGGAAAAACAATATATACTTATAATTTTTGTCCTTTAAAACAATTTAAACAAAGTATTTTCCTTATTCATTATCATACTTGATGAACTATTGGAACATCAAAATTATACAATGTTCACTTGCCTTGTGTTTCTGCCAGCTTTGTACGAAACTGCTCAAATCAGTTTCTATTTTTGTTCTGTGATACATCTCACTGTCTTGAATAGTCTCCAGAGATCAACCAAATAAATTTATATTACAACCATGTCAGTTTCACCAGATCAGAGTTAATTATATCCTGCTCAGGTACATCCAACTTTGTTTCTTCTTTAACCATGCGATGTGCTGTGCTATAAATCCAAAACATGAACTAAGCAGCTGTGAAACACACCAGAGTTAAGTGTAATAAGCCCTAAGCAGTTGCCTTGCTATGTGCTCTACTGTTGCATGGCTCATGTTTCCAGCTTGGCATCAAAACATCAATTGACCAAAGCCTGTTATCCAACACAGCTTAAGAAAACATATCTTGTGCTGTAGCAATTCACTTCTTGGTGGAAGAGAGTGGGAGTACCACTGCTAAGAAAGAGGCCAGTGCATGTTAGCAATTTATGAGTCAAAAATATGATAACTGCTGGTTTTACTTCTCAACATCTTTATTTGCATAGCTGTTTTTATAATATCTGTAATGATTAATTATTTATTACTTTTTACATTAAAACCTACCTCAACTTTAACCCTACATTTAAGAATTAAACTGTTCAAGTGATATAGTACAATGACATCACTGTATAAAAATGCTATTAATAAATTGAGAAAATATTTTTAATTTGAAAAAGCTCTTTTATAATGTGCCCAAATAAAACTATTTGTATGATTATAAATTATTCTAAATTTGGGTGCATCTAAGTCTTCTTTGTTCCATCCTGCCTCAATCAATTTTTGAATTAGAATTTTAAGCTGGGGAAAGAGCAGCCTACCAAGTACCAAATCATGGCAAATGGAATTACCCGAGGGTACCCTCCCACAACACAGTCCGCCCTCTTTAGCAGTGCAAAGAGCAAGATAACATCTCGCAATCATTCTCTTGGAGTTTATGCATTTATATACATTTAACAAGACCTTGCACTTTTCAGAAGCAATTACTTTTAAATGTCAGAACTCTGCTTCTATCAACCATAGCATCCAAGAAGGTTGATTCTAATCATTCCAGATCACTGCACTGTCTGCCCACCTCCATATTCCATCATGGGCAGTCACTCTCTTGATAATCACATCTTTCAGGACCTTACAGTGAGGAAAATAAGTATTTGACCCCCACCATATTTTCTGGTTTGGGCACTTGCGCTTGCTCTAAAAATCTGAAATTTCTCATGTAGATCTGGTCCAACATTAGAAGACAGGTAATGCACAAAAATTAAGTGAAAGAAGCATTATGTAATATATTTGCATAGAAATCCCAATAGTCTTTGGAAATAAGTATTTGACCCCTTCGTTTGCAAAGCGATTTTTGCAAAACGAACACTTGGAAAACTATCATAACTAAAAATTATTGCAATAAAAACCTATTTCAATGGTCTTCACTGATTTTATTTAGTTTTGAATACCCTCAATAACACCTCCTATAACTTTTTTGCAATTTCTTCATTTTGAAGATGCGCAGTTGTAAAAAAAGGTATCCTAAGACAGTAGAGACATGATTTTTGACTGACAATAGTTTGTTGTTAGTACACAGACCCTATATAATGATCTAGGGGTGAAAATTTCAATGATTGGTGCCATTGTATGTAAGTAAACGAAGGAAGAAATCAACACTGGAATATACTGGTCTGATGAACCACAACAATCTCACCTACACAGGTTTCTGTGAGTACAAAAATCATTGTAGAAAGTCCTAGACTAACCAACGATGAGTGAGCGAAAGCTCTGAAAGCAGTTTGCAGCATCGCCAGCATGAGATAGTGACTAGCACAATATGTCGCAGTAGGCCGACGTGATGCACTGCTGTCATAGTGCCTCTGTTGTAGAAGAATCATGCCAAAGCTTGTTTAGAATTTTCCCTAATCATCAACAAATAGTTCCACATGATCAATAATAAATTCTAAGCCAGCTTTGGCATAATACTTCTGCAACAGAATGGTTGCACACCAACGATGAGTGAGCGAAAGCTCTGAAAGCAGTTTGCAGCATCGCCAGCATGAGATAGTGACTAGCACAATATGTCGCAGTAGGCCGACGTGATGCACTGCTGTCATAGTGCCTCTGTTGTAGAAGAATCATGCCAAAGCTTGTTTAGAATTTCCCCTAATCATCAACAAATAGTTCCACATGATCAATAATAAATTCTAAGCCAGCTTTGGCATAATACTTCTGCAACAGAATGGTTGCACAGCATCATCTCAGCCTACCAAGACATATTTTACTGATCATTTCCTCTTATTGGTAGAGTTGCAAACTGCTTTCAGAGCTTTTGCTAAATTATCGTTGGTTAGTCTAGGTCTTTCTAAAATGGTTCTTGCACTCATCGACTTTAGTGTAGGTGAGATTGCAGTGGCACTCCATCCAGATCGGCCTAGTGGTAAGTTTGTCCTTTGTTTACTTTCACACAATGTCATGAATTATTGAAATGTTCACCCTTAGATCATTATATAGGGTCTGTGTACCAACAGCAGACTAGTGTCAGTAAAAAAACAAGTCTCTGGTGGCTTGTGATATGTTTTTTCAACCGCGCATCTTCAAAATGAAGAAATTATAGGAGATGTAATTGAGGGCATAAAAAGCTTGATGAAATGCGGGGAAAACAATTGACATAGGTTTTGATTGCAATAAATTTCAGTTATGATTGTTTTCCAAGTGTTTGTTTTTGAAAAATCTGTGATAAACCTTTTACAAACGAAGGGGTCAAATACTTATTTCCGAAGAATATTTGGATTCTTATACAAATATATTACACTAGAAATTGCCCATTATATTATTAAAAGAGAAAGTTAGGCCAATGTCAGTTTGTAAATGCAGTACAAAAATAGATCATGAACGTACAAATTGAGTTGTGAAATATGTGGAAGGTAAATTCTATTAGTTAATGATCATTGTTGATGGGAATGAAGAGGTTGGTGGCAGAATTGACAAAAGTAGCACATGGAAATGGAATGTGAGCTTGCAGGTGTGCCCCTCTGGTGGGAAAGGGTTGAAGATCACGGCAATTTGAAGAGATTTTGGTGTCATTGTTGATTGGAAGTGATTTGAAGTTGTTTGGTTTATAGTACAGAAAAGACATTTACAATTTGTGGATAACAGGAAAGAATTAAAAGAAAGGATGAGACATTATTTAGAGTGTGATTCACTGCCACTGCCCAGTGGTATCACATGTGAAAATTCAGCTGAGAATGTGGATATCATGCACTCCTGGTGGCGAGGATGGTGGTGGACACAAAAAAGGAAAGAAGAGTGTAAAATAGCATCAATGGGTGATCGTCTGAAGTAAATTGTGTTTAAAGAAGAGTAGGTGAACATGTTAAGTGCAGGGAATGTGTCTAGAACTGGCAATTGGGATGGTCATGTGACTGCTTTTTTAACTCAAATGTTAGGAGGATAATGCTTCTTTCATTTAATTTTTGTGCATTACCTGTCTTCTAATGGTGGACTTATTTTCCTCACTGTATCTGACAACAAAAATTAAACCAACTATAAATAATTTCACTTGTCCTTGAGACGTCATGTCCAGATTTAAGAATCCTGTATTTTGAAAATTCTGCTTTTTTTCAAAAGTACTCGTGAATTCACCATATGGCTGAAGCTTGAATCAACAAAAATTTATTAATTCATCTTAAAGTTTTTTGCCTGAATTTATTTTGTCTTCAATGCTGAAATCGATCTGACTTGATAACACCTTATGTTGTATGTAGAACAGCATGCAAATGCTGCATGCATGTTTGAGCTCCCTCTCACTTTGATTAGAAAACAAAACCTTTTCAGGCTGCAGATCTACGTGTATATAAGATGATAATTGCCATTAAACATTCCTGGTTCATGATGGTAAGATATATATATATATAGCAAACTTTTTAAGGTTGAGAAGTTAAAGGGAAAGTCCCTCAAAAATTACCAAATGATTCTTATGCTTCACCAGCATAATTATAGGCATACAATGTAGAAAGACGCACCAGTCCAAGTACACTGCAATTTACTGGAATAACATTGTTCTGAATTGGTGCTCTGATAATAGCACTCGATTTTTGTTTATCTGTCTGAATGTCCATCTATCTAGCCATCTGGTTGCTTCTTTGTGATAGAAATACTTTCGCCTTGAGAATATGTATACCGGAATATTTTAATTTGACAATATTATCCGCAAGTTTGGAGGATGTGAATTTGATGATGATCAAATGGCTCCTTCCCTCCCAGTGCCTCAATATTTCAATGCTTATGGTTTGAATATGCTTATGCGAGAATCTGAGAGAGGTAGATATGTGATATGAGACGATAGACGGTGAGTCCGTACCAAGGTATCCAATGTTCTTAAGGTTGTGGTTTTTTACAGCATCAGTCCTAAATAGTTGCTGTGGTGGATTTGAACTGTCACACAGCCAGTGGTTGATCTTGTCCTGGTTACACCTTGAGCGGACAAAGAAAGCTGTGAATCCTGTCCACTATCCAGACTGCCAGGAATCTAGGAGGCACCCGCCTGATAACGCAAGATATATCCTTTTGTTCCTCGCCTGAAGATATATTGATGTAACTGATCTATTTGTTCACAAGGTTACTAATTGCAACCTTGGAAATTGTGTTTGAGATGATAAGAAAAAATTTGGTGAAACAAGTCTGGGGCATCTTTACTTTGGATAAAAACAAACATCAGGTACAGTTGAACGATACTTTATTTCAAACCTTTTGAAACCCAGTCCTTGAAAGCTACTTTATTTAGTGACAGACCGGCAGTTTAGTCTGCTGAAGGCAATCTATACCACTAAAGGCAATATGAAAGATGCATAGGACCGATATAGGACCAAACTAAAAAGGAGTCTTTACAAATTTGGCATCTGACATGAGGACATCTGAAGAACAATGTTTCTTTTGTCACAAGTTGTCCTCTAAAGTGGCATCATCCCAAGTCATACCATGACAAAATGGCCCATAACTTTTGCTAATTCATGAATACCTAATTAACTGACCCAGTTGTTGCTTCTGTTTCACACTGTAACAAATGGAGAAATTGTGTATTGTTGAAAGGTGCTATCAAAGGTAAAGGTAAAGGTACTTTTATTTAACGTGGGCAGCCAAGCTAAGTCAATGACTTGTTTCCAGTTGGGCCCATGGCGCCTCCAATTTACGTCTGATGCGAACGACGATGTCGTTGAATGACATGATGGCCAGCCTGGGGATTGAACCCGGGTCCCTCGCTTGTGAGGCGAGCGCTCTACTGACTGAGCTATCTGGGCTGACACAGTTCCGAAAATTCCATTGAATTATGTATTTTCACAGTTCTGAAATGAAACTGTTTGAAAGTTTGCTTGTTTTACACTGTTTTTTTAGTTGCCAGTAATCCTCTAAGTGTCCATAATCGGACTAAATCTGCCTGCAAAATGCTTATGACCTAAATAAGCAGCCAATCACAGAAGAGGTTGGAAATAGCAGAAAGCCCTGTTATGTCCATTTTAACAGGGCTTGCGTGGGGAGGATGCTAAAGTGTCTGTCCTGATGATGTTTTTCTACAAGATAAGATTAGATAGGATTAAAGAGGCCTGTGGCATCTTTATAGGTTTGCAAAGTACTACAAACACACATCAGGTGTACTTGAAAGATACTTTCTTTCATATCTTTTTGGACCCGATCTCTTGAAAGTTACTCTACTTCTTGACAGCAACCTTAGTCTGCTGAAACCAATCTATACCAGACATAATATAAAAGATGCATAGGACCTTTATAGGACCTAACTAAAAAGGTGCCAAATTTGACATCTGACATGAGGAGATCTGAAGAACAATGTTTCTTTTGACACAAGTTGTCCTCCAAATAAACGTGGCTGTCCTGACTTTGCTCTGTTCTTCATATGAAAGGTCCAAGGGAGACAGATGCTCAATCTCTCTTTCTATTCTTATGCAGGAATAACCTCTTTTTGGCCTTTTTTCTCTACATAAATTCTTCTGGGCAGCTTCATTATGTCATGTTATATTCTGAACCAGCAGAAGAAAGAAATGTATGCTTAGAACGACACAGTGCATATTTGTATAGACGATGTAGCATACGTGTACCTCAGTAATAATGTTTCATCACAATTCCCCATGGGGATATTGACTGATTTATTGATTGATTGACTGATCAAATTTTTTTAATAGTATTGTCAATGCGAATGAATGAATAAGCTAAGTAGTGGTTTAGACACTACAACAGATTCCTTAACTGCCACGAAGTTTTATAAGTGTTTCTGGATAGAATTTTGAAATAGGCTGCACAAGACCACAGAAAATGTATAGAATTTTGGGACGTTTGATAAATTTCTGCAAAGCTTCTTCTTTCAATTTTCTAGGGGAAAAATCAGTTCATGTCACCGACACATTGTAGAAGCCATAACAAAAACAGAAAGGGAAAGAATATAGAGTCAGTGAAAGAAGAATGAGAGAGCATATTTATGATATTATGTGTTGTCAGACTATCATGCATCCAGAAAACTGAATCGGTTATATTGTCATATTATTTCCAAGAATCAAAACACTGAAGAAAATATATTGTGTGACACCCAAGTAGACAAAATAAAATCTGTTATAGATCTATTCTGATTCCTGCTTCAATCTATTATCATATCACCACTTCTTCCAATCCTTGCATGGATTCACATCATAAGATTAGGTCAATCATAAATTTGAATTGCAATGCAAATATATGTCTTTCACGTCAGCACTTTCTGTCAATATTTCATCTGCAACGGAAGACTACTTGTCAAATACATTTTTTCTCTGACCAACATTCTCTATTCGGAAGTACGAAATGACAGGACTGTAGGTATTGCCTTCGTGTATTGATCAGGCAAATAGAAAGCAACTGCAGTGCAAAAATCCCACACAAGATACCTTTTTTAAAGGTATGCTGCTAGATTAGAGAGGAGATCTGTAAAATGAGATTATCAAATAAAAGAAGATAATCCAGTCAGACTTGTCATTTATTCAGCTCTGATTATAAGAGAC
This sequence comes from Platynereis dumerilii, assembly GCA_026936325.1. Classification (NCBI taxonomy): domain Eukaryota; kingdom Metazoa; phylum Annelida; class Polychaeta; order Phyllodocida; family Nereididae; genus Platynereis; species Platynereis dumerilii. Next base: position 355,492 of record JAPTHN010000190.1, read on the forward strand.
AGAGCAGGTTTCACATACTTTGAGTTATTGTATCAGTTTGTCTAAATATTTGTTTAAATACAGCTATTTCAAGTTAATGCTGAAGTCGAGATAGACTGCTACTTGTTTTTTGGCAGGCAAAAGATAAATACACCACAAAAAAGCCAAGTCACATACATCTGATATTTAAAAACCAGAAAAAAGTTTGCAGCTCACCATGATCTGTCCATCCAAAAGCATCTATCTATCTATATATCTATCTATAATATATCTATCTATCTATATCTTGTAAGCTGACCATTTTGATCTGTCCATGTAAATATGACTGCTACACCTATTTCAGTGGACACCATACTCAGGGTTGCATTTAAGAATTTATCGTTCAATCTATCTATCTATCTGTCCATCTATCTATCTATCTATCTATCTATCTATCTATCTATCTATCTATCTATCTATCTATCTATCTATCTATCTATCTATCTATCTATCTACTATCTATCTATCTTATGAGCTGGCCAGCTGGACATTTTGATCAGTCCATGTAAACATGACTGCTACACTTATTTCAGTGGACACCGTACTTACTGTTGCATTTAAGAATTTATGTACAAAAATTTACACAGACTTGACACATATCATGATTTTAAAATTAAGCAGCAAATTTCCCAACACACTGATACATTGTATATCATATACAGTGTACTGTATATATGGATTGGCAGCTGGTGATTGAATAAATGAGCTGACATGGGACAACACAACAATTTGATTTGTTTTGGTGTATGATTTTTACATATCTCTCTTTATATTTACATGTTGGTGATCAAAACAAAAATGCAGCAATTTCTTTCTAATACCCAGGTGACAGACATTCTCAATTGGTTTATATTGAATAATTGACACTTCATTTGTTCATATATGATCAGGCATTAATTCTTTTTACTTTCAATGAAATGCGGTATGATTTATAAACAGTATTATGATCACTGCTTGAGGACAAGAGAAACAACACCATTAACAGTTACTTCTGTTTAGTTGAGGGGGATCTTTTAATTTACACATACATATTTTTGTAGTTTTTGTCCTTTAAAATTAAGAAACAAATTGACTCATCATATTCATAATTTTAAAATATCCTACACAATGAACTAATGAAATATCAAAATTATAAAATTTTCACTTACCTTGTTTTTTTTTAAGCATCATTGTTTTGAAACACATAATTGTCTATGATGTTTGTGTTTTGTGCTAAATCTCCCTGTCTTAAATAGTGTAGTTTGCTGTGGAATTCGACACTCTCCAGAAATCAACAAAGTAGATATCTTTAGCATCAATTACCAGATAAAGTAAATCCAGGCTCATCCAACTTGGTTTCCTCTGGAATCATCCGATGTGCTTTGCTAGTAAAGATAAACCTCAGCTGGACAGAAAAACAAGTTAAGTGTGATGAGCACTAAACAGCCCCATGCCCTGCTGTGTGCTCTACTGTTGCAAAGCCAATGTAGCCAGCTTGGCACCACAGCATCTTTCGACCAAAGCCTCATGCACAGCTTAAGAAAATTTATCTTCTGCTGTGGCAAATCACTACTTGGTGAAAGAGAGAGAGGCTACTGTGGAACTACTGCTGGGTGAGAGACAAATGTTAGTTCGCAATTGATAAGTCCAGATACTTCGGATTGTAGGTCTCAACATACCACAGACAATAACCAAATATTTGAGAAATTGTAGTATTCAAATGATACAGCACACTGTCATCACTGCTTGAATGTGAAAAAGCCGTTTTAGAATGTATCAGAATATAAGCGGTATTATTTCAAGATTATATTTTAAGATTATGTATGTGTATATTCCAATTTGGGTGAAACTAAATTTTCTTCATCCCACCTTGCCCTCAATCTCATTGCATTTTTCCATCATTCTATCTGAATTTACTCTTAACAAATTGTAATTTCTTTGGGCATGGGATCAAATCCTCCATGCACAGCAACTCTATTGTGCCAAATTCTATTATTTGATACAACTCCCTGTTTTAAACTTCTATAACTATATGTAAAACATAAAACTTTGAGTAATTTTATCTAAGAACTAATAAATTCAGACTATAAATTATATTTTTTGTGCATATCCATTTTTCCTCTGGCATATAAGCTTTGTAATTCAAGAACTGTGAGATTAAAGACTTGCTTCTATCAACCATAGCATCCAAGAAGGATGATTCTAATCATTCCAGATCACTGCACTGTCTGCCCACCTCCGTATTCCATCACAGGCTCTCACTTCCTTGATAATCACAGCCTTTCAAGACCTTATTTGCAAAACTCTATCTACAGGGTTGTCAAGAAAAAACTTTACACACTTTCCTAGGCATAGTTCTATCAATTTGCCTCTAATTACTATCAAACCTTTTCTAATGTAAAGAGGATAGTCATGGCAATATATTATCTGTAGTATGTTCCCCTGCGCCATGTTGTGTGAACTTGACCTCTGATTTTGCAGAAATAAAAAAAGGCCATTTTCACATTTTGCTGTCCCGAATGCAAGGCATTGCCATCAATTCAAATATTGTACCATTGCTTTCATATTCTTACAGTAACCTAGAGTTCTTGAGAGGAGTGTGGTCCCAGGATTTCAGCTCTCTTCGATTGAAACTCAATCCTGTGGGGAGCTTGAAAGAGAAGAAGGTTGATAGAAATTGCAAGCTACCACAGTTTTTCAAAATGTGCCTCCTGTCGTGACGCCTTATCAAAATTAGATCCATGAGTAGGAACATAATACTGAGATCCCTACCTGAACTTCATGCAAGAATGAGACTGATTGGATAAGAAATCACTGATCGAGTTGTGGCTAATGAGCCAAAGACTGTAAAGTGTTTTCTTGACCATCATGTAGCTTACTAAAAAGCGGGTACATATACATGTAGCTATATGTGGAACTAAATATATATAGAAGTTTATTTAAAACTGACAACAAAAAATAAATTTTGTCCTTGATACGTGATCATCTCTCCATGCTGTTGTCAAAAACCATATTACCTGATAGAAAAAACAAACAACCATTATTGATAATTTGCCCTTCCCTTCAGATGTCATGTCCACATTTCAGAACATAGTTGGCCATTTTGCTTTTGCTAAAATAACATGTGAATTTACCATCCGGCTCAAGCTGAAATGGACAAAAATTCATTCATTCAAAGCCTAGTTGTTTTTCTTTTTGCTTAATGTAATGTTGTAATCTATCTTACTTGATAAGAACACGCAATGTATTTAGAACCTCACTCATGCTCAAACTCATTTTGATCAAAAACAAAAAGTTTTTATTCCATAGATGTGATTCGATAACTTTTAATTGGTGGCAAGAAACATTTCTGGGACATGTTCTTAACCATTAGGCCAAAGGGAATCTGGAACCTTGCATATAATTTTTTTCCTGGCATTAGGGGCTGACCAGATGATTTTCCGGGCGCTGTAGGCCTTTGGTAAAAAAAAGGTTATTTCCAACTTGACACGGAAAAATAAAGTTTGTTCTGCATATGAAAGAAAAGAAGATTGCTTCCACCTGTAGATAGGTAACTGTAATGTTAAATTTGTGATAAAAAAGTTTTTCGCTTGTCCGCATGTGAAAAAAATTGTTTGTCGAAACTTCGCTAGCAAAAAAATTATTTGTCTTAAGGGTAAAATCCTAACCTCCGCCCCAACTATTGTGATTCACTACAACCCAGTTAAGGATACAGAATCGTTTATAGCTATAATTGTTTTTATGCAGCAATAAACAAGTGTGTGTAAAAATACCCAACAGTCAAAATTAATATTCAGAAAATGGCTGTTAAACCTCAGGCAATGTTAATGGCAAAATAAACTTTGGTCAGAGGCACTATCTAGTTTGTCTTGTTTGTTGTCTGTGCACTAGATCGTCACATTTATAACACTGATTCGCTGTGCCCTGGGTGCCGATTCACTGTGTCCCCATATGTTGCCACAGTGAATCAAATTTATCTTTTTTACAATTTTGGATTATAGGAGCACATTAAATTTTCAATTAAGCCTAACATCGAGAATGTGGATAAAAAAGTCTTTGGAGTATTAAGGAAATAAACATTTCTGATTCACTGCGTCTCCGTTCCCCTACTTTCTATCAATTCTTTTTGGAACCTAGTGAAAGTTACTTTATTTAGCGGCAGACCAACAGCCTGGTCTGCTGAAACCAATCTATACTAGAGACAATATAAAAGATGCATAGGACCTATATATGTCCAAACTAAAAAGGCATCTTTGCCAAATCTGACATCTGACATGAGGACATCTGAAGAACGATGTTTCTTTTGACACAAGTTGTCCTCTACAGTGGCTGTCCTGACTTTGCTCTGTTCTTCATATGAAAGGTCTAAGGCAGACACATGGTCAATTTCTGTTTCTATTTTTATGCAGGAACAATTTATTTCTTGCCTCTTTTTTCTTCATAAATTATTATGGGTAGCTTCGGTATGTCATGCATCATTCTGAACCAGCTGAGAGAGATATATTGGCTTCTTCACAGTGTTGGTGTACAGTGTATATACTGCGTACCATATGTGTACTTCAGTAATAATGCTAAAATCACAATTCTCCATGGTGATATTGATTGATTGATTGAGTTTATTTAAATAGTATTGCCACTATGAATGAATGTTGCCAGGAGAGTCAAAACAATTCTTCTTTTATTTTATGTTATCAACAATAATAAAAATGAACCGGGAAATATTTCGGAAATTACAAGATTTTAATTCTTCAGTTCTTGTTCCTTTTAGATTGGCTTTGTCTCGCAGATTTGTATTGTAAAAATGTCACTTCTCCAAATATTTTCTGCAATACTTGGGTAGGAGTCATAGTGGTTCTGAAAGTGTTTCTGGATAGAATTTTGGATTGGCTATGGAAGACTTCAAAAGCTGTATAGAATTTGGAGATGTGGCATCAATTAATGCAACGCTTCTTCTTACAAATATCTTGGAGAAAAATCAATTCATGTCACTGACACATTGTAGAAGCCATGAAAAAAAACAGCTTGTGAAACAGCCATCTGAGTGTCACCGTGAGATTGGTTTCCTTTGTTTTTTTGTTTTTTTCATTCAGATATTTTTTTGTAGAATCTGATGCTTCTGAATTGCTATGCAAAAATTCGGATTGATCAACTTTCTCTTGAGCATTGATCGTGATACCTACACACTGCTAAATGCTGTTGTGGTAATATTTTGACACTTTGACATTAAAAAAAAGTGGATAAGGGAACTGCAACCTTGGAAATTTGTTAATAAAAACAATCATTTGTAATTGATAAACTGAAAGAACCTCAGGCATTAAAGGGATTACACAGAGGCCTTTTATTTTCTTCCGCGTCTTTTTCAGAAATTTGCTGACCTTTCTCCATCAATTCTTAATGGCCTGGGGATGATATTGCCTGAGAGTGCCAAGGTCACAGCCATTGGTGAATTTTCAGAAAGCTATTAAAATAACACTTGGTTTGTCAAAATAGTTGCATCTTTCACATAGCTCTGGTAAACATAACACAGCAGAACCTATAATACTTCATAATTGATACTGTTAGACAGAGAAGAATACAGTCAGTGATAGAAAAATGAGAGACAACACTTATGATATTATGTGTTGCCACTGGCCAGACTAACATGCATCCAGAAAACAGAATCAGTAAAATTGACACAAATTATCTCCAAAAATCATGACAAAGAGGAAAATATATTGTGTGATTTCCGGCAAAATAGACAAAATGAAATCTGTCATTGATATATTCTGAATCTTGCTTCAATGTATCATCATATCACCACTTCTTCCAATTCTTGCATGGATTCACTTCATAAGATTAGGTCAACCAGAAATTTGAATTGCAATGCAAATGGTATGTCTTTCACGTCAGCACTTTCTGTCAATATTTCATTTGACACAGAAGACTACTTGTCAATTACACTTTTCTTTGACCAACATTCTCTATTTGGAAGGACGAAATGACAGGTCTGTAGGTATTGCTTTCTTGCATTGATCAGGCAAATAGCAACTGCAGTGCAAAAACCCCAGAGTCCAGACAAGATACATTTTTTAAAGATATGCTGCTAGATTAGAGGAGATCTGTAAAATAAGAATATCAAATAGAAGAAGATGACCCAGTCAGACTTGTCATTAATTTATCTCCGATCATAAGAGACGGAGCCACTGCCAGTTTCACATAATTTGAATTATTGTATCAGATTGTGTAAATATTTGTTTAAATACAGATATTTAAAGCTAATGCTAAGGTAATATATCAGTTTTTGTTCGACTGGAGGGCTCCAAGGAAGTAGAGAAAGACTGCTACCTGTTTTTGGCAGGCAAAGGGTAAATGTGCCACAAAAAATGCAAAGTCACATAGATTTGATATATTTAAAAATGTTTGTAGTTCACAACTAACTGTCCATCACTATCTGTCCATCCAAAAGTATCTATCAATCTATCTATCTATCTATCTGTCTATCTATCTATCTGTCTATCTGTCTATCTGTCTATCCATCCATCTATCTATCTATCTATCTATCTGTCTATCTATCTATCTATCTATCTATCTATCTATCTATCTATCTATCTATCTATCTATCTATCTATGTATCTATCTAGCTATCTAACTATCTATTTATCTATCTATCTGATGAACCTGGTATGAAACACATTCTGGATTACATAGACAGTAACCTGCATAAGACCAAAGCAGAGGACTACCTTGTGACAGAGGCTGAAGTTACAAAAGCTGTTGACTATTTAAAGTCAGGGAAAAGTGATGGCAACAAGGGTCTGCTGTCAAATCATATCAAACATGCACCCGTAAGAATGCATGCGCTTATCGCCCTGTTACTGACTGTGAGCACCAGGCATGGCTACATGGCCAATGAAATGCTGTTATCTACATTAAAACATCGATTCCGAAAGACCCCAGACGCAACATCTGTGACAGTACAAACTACAGGGGTGTAGCCTTAAGTTCATGCCTATCAAAAATCCATGACATTATTGTGATGAACAGGTATTCCCACGAGTTGTGCACATCTGAAATGCAATATGCATTTAAAGGTAAACATGGCACAACAATGTGCACATTAATGCTGAAGGAGGTAGCATCATATTTTAACAGAAATGGAAGTGATGTAAACATGGGTATGATCGACGCAAGTAAGGCGTTTGACCGGGTCAGACACGATAGACTGTTCTCGCTACTGATTGTGCGAAAACTTCCTGCCGTAATAATAAGAATTTTGCTTGATTCATACAAACGGCAGAAACTCTGTACAACATGGAATGACTGTTTCTCACAGAAATTTGGCATATCGAATGGTATAAAGCAGGGCGGTATTATTTCACCTGTGTTATTTACAGTGTATATGGATGTTCTACTATCACGCCTGCAATCTAGTGGAATTTGATGCAGAATTGGTTGCCATTATTATGGTGCACTCAGTTACGCCGACAACCTGACATTACTGTGTCCATCACTCTCTGGATTCCAGCAAATGTTGAAAATCTGCAAATCGTTCGGCTGTGAATACGCAGTGAAGTACAATCCCACCAAGTCAGTGGCAATGTGTATTTCAAAAAAGCGGAGTGAATTGCCTCCTGTTTTGCTGGCTGACCAGCCTGTAAGTTGGGTACCCGAGGCCAAACATCTGGGCAATTACATCAGATCTGACCTCAAGGGAACTTCTGAGATCAACAGAAAGAGGGGTGATTTTAGCGGGAGAGTGAATAATCTGCTGTCAACATTTCATGATGCTTCTGATAACATTAAAAGTGAAATCTTTAATACGCAGTGCAGTCATTTGTATGGATTCGAAGCCTGGAGCATGGGTGCCACTGAGACAGAATTGTTTAGAAAAACTTGGAATCATGGTGTTAGACGAACTTTCAAATTGCCTTACAGGACACACTCATACTTTCTGCCGTATTTCACTAAACGTTTGTATGTTATGGACCAAATGTATTGGAGATTTTATAAGCTTTTAATCAACATGAGACAAAGTTACAACATAAGGGTGGCATACTTGACAGAATTAATGATGAATGACAGTGCCAGCATTATCTGCTCTTATCTACAATGCATTGCTAGCAGATACAACTTCAACTACTATGACAGGCATCCTGGTTTTAACATCAATGATTTCAAAGTGAATTCCAGTCAAGATGAGGAAAGAATTGAATTGTCCATCAGATAATGGAGCTTCGTAATACTGATCTCATTGGTTTTACTGACTGTGATATTGAATCGATTTTAGAATTTCTGTGCATTTCTTGATTTTGATTATTTGACTTGTAAAGGAACTTCCAAATTTTATTTCTGTATTATACATTTTACATACTATGCCTGTATAAATATTTACTATGCATGAATAAATGATATATATTTATCCATCTGTGTATTTTATATCTATATATCTGCATTTCTGCCCATGTGTCTAACCATCTAGCTTTCTAGCTGTTCACTGACCTAACCATCTTTAACCTTTTTTCCTCACTTGCATTTCTTACGCTATCCTTTTTTCAAATTGTCAAGTACCTACCAATTCCTTGTATGCTGACCATTTTGATGCGTCCATGTAAATACAAAAGCTAGACTTATTTTAGTGGACACCATACTCAATGTTGATGTTGCTTTAAAGAATTTATATATAAAATTTACACAAGACTTGACACATATCATGATTCATTAGGCTACAAATTTCCCAACATACTGATACATTATATATAGAGTGTACTGAATATAGATCAGCAGCTGGTGATTGAATAAATGAGCTGACATTGGGCAACACAATAATTTGATTAGTTTTGGTGTATGATTTTACATATATTTCATATTCTCAAAATTCACATGTTGTGGATCAAAACAAAAGTGTAACAAATTTGAAATTTCTTTATGTTCATATATGATCAGGCATTAATTCTTTTCACTTCCAATGAAATGTACGATTCACAAACACTTTTTTATTAAACAGTATTATTATTTGATCATTGCTTCCGGACAAGAAAAACACCGTTACTGCAATTTCAATAAGTGTGAGTTTCTGAAATTAGACAGTAAAACGTAGCAAATGCATTGGATGTGATTGGTGGAGGCACTGAATTACATAGCATAAATCCAATTTGAATGTCGTAAAAACGTATATCAAAGCAACTGACGTGTCCAGTTGTGGTAGTGAGTGTTGGTGTTTCCATGCTAATCTTATCTACTTTTCAAAACTGAGCTGCTCACTGAAGCAGAATGTTAATTTTTCATTGCTTCCTACGTGCAACTATGGGATTTGGAGAACGTTTTATTGCTTATGGACCAATCAAACTAGCTTAAAATGCAACGAACATAGCTGGAAAACCTGTCAAAGCAACTCATGCTAATTGAAATTGCAGTAAGTGTTACGTTTTTGTTTAGGGAAATGTTTAAATCTACATATACTTATTTTTGTAATTTTTTACTTTAAAACAAAGAAACAAATTGAGTCATCATATTCATAATTGATATCCACACAATGAACTATTGAAATATCAAAATTACTAAATGTTCACTTGCCTTGTGTTTCTTCCAGCATCATTGTTTTGAAACACATAATTGTCTATATAGATATTTGTGTTTCGTGCTAAATCTCCCCGTCTTAAATAATGTAGTCTGCTTTTGGATTTGACACTCTAAAGAAATCAACAAAAGTAGATATTTTTAACAGCCATCACCAGATCAGTTTTAATGATACCCAGGCACATCCAACTTTGTTACTTCTGCAATCATCCGATGTGCTTTGCTAGTAAAGATAAACCTCAGCTGGACAGAAAAACAAGTTAAGTGTGATGAGCACTAAAGAGTCCCATGCCTTGCTGTGTGCTCTACTGTTGCAAAGCCAATGTAGCCAGCTTGGCACCACAGCATCCTTTGACCAAAGCCTCATGCACAACTTAAGAAAACGTATCTTCTGGTGTTTCAATTCACTACTTGGTGGAAGAGGGAGAGGGTGCTGTAGTACTACTGCTGAGTAAGAGGCAAATGTAATTAAACATTTATGAGCCTAGATATCTCTTGATTGTACCACTCAACATCTTTATTTTACACAGCCTATATTAATGTCCGTATTTATAATCAATTAACTCTCCACCGCTTTTAAGATTGAAACCCACCAAAAAAAATAACCAAATATTTCAGAAATTGTAGTATTCAAATGATACAGCATACTATCATCACTGCTTGAATGTGCAAAAGCAATTTTAGAATGTGTCAGAGTAAAATTATAAGCATTATTATTTTAAGATTATGTTTTCAGATTAAAAATATTCACATATTCACGATTTGGGTGAAAATAAATTGTCATTCCATCTTGCCAACAAACTCATTCCAATTTTTCATCATTCTATCCATACATATTCTTTACAAATTAGAATTTTAGAGGGGCCAAGAGGGCGTTTACAAAGTAGCAGATGGAGTTATCTTGGAGTACCCTCCTCATTACCTGCAACCCTCTTTAGCAGTGTGAAGAACAAGATAGCATCTCACCATCAATCTCCACAAGTTTATATAAACTTTCGTATACAACTGACAAGACCTGGATCTTTGTGAGACATTACTATTTACATTTCAGCTATAGGACAGGACCTCCATGACCTAATATTTTAGGGTGTCTGCGCAACAACTGGCTCGTGAGGGCATGGGTTTACATCCTCCATCCATTTACACTGTATTTAATTGCATGTGGCATTAAGTAACAGGGTGCCTTGTTATTCAAACTCAATGTTCTATACCAATGCATGAATGGCAAGTAAAAGACTCCACCCTTAAAAAAGGGAGTACCTTGGTGGGGATTCACAGTCTTATCATCTCACATTACGTCTGCCTCTCGCTGACAGCCGCTCATATGAGCCAAATAGCTTCTGTGCCAGTAGCATGGAGACATTGAGGTGTTCAGACTGTGATACTCACCATTACATGAGGAGGGGTAAATATTATACCGTATAAAACCAACCATCTGATTTCCAATAGAATCTGGGTGGATGAGAGTGCATTTTCTGTCCAGTATTTTTATAATTAAGAGAGACAGATAGACCAAGCAGGGCCAACAGTTGCCAAGGCCATATATCGAACCCCGGCCCAAGTAGTTAGTAAGATAAATACAGCATCAGGTCCCTGACAAGCTATGTGCCAAAGCTTATAATACATCTCTCTGTTTTAACCTTTATAACTAAGACATAAGACTTGCCAACTTTGAGTAATTTTATCTTATAACTTATAAATTCAGACTACAAATAATACTTCTTTGTATTTGGGTTTCGCCTCTGGCATGGAAGCTTTGTAATTCAAGAACTCTGCTTCTATCAACCATAGCATCCAAGAAGGATGATTCTCATCATTCCAGATCACTGCACTGTCTGCCCACTTCGATACTCCATCATAGGCTGTCACTTCCTTGATAATCACTGCCTTTCAAGACCTTGTCTGCAAAACTCCATGTAGCATACTAAAAAGTGGGTACATATTGAGAGCTATAGATGTTTTATTATAACTGACAACAAAAATTACATAATGCCCTTGATACACAGTCATATCTCCCTGTTGTCAAAAACCATATCTACCTGACAGAAAAAAAAGCAACCATTATTGATAATTTGCCCTGTCCTTGAGATGTCATGACCAGATTTCTGAACAATGTTGTCCATTCTGCTTTTGCTAAAATTACGTGTGAATTACCATCTGACTGAAGCTGAAATTTGACAAAAATTGATTCATTCAAGGCCTAATTGTTTTTTTTTTGCTTCAATTTAAAGTTGAAATCTATCTGACTTGATAAGAACATGCAATGATTTAGAACACCGCTCATGCTCGAACTCCTTCTTATTTTGAATTAAAAAAAGCAAACATTTGTCAGTCCATAGATGTGAGATGATAATTTTTAATTTGTGGCAAGAAACATACTCTTTACCATTAGACCAAACGGGATCTGAAAATTATATTTCTTTGTTTGTTGCCTCAAGATAAATTTGTGAGACTGATCTACCTGTATTCAAGGTTACTGCTAATTGCAAAATGGGATAATGTGTTTCTAGAAGATAAGATCCGATAGATCTAAACAAACCCTGGGACAAGGGCGTGTTTATTAGGGGTACAGACACAAATCGGGTGCAGTTGAAGGATACTTTCTGTCAAACCTATTTAGAACGTTGTCCTTCAAAGTGACTTTACTCAACAACAGACCTGCAGTTTAGTCTGCTAGAGGCAATCTATACCACTCCAGGCAATATGAAAGATGCATAGGACCTATATACGTGTAGGACCAAACTAAAAAAAAACAAAGGCATTTTCCTCATTTGACATTTGACGTGAGGACATCTGAAGAAAGATGTTTCTTTTGACCCAAGTTGTCCACCAAGGAAACTGTCCTGACTCACTCTGTTCTTCTCCATTTTGAAGGTCTAAGAGACCCACATATTTTACCTTCTTTTCATGCGGAAGCCGCTCTCTTGTCCTTTTTTTCATGATGTCTTGATGGTCGTTTTCAAAGACCACTCACTGCTGTTCAATGTTACCCTTTACCTTAATCAGATTGGTTAACAAAGCAAGCCAAACCAGTTGAATTAAGTTACAAATGATTCCTTAAAAAATCACAATTTCATGCTTGTTGATTGCTGAACAAACATTACAGTAATGAGTTTACGAGAAAGAAGTTTAAAAAAGCTTGATCTACGCTCTGTGCTAAAAATAAATCATTTATCTAACATCTGACAAATAAGAGAATTTACATTGCCATTTTGAATGCAGCTCCAATTGATTTATTCTATAAGGTTATCAGATCTAACAAATATTCTGCACACAACTCTAAGATACCGAGGAGAGCTGAACACACACACTGATGGCATTAGTCATTAAGTAATTGCAATTTTATAACTAAATTTTTCCAGTGGCTATTTCAGGAAAGATCACAGCTGGAAATTAACGATAGTCTAATAATTTAATTAAACAACACAAGCTGGTTTACAGATGATTTCATATTTGTAGACATAATGACTGAATGTGATTTTTTTTCTGGGACATGTATTTTATGGGGAAAAATTACATCAGGAAACTTATGACATCACTTTTCCCCATATGATATCATGTCCTAGAAAAAAATTCACATTTTGTCCTCTGATCTACAAATATGAAATTATCTGTAACTAATGGAAGACCTCTGAAATAGAATTAGCATCCTAGAGTTTACACAGTATGTCTTATATTCTGCCCATGTAAATTAGTCAATAAATTGACAGGGAAGATTTTTCTGTGATAGTGTTGGACGTTCTTCTCAAAACTTATGTGCACAACACCATCCACAAAGAATAACATGTGAAGCATTTCAGCCTTGTCTATTAGTACAGGAAGTATTCATCTATGTTATAAGAACAACACTTTTCTTTCAATATGCACTTTTCTTCACCATGTTGTGATTGATCACAACTTTGAAAGTACAGACAAGTTTTGCATTCATTGGCCTCCGTGGGCCACTTCGGCAGTTAATCTCTTCTTTTTTTATTCTTACCAGCATCAAAGAATTGGTCTCCCTGGCTTTGTATGGCTTAAGTTCAGATTAGATGGGAATACCTCAGCATCTTAGTGACTCAATTACGCATGTTGATGGCTTAACAATGGCCGCCTTTATCCCATACATGATGGAATCTTGTGAATATAGCATATGAAGAGGGTTAAGTGTTCCATATCTCCTTTGCCGCTTGCTGAACAAGAGAGAGAGAGAGAGAGAGATGTTTTTTATTTTTGACCAATCAAGTTTTACAGACAGATATTTAATTTTACATTGTATAATATTGTGGTCAAGGAGGCAGCAACTAAGTCACTTACGTAACGCTGTCGGTACTGCCCCCCAAGAGTGCTTGTTCCTCACACACTATCTCGCAACAAGAGAAGTGTCTTACAACTGACCCAAATGAGGAATATACACAAGAAAGAGGATTTTGAAATGGCTTGATCTATGATCCATGCTAAAAATGTATCAATTATCTCACCTCTGACAAATGAGAGAATTGACCTAACTATTTCAATGCAGGTCCAATTGATTTATTCTATAAGGTTATCAGATCTAACAAATGTTCTGCACACAACTCTAAGATACCTTTGACAGCTGAACACACACTCAGATGGCATCAGTCGTTAATTAATTGCAATTTTATAACTCGATTTAATCATTTTTCAAGTGCCTATTTGTACTAATTATCACTTCTGGCAATTACTGATAGGCTAATACTGAAATTGAATTATACATGCTGGTATTACCTAACGGAAGCCCATCCAACAGAATATCATAGAGTTTACACTGTATGTATTACATTCTGTCCAAGACAAATTAGTCTGTAAATTGACAGGGAAGATTTTTCAGCGATAGCGTAGTGCTGGACCTTTTTCTCTGAATTATTGTGTACGAACCATACAAAGAAAATAACATATCAAGCATTTCAGCCTCATCTATTAGGACAGGAAGTATTCATCTATGTTATAAGAAAAGCACTTTTCTTTCCATATGCACCTTTCTTCACACTACTGTGATTGATCACAGCTTCGAAAGTACAGACATGTTTTACATTCATTAGACTCCATGGGCCACTTCGGCAGTTAATCTCTTCTTTTTTTATTCCTACCAGAATCGAAGAATTGGTCTCCTAGGCTTTGTATGGCTTAAGCTCAGATGAGATGGGCATACCTCAGCATCTTAGTGACTCAATTACGCATGTTGATGACTTAACAATTGCTGTGTTTGTCCCATACGTGATGGAATTTTGAGAATATAGCAAATGAAGAGGGTTAAGTGTTCCATAACTCCTATGTCTCTTGCTTAAACAAGAGTGCTTGTTTCTTACACAAATTATCGACTATCTCACAACAGGAGAAGTGTCTTGCAACTGACCCAAATTAGACAAAGAGTGGGTTGGGGCAAGAAGCCCGGGTTAGGTGAGAGGCCCCCCCAGGGTCATATCTAAACTTACATTTTTGGTGCTTTTTTACATCGATAGGATAGAAGCTAGAGGCTTTTTAGGTGACGTCACAAATTTTCAGAGCAAACAGCACCAAACCATAGAAGTAATTAAAGAAACAAAAAAAGGTGCATGGTTTTTGTAACTTTGATTAATTCTTTGAAAGTTTGTCAGAAATAACTTTGGAAATTTTTAAAAGTATAATGGATATCTGCATTGCTTCACTTTATGACCGTTACATAAATATGATTTGGATCATATTTTTTGCATTTTATCTCAAAATATAGAGGTAAAATCAAAATATGTGAGTTAGGGGCGAGAGACCCCACATGGTATGGGGCATGAGGCCCGCCTTCACTGAGGCCTCGAAGCTGCTTCAGGAACCATTTTATAATGTGTACTTTACCTTAAATCTAGATAGAATAGCTAATTGAAATCGAAAAAATTTGGCCGAAATTAAAACAGGGCAAAAAATATTAAAAAATAAATTTATGAATAGAAAAATTCTGAAATTCAGAAAAAGTTAATAGAATGCCTTAAAAATGATAGAAGAACCCCAAGAAATACCTTTCAAGCTGAAAGCGCTCGCAAAAAAATTGCCATAGGATTATAATAGGGCGGGCTTCTTGCCCGATGGGTGGGGTAAGAAGGCCATTTTATATTTTTTACAAAAAGGGCCGTAACTCCTTTATTAAAATTGGCAGACATTTGTTTCACTAGTTATAAGTAGAGTCAAGTGATCCCTTCCTGACAACATAAGCATTCAAATAATCGACCACAAAAAGTAGGTCAAATCGTACCTCGAAGTTAAGGGGGGCTGCATGCCCCGCGCTACTCTATACAATTTGTTTGAAATTATGTTGAACTGTCATAGCCACACTGTCTAGCTTTTTTATGACTTTTTTTGGTGCAACGTTATTGCCAGTAGTAACCTTGGATAACGAATATTGAGGATGATGCTCCGACAGACGAATTTAGTATAAGAAAACAAACAGCTTGCCGTGCCACCATAATTAACACATTGAGGTTCAGATGGCTTTAAATTATGTATTTTTTTGGGATTGAAACAATGAGGTTTACACTTACTCATTGTATTTAACCTTAAAGTATGTTTTTTATCTGATTATTTAGTTCATTTCGCTGGAAGAAATGTGCAAATACAACGGACTTATAGAATAGCAGATGGAGCATAAAATCCCAAACACTTTAATCCTCTCTTCATGCCCCTCAAATAGTCCATTAGTCCTGAATTGTTTATCTGATGAGAAACTCATCTGCATTATACAGCAGTCTGAAGAAAACAGTGAGTTCTAAAACTCACAAGAAGAAATTAGCTTATTTTAAACCTTTCTTCTTCAATGCCAAGGACTTCCATAACTTACATATATATATATAGATATAACAATCTATTTGTATGTCAGGTTATCACAAATTGCAACCTTGGACAGGTTTAGACAAGATGAGAAGATGAGTCCACTAATTAATCTTTCAAGTGTACACTGTAAAACCGAAACCGTTGGTTTAACGGCATTACCGGCAGCAAATTAGCCGGTAACTTGCCGTAAAATCAACGGTAATGCCGTTATTCAATTTACGACAAGTTGCTGTAAATTTAACACTCTCATGCCGTAATTTGATACTGACGGCAAATTGCCGTAGCTGTAATTTTATGCTAACGGCAAATTGCCGTACACTTTGCCTTAACAGTAAGCTGCCGTAAATTACAAATTATGCCGTTACGTGATGTTACGGCAATATTACCTTAATTTAACTACAAATTTTCAAAGCTACTGTAGGGGTGACAGCAAGATGCCGTAAATTTAATGATATGTGTGATCAGAACCTTCATATAAGCATACTACAGATTGTAATTTCAGTGAATATCCCTTATGGATTATCAATGTGTATATTCATTGCAAGGTAATTCAAATTAATTGGCCGGCTATCCTCACTAATGCTATTGTTCGCCTGTGATTGCAGTTCACCAGATGTCACCTTCGCTCTTTCAGGGAATTACAGTTAATTTTCTGCTTTACGCATTGATCATTTTTAGCCTCATACTTTATTGCAACATTATCATTTGAGAAAGAATCAAACACAAAAGAAAGCTTGTCGCAAGAACACATTTATTACCGGATATAAACAAAAAAACAGTTATTAAAATAAATTTTAAATTTTGATTTTATTTCTCATTCATCCAAAAGTCTAAAAAAATGTTTATCCAAGTTGAAATTGAAATTTTGTCCATTGGATCTTTCCTGGGTCAAAATTGATTTTTTTCTTCTTTTGGTTTGCCTCCAAACTTTGAAGCAATGGATCTCTCTTTTCTGTCTCCTGGTTCCTGAAATGTGCAAACATAACGACAAGTAAATGTACAATTTATATGCATGTTGTTTGTCATTCTCAGAAAAGTGACACATTCCTCTTATAGCGGGGCAGGTATGTAAAAAAATAGTGCATTTATACATAGAAGCTTGAAACTTGGCGCACACTTAAAAAACATCTCTACAAACATATTTGGATAGGGAGCCACTTCAGATTAAGCTTAGGTGGCTACTGGCAGCCATTTTCCAAAATGGCGGTCAATTCTTACGTTTCGCTGATTTCTGTGTAGTTCCTACAAATAGAATACACGTAAATATTGTTTTTTATTGTTTCTCTAAGTATTCAGTACATTACTACAACATTCTTTGGTAGCCTTGGTCTATTTTTCGACTTGTTGGAATCCTTTTTGCTAGAAATATTGATTCAAACATCTGATTTCGCGGTTACGAATGGTTACACCAATTCTCTATAAATCTCAAAATAAATTACATATTTGAATTCCTTGTAAGAAGAGCTTTCAAATGAGTACCCGCATCAATGGGTTTCGTAAAGTTGGTGCGAAAATGGAAAAAATGAAAATAAAATGATTTTTGAAGATTTTGTTGTTTCTTTAATTTTGACGAAAAATTCATGGAAACTATTGATGCGACCATTCATTTGAAAGCTATTCTTACAAGGAATTCAAATATGTAGTCAGTTTTAAAATCAATTGAGATTCCACGAAACTATGGGAAACCGCGAAAATGATACTTTTTCTTCAACAGTTCTAACAAAATGGGCCCTGACTACCCTAAAATTCCTCAGTTCAATCCAGAAATCAATTTATAATGTTCTTTAGATCAGTAGAAGGAATAGTGAGCACTGTTACGATACTTAATACTATAGACCCTTCACAGAAAGCAGGAAAATGAGAAAATTAGTCGCCATTTTGGAAAATGGCTGCCATGGGTCAACTAGGTCAAATCTGAAGTGGCTCCCTATCTAAATATTTTCTTTAAGACCTTTTTAAAATGTGTGCTAAGTTTCATGCTTCTATGTATAAGTGCACTATTACTCCCCTATTCATGACAAATCTGCCCCGCTATTAGGTCAATTTTGTAAGAAGGGTTCATAATTGATTATATAATTAGCAGGAGAGAGTGTGCATGTTAAACCATATAAAAATTTAGTATGTGAGGGGTGCTCATAAAATTTAATTATTCTAAATATATAATAATGAATTCTTCACTGGGTAATAGTTTTGATATGCATTATGCATTTGTAAAGTATTGGGTAATTTGGAAATTTTGAAGTTACGCTTGTTTCCATCAAGGAAAAACGCTCAAGAGAGATTCAGGACCACTGACATTTGAGACCAAGAAAGCTGAAGACCGTAGCTTTATTACTTATATGCATAAGATTGACAATGTTTGATTTATCTGAAAAAACAAAAAAAAAACAACAAGAACCGATGACTCAATGTGCAGTATGGAGGTGTATTACTGCCACTGATATTTTTTATTTTTGCTTTGTTCCAAAAACTTATTGTTTAAACCAAAAAGTTTTTTAATTTGTGAAAAACCTTTTAGTATTCCAAATTTGCTCGGTTTATTCCAATAGCTTTTTGGTTGAAATTCAAAAGCCTTTTTCATTTAGACAAATAAAAGATTTGGTGTAATCCAAAAACCTTCATTTAATTTAAAGAGTTTTTCATTTAGTCAAATAAAAGATTTGGTGTAATCCAAAAACCTTCGTTTAATTTAAAGAGTTTTTCCTTTGAACCAAAAAACATTTTGATTTTTATCGAAATATCTTTTTGTTTAATCCCAGAGTTTTTTCTTATGAACCAAAAATCTTTTTTTTTTAATCTATAAAAACTTTTTGAGTAAAATCCGAAACCCTTTAGGTTTTATTCAAGATTAAATTTTTGATATAACTTTTATTCTTAACAAAAAAGCAGGAATAGTCAAGAGAAATGAGTTGGGAACAGATATGAGGAGGCAGCTGGGGAGAGTCAGGAGGATGCAGTCTGGGGTTTGGTAATCAGGAGGATGCTGTGGGGGAAAGTTGAGAGGGAAGTCACATGGAGAGTTGGGAGGGGCATCGGGAGAGGAGTCAGAAGGCGAGTTTGGAGGATGGATTTGGGGAGAATCTGGGAGAGTCATAAGGAGTTGGGATTGAAGGGCAAGTCAGGAAGAGCGAGTGAAAGAGTTGCTAGAAGGGAGTAGGGGAGATTCAGGAGGGGGGTATCAGGAAGAAGGAGTTGGGGAAAGTTGGCAGGACATAGGGGGAATCAAAAGGGGAGTCAGTCGCGGGAGTTGATAAGTCGGGGGGAGGAGGGAGTTGGAGAGTGTTGGGAGTAATCAGGAGAAGGGAGGCAAAAATGGGAGGAAGGGAGTTGGGAAGAGTTTCATGGAACGTCAGGAAGGCAGTCTGGAGGAGAGAGTTGTTGAGAGTCAGACAGTGATGGACATGGAAAATTTTTTGTCAGGGGAGCTATCAGCTGTCGTGGCACAGGCGCGCCATTCCAAATTTTTAAAAGGGAGAAAAATTCCAAACCAGGGTTAATTTTTGGCTAAAATTAGGCCTACCTAGAGGACCGAAAAAGTGAACATGATAATTATTTGTTTCTTCTTATGATTGGGGGAGCTTTAGCAGGTCATAGCTCCCCCTGTTTTTTTTTAAACTCCCCCACCCCCAATTCCATCACTGGATTCAGATGAAGGAAACTGGGGAGAGTCAGGAGTATGGAGGTTAGTCTGGAAGAGTTAGTTGTTGAATGTTGGAAGAAGGAAATTGGGGAAAGTCAGGAGGAGGAGTTGAGCACTTTTTTAAAGCAGGAACCTCTTTCATATAAAATTTTTTTTTAGTAAAATCAATAAACAAAAAAGGGGTTTTGGTTCAAATGAAAAACGTTAATCAAAGAAGCTTTTGGTTTAATCAAATTTTGGCTTGATGCAAAAACCTTTCCATCTCAGCAAAAAAGCAAAAGGGGTTAAAGGAGAGTAGAGAGTCAAGCAGAGTCAGGAGAATGTAGGGATGAAGGAGTCAGGGAAAGTTTGGAGGAGGTTGAAAGGGGAAACAAGAGGAGAGTCAGAAGGAGAGTTTGGAAGAGGGGTCAGATAGAGTTGTCAGGAGAGTCAGGAAGTGAGAATTGTGAGCAGAGTTGGGAGAAGAGGGAGAGTCAGGAGGAGGGATTTGAGAGTTGGGAGGATGGAGTTAAGAGTCGGAGTTGGAGAAGGAATTTGAAAGAGTCAGAGGCTAGGGGAGAGTCGGGAGTTGGGTAGAGTCAGTAGTTGGGATAGTCGGGAGGGGACACCAAACTCAAAACTCCCAACTCTCCCTGATTTCCTTCTTGCGACTCAATAACTCCCTAATATGATGCACCTCCCGACTCAACCCCAACTCCTGACTTCAAAAATCCCCTCTCCCCTACTTGGTTCTCCAGACTCTCTTACCAATGATGCAGTCAAGGTTGAAACATCCGAGACCAAGGTCAGGCCAAGGATTCGGCATCCGAGACCGAGCCAAGGCCAAGGCCATCAAAACATAACCCAGAGACGGGTCTTGAGGATGAGTCTTCTCGAGGCCTCCAACACTGGCCCAAAGACACCTGAGACTGAGGCAAAGCCTGTGATTTGGCATCCAAGACAAGGCCAAGGCCATCAAAATATAGCCCCGAGGCTAACCTTGAGAACAAGGCCAACATCGAGACCTCCAACAATGTCCCTTTCAACTCTCTTCTTGACTCCCTTCTTCCACCTTTCCATGACTCCCTCCTTCTGACTCTCAACAATTCTCTCTTCCTGACTTCCCTCCCAACTCTACCTGAACTCGCCCAAACTCCTGTCTCCGACTCCTGTTTTCTCCCAAATTCCTTCCCTGACTCTCCTTCCAACTCTCCTTCCATCTTCAATTCCGAATATCCTTCCAACGCTCCTTCCAACTGCCCTCCCAATTCTCAACTCAACCTCCAACTTTCCCTGACACCCGACACTCTGATGAAAATTGATAATTTCTTTGTATCAAACCCAAAATAAAAAATCTTTGGCTTCCGCAGTCTCAATGAGGCACAAGATGCTATATTTTCATATCATATGGAAAGCTAGAAATCTGACTTCTGGTCTGCAGCGGTGCTATATTTTATATAGCACGGCCGATTTTTGCATGGCAAGTTCAATGTGTAAAAGATTGAATTGACATTTCACATTCCCACATTCTGTTTTTCGATTTTTTTTCTCCCATTTGCCTTATTTATTTTGCTTATGTTACTTAATTGTGGGTGCAAAAGTTATTGAGTTATGATGAGATATGTTTAAAACAAGCATGCCAAAAGAAACAAAAACTTCACATGTCTGTTTTCCAGCCATTTTCTTTGCATTTGCAACCAAAAGCCATACTATTTATCAGCGCACAGCGCCTGTTCAATATCAGTCACTGATTTTGTAACTGGATAACTGTATAATATCTCATATTGAGATTGCCTAGAGAAAAAAATTGTTTTATTTGGCATACAGTATCAGCCCAAGGCAAACAGTGACACAACTTACCATTTTACTTTTTATGATGTCATATCATATAATACATTTGGGCAATATCTCTGAACCAGTCATCACAATGGCATCCAAATTTAAAGCTGTCCATCCTGGTTTCAGGCAGCAACCTTACAATTCTCTTTCTGGAAAAATAAATAGATATTCTTATTCAGTGTTCTTCAGAAAAAATTAAGTTTGAAATGTCTTATACTCTGACATGTTTATATAAATGACTTACACATTGTTTGTATGAATATTGCTGGTCATTGGTGAGAAAGTATGGGTTGAAATGGTGATATTTGTTGGAGTTGTTTACTTCAGCCAGGAATGACGATGTGTCTAACTCATCAGATGGAATAAGATGACTTCAGTAGGAGAGTTTTGGATGGTACTGCATCTTGACTGGTTGCTGAAGGACAACATTTTGTAGTCACTTTAACTGGATTTTATAAGGTCCCCTGCAATAAAAAGAATTGTTATAATATGGCATTGGCAGCTGTTTGCTGAAAACTTAATGACATCAGTAGATAACATAGACTAAGTCGCTGTGAAGGAACCTAAATCTTGTAGGCAAAACGCAAATTTTTTAAACTCTCAAAAAATATTAAACCTCCTCAATTACATTGAAATACCTTTGGAGTACTGTCGATCAATAACTTTAATGTATAACGGATACGAGGGTAAGTTGTGCTAAAGGGCAACTTGTGTAGCCCACTTTTAGAAGAATTTAGTAAAGAAGGCAATGCCATCCATTTAAAGGGCTCAGTGGTAATGTTTGGCCTACTGACCTCAGGGACACTGGTTCGATTCTCAATCCAGGCAACCCTTGTGAGAGGGATCTTTCATCTTGTGCAATGGTGCACCTTGCCTCATTGCTGTAGTCCCTAATCTAATATTAAGCTAAATAATTTCATATATACAGGATATAAACCTGAAAGATCCTTCCCTTGAAATGGGTGAAACACAAGATTTTTTTTGGAATAAAATTGGTGCCACAAATTGCCCCATCAAGTGACAAAACGAATTGTACCAGCGACTTACATGTAGTTGTGCCACTTTACCCACTTTTCTCTAAGGCCTACCTTCATCATCCATATACATGTATTCCAATGTGCTAAAAATAACTTTTCCCAGTCTTCCTTTCCTATCATTAATAGAAACACCCTCATCTAATGACAAATGAGGGCAGTGAGCCCTCATTAAGGCTGAAAAATGTGTAATGATTCCATCTTGACAGACTTTTTTTAATCAATGGATTGATTTTTCAGGGGCAGGAAGATCAACTAAAGCTGTTTATTATTCACAGGCCCACATGCCCAGTGAAAGGACAGAGCGAGTTCTAAAGGCAGATCCTACAGAAATGCCAAGCTCTGCTTTTGGATCCGCGGATTCTTGTTTAACATAATATTATATGACCAGTACTCCAAGTGCATTTGCAAATCTTACTATATTTTGTTACCCAATGACACTCAATATGACTTCATACAAAATTTTATGTCTTGCCATTGATGTCGTATTGCACTTTTACAAAAAAAACTTAGGTTTTAGTATTGTTCCTTAATGGTTGGACATTTTAAATAGCTTTACAGTAACTGTGTTATTAATATAATGTATGCTAATAATTTATGAAAGGGCTTACAGGGTGAGCATAAAATTGAGCTGTGTCTGGAGACCATTGTACGTTGTGCCATTTTTTGCTTCAGGGAGATTCCCAAAAAACCAAATCTTGATCATGTAATCTGATAATTAGATATCAATGATATAACAAATTGGCCAGACTCGAAGTGAGTTTCAGGGCGACCAGACCATATAGAAGATCATGGCAAGTGATTGAAAAAGTAGGTCAAGTACCCAAGTGCTGGGGTAAGTTGTCCCACATGATGGTGAAAATTGTTCGATTTAGTTTATTCCATAAAAACCTATCATTCTGCCTATTTCTTCTGATATAGTATGAGTTCAGCATATGGCTGATATGCTACATTAAACTTATTAGACAGTTATAAGTCATTTTACACAAAAATTCAAAAATGCTGCAAAATCCAAATTATTAATTGTTAAGAGGGAGATATAACACTTTTAATATTTCTTCTCAGTGTAAGTTGTTTCACAAGATGTCTAGGCTTTGAGTAAAATGAAGAGAAAAATTGGTTAAAAAAATTTAAATCCTATGTCATGCCATTGGCACAACTCAACCCACTCCAAATTACACTACTTACCCTAAATTGATTTTCCTGAAGAAAACTGGTTGTAAAAAATAAACCAACAATGGAGAAAAACTGGTTGTCAAAAGTAAACCAGCAATGCAAGATTTCAAAATCTGACCACTTATCTAGATATACACCTTAACTCCATCCTATCAGAAGGACATCATCTTATACCAATACCAGATGACTGAGAACAAGAATGTCAGTCCTCCGTACTTCCAAGTTTTCAATAACAAAATTGAACTTATGAGTGTAGCTTTTCGTAGCATTATATTTGGCACCTTTTTTTTTCCATGGCTCATGACATTCACCAAATGTGAATACAGGAGTGGCATTGCCTTATTCACCCAGATCTTCAATTCACCCCAACGATAATACTTTATTGAATCATTGAAAATAATGAAACTCATTTGATTTACAACAGTGGGTGGTACAACTTATCCCATGGTACAACTAACCCCATTCTCCCCTACTGCTCAAAAAAGACCTCCAGTGAGTAGCCCAATTTACCCCGGTACCTCCTATTAGACTCCTGCACATAAAAATATTGTAAAAGGCTAGCAAATGAATAACAAAACAATATAATAATGTACTTGGAAATATTCATATTAGTAATGCATAATTTCACAAGAAAACTCATTTGTTTATATATAGCACTAATATTGAATTAATTATTTTGCAGTCAGCCCCACCCACCTCTTTCGCTTAATACAACATTCTCTGGGTAGGTTGATACTCCTGTGTTAATAGACACATGTATATTTAAAGTGATATTACCTTGAAACTTGAAATTTCCTTGTGAATTTAGATCTTCTCAAGTCTCTCATACAGTGTTCAACTGGCAATATAGTTGACAGAAAATATCATTAAGGCAGACTTAAGTACAATAGATTTAAGTTGTCTAGATTATTGTTATAAATCACAAACAGCCAAGAGTCATGTTTGAGGAAACAAACAAACAAACTGCTTTGACAGCATTGTTTGTGTTGTGGTTCAGAACAGTTGGCCTGCTGCAATAAAATTTCAACGGTAAGCTGCTGTAGTGCATAATTAGGCCTATACGGCAACTTCGTAAAAGTAACAGTTACCGTAAAATTAACAGTAATTGGCTAATTGCCGTTTTCTTGATCTTACGGCATATTCCTGTTGGTTTTGCGGTAGTCAATGTCACATTTACGGTTTACTGTTGAATTAACCGTAATTTACCGTTTATAAAGATTTACGGTAAGATCAGCGTCAGTTTTACGGCACTTTTTCAACGGCACCTACGGCATGGGTTTACAGCGTATGTATAATGAGAAAGCACGCAAGAGACTGTGGCCAACTAATTAGTTCATTAAATGATATTCTGAATGTTTTTTACAAGATCACGGCAGATTGCTTCTTCTGTAGATGAAATTCTTTTACTAGCTATGACATCAATTAGAAATCAGTTCTAGTATGCAATAGGTTTAGATGGATCTTGGATAAATCAGCTCCAATAGCTCAGTCAGTAGAATGCTTGCCTCACCCGGATTCAATCCCCAGGCTGGTCATCATGTCATTCCACGACAGCGTCGTTCGCATCAGACGTAAATTGGAGGTACCATTGGCCCAACTGGAAACAAGTCACTGACTAAGCTTGCTACCCACATCAAATAAAAGTACCTTTACATTTTTTTACAACACACATAAATTGTGGCTCTAACGAACTGTAAGATCAGAGGCTATAGTCAAACTGTAAAGCTGTTCTCTTTTCCAAATATGATTTATTTTAAGTAGTAATATATAATGCTACTGTTAATTACAAACTTGGACAATCAGTAGACAAAATTGTGAAGAAGATACGATAAAGACAAATATGCATTAATACGACAATGCACATTTTTTTAAATGGCTTTGAACATATTCTTTGCTGATAATGCTCATTATATGTTTATGATGTTTATCATTGAGAAACCGGGCCCCTGGAGAAATGAATGGGACAACTTTGTGTAACAGCTTCTATTAATTAAGTGAGAGACACTCAAAATATTTTCCTGGCTGATGATATGAAGCATCTGGTCAAGTTAAGATTAAATAATGTTATGGTGTTGGAAGTACCTCCCAAGCCCAGGAAAACAACTTCCTTTCTTCCAAACCTCTTCAGTGCTGATAATTGCATTGAAGCTTACTATACAGACAGCACTGCAGCTCACTTTCTGCGGCCAGTGTCTTAGAGAGACATTATGGAAAGATTTACTGGAACAAAGAAGAAGGGGTCTTTGCTCAATTTGACATTTGCCATTGGAGATCTGAAGAGCGATGTTTCTTTTGACACAAGCGGCTGCCAAAGTGACTGTCTTGACTCTGCTTTGTCCATCTTCAAATAAAAGGACTAGGGGAGGCAGATGTTCTATTTCATTTTTCTTTTATTGATTTCTTTAGTCATTATTTATATAGCTTGTTTGAGTGATGTTTGTTATTCCTTATTTAGAGAAGAACATTATTGTCTTCCATAGCTATTGCAATGGTGCTTAGTCCATTTTGACCAAAACTGTAATTTTTGCATAATTCTCAATCTGGGGCTCTCTTTGGAATCCCCCAAAATGCACTGACACAAAATGGGGTACAGCGTGCACTCTCCTAGAATAAGGTATGACAGAGGAAATTAGCCCAAATAATAAAAAGGATGCTCCAGTCCACAGTATTCAGAGTGTTGGTGATGGACTGTGTGCCATACAGACTTTATTACGAATTGAAATGTGAAAATGCAACATGACAGTGTACAGATAGATAACATTAATCTCAAGGACGAATTGAACATCCCAACTCTCTCCAAAAGTTATTCACTTTTAAATATGAGCTAAAAAATTGAAAATTTATCCAAAACTCTGCGTTACTATTGAAAGGTCATAGCGATGTTCATGCTAAAAGCAACTTTGAATGACATTTTTAATTTATCTATAGAAATTAGCTGTTGCTTACTTAACCATTTTAACAAGTGAGTTGAAGGGGGAGCTGGGGAGTGCGAATACATGGAAGTGCATGAAAGCATTGGAGAATGCAAGTGCAAGCATGTGCTCAGAAAATGTATTGGTATGTCATTGTTTCTTTGTGACAAGGCACAATCCTGACTATCCTATACTATCTATACTTTCAAACCCTGTTTCAACGTATTTGGCAAGAAGTCACCTCAATCATGACTATAACTGTTCCATCTCTGCAGCCAATCGATACCCAAGAGAAAATATTAAAGATGCATAGAACCAAAGTACAAAGGCATTTTCCTCATTTGACATTTGACATGAGGAGATCTGAAGAAAGATGTTTCTTTTGACCCAAGTTGTCC
The DNA here is from genome assembly GCA_026936325.1 of Platynereis dumerilii. Classification (NCBI taxonomy): domain Eukaryota; kingdom Metazoa; phylum Annelida; class Polychaeta; order Phyllodocida; family Nereididae; genus Platynereis; species Platynereis dumerilii. Next base: position 382,820 of record JAPTHN010000190.1, read on the forward strand.
ACCAAAGAGACTGTCCTGCCTCTGTTCTTTTCTACTTCATTTTGAAGGTCTAAGAGACCAACATATTTTACCTTCTTTTCATGCGGAAGCCGCTCTCTTGTCCTTTTTTCATGATTTCTTGATGGTTGTTTTCAAATTGGTCAATGTTTGGTTAAATATTTCTGTTGAAAAGGCTACACTTTTTGAATGAAGAGAGGAATTTTGAAATTCAAGATTGCTGTTTCTATTGAGGGAACATTTATTTAAGCAAATTTCAGAACGTTAAAATAATTCACGAATGAACTTTCAATCTTTCCTACTTACTGTGAAGCATTTAGACTTCACCTTAATCGGATTGGTTATCAAAGCAAGCCAAACCAGTTGAATTAAGTTAAAAATGGTTCCTTAAAAAAATTACAATTTCGTGCTTGTTAATGACTGTTATAGTAAAGATATTATGAGAAAAAAGTTTATAACAGCTTGATCTCTATCTGCACTAAATATCGATCACTTATATAACCTCTGACAAATAAGAGAATTTACATTGCCATTTTGAATGCGGCTCCAATTGATTTATTCCATAAGGTTATCAGATCTAACAAAAATTCTGCACACAACTCTGAGATATCGAAGAAAGCTGAACACACACACTGATGGCATTAGTCATTCATTAATTGCAATTTTATAAATAGATTTTTCCAGTAGCTATTTTAGGAAATATCACTGTTTGGAATTGCTGACGGACTAATAATGGAATTAAACTATACACGCTGGTATTAACTAATGGAAGAACTCTGAAACAAACCATATTAGAGTTTACAAATTATGTATTATATTCTGTCCACGTGAATTAGTCAATAAATTGACAGAGACGATTTTTCAGTTATAGTGTTGGAACTTCTTCCAAACTTATGAATGTGCGCAAATCCATCCACAAAGAATAACATATCAAGCATTTCAGCCCCATCTATTAGTATAGGAAGTATTCATCTATGTTGTAGGAAAAGCACTTTTCTTTCTTTTTGCACTTTTCTTCACATTGCTGTGATTGATCACAACTTTGAAAGTGTAGAAAAGTTTTGCATTCATTGGCCTCCATGGGCTACTTTGGCAGTTAATCTCTTCTTTTTTTATTCCAACTAGCATCGCGGAATTGGTCTCCCAGACGTTGTATGGCTTAAGTTCAGATGAGATGGGAATACCTCAGCATCTTAGTGACTCAATTACGCATGTTAATGGCTTAACAATGGCTGCTTTCATCCCATATGTGATGGAATCTTGTGAGAGAGTTAAGTGTTCCATATGGGTCATAGCAAAAAGTTGGGGTCTTTTTCGTAATTTCATGTCCACTCGAGGAAATGCAACTATGCCAACGCCAACACCACACAACCCCCATGAAAGTAATAATATATCAAATCTATGCTAATTTTCTCACAGTATGAACTCCTCCTTTGAGCTCAGTCATTGTTTTTTAGCAAAAGACAGGCAAAGCAAAATCCAAAACAAGGTCAAATTTAGTGTGAAAAGTGAACACAGAAAAACATGGGTTCAATGAATGCACCATAACTAATTATATCTTGCATTCAAGAGCAAAAACTTGATGTCTCAAGAGACCTAGTCAATTACCTGAAATGATTAGCACCAGTGTACACCTTTGCATTACTTATTTTTGGTGTGGGGAGGTCTCAAAATTAAAAAATGTACCTTGTAACATTTAAAAAATACATGTTACAAGGTACATCTTTCAAACTGACACACTTGCAGTGAGAAAGATTCACCCCATGAATGTTTTTATTTGGAGTACAAGTATTTGCAACCCTTTTCCAGCCAAAAACATGGAGGATAATCAAGCCAATCTCATATGACATGTCCTTGAAAATATGTCCACTTATGAACATGTTACAGGATACATTTTAGAGGGGGTGTCTTTTCCACAGAAAATATTCCTTCTGGTACAATTTTCGGTCTCAAAATGTTGCATTGGTGGCCATTTTGTAAATGGACAGGTGTAACATGGTCTGCTTGGTAACAGATTGGGAGCATGATGTCAAGGAGGTTGCATGTCCAGCATTGTCCACAATGCTAAATGTTACATGCATCATTGCAGTTACAAGTTTACCACTAAAATGGGTATAGAGTCTCACATTCGAAGGCAATCTTCAAAATTGGCCAGCCTTTTGTTGTCTGACATGCTCTAAACAACTTTAGATCACACAAAAAGTCTAACCAACTCATTTACCCCCTCTTCCGCGTAACAAGACAGTATGGCGCATAAAACCAGTTGTAACAAGACATTTTTGGAACTGTCTTGTTACAAGATCTATGAATCTTGGCAGGAACCAAGAAGTTTATGAGATGTTTTCAATCAGTCTTGAGTGAAAAAGTTTTTCAATGCCATTTTCATTAGTTTTCATAGTAAATGGCCTAACAGCACGCTATTAGCTAAGTGCAGATGTGACTGATAATAAGACACTGTCCGGTTATGGTGCTGTGTATGGCATTTGAATTATAGCAATATAACCAGACAATTTCTTAATGATTTTGTCACAAGAGTTCTGTAGTGATAGTTAACACATTTTCATTAGTTATAAGGCCAATGGCTTAACAGTACTCCATTAACTAATGCAGATGTGATTCGTAACAAGACACTGTCTGGTTATGGTACTGTGATTGTCTAGCTACATTTCTAATATTGAAACCCCAATGTGTTAATGCTCTTTGCACAAGAGTTCTGTAGTGATAGTTAATACATTTTCATAAGTTTTAAGGTAAATGGTCTAACACTACGCTATGGTATTAGTTAAATGTACATGTGACTGATAACAAGACACTGTGCGGTTACAGAGGCCTACTTGTTTAGCATTTGAATAAAAATTGCCTTAATTTATTGGCCACACAATATTGGCTTTTGCACAGTCTCAGTACCATTTTTAAAAATTTACTCAGAAGAAATAAAAATAACGTGCAAGCACTTTAAGAGATGCTTGTAGATAGACTGCTCATGATAGTATCTACCCCTTTGCCTGTCACCTGCACAAGGGTATCTGGCATGTGAGACCTGCAGAGGGTATCTGGCATGTGAGACCTGCTGGAGGGTATCTGGCCTGTGACCTACTTTTGGTGATTGACCTTTGACCTGCAGAAACTCAGCCTGTTTGTTTTCTTTATTAATTTCTTCATCTCAGAAAGACACCAAAAGTTTATCAACGCAAGATAAAATTCTATTGAGACTGTAAGCAAAGTTTTAATGACAGAGATGAAACAGCACGACCAAGGCAGTTGTCATAAGTTTCAGAGCCATCCTCCCACAATAGAGATGCCGCTTGCAAGCAAGCAAGCATCTCTAAAAATCATTTGACAATTATACATTTTTTTATTACTCAGTACACCCAATTATCAAGAGGACATGCATGGTAAAGTTTTTGAGACTAATACAATGGCTGCTATGCAGCAGCTTTCTGTGGCCTCATGAATAAAAGCACTTGTTTGTCTGTCTACAAGTGGACTGCTCTTGCATTGCCACAGATCAGAACATATGCTGTCTTGTGTTGCCACCTAGTGACTAGTGTGCTATTCAGCGAGCTCCTGCGAGCGTCCACCTACTTTCGACCAGAAGAAGACAATTTTGTCTGGAAGACACCTCGGCGGTTTCTGAGTGTGCTGATGGCCTTGTCTACTTCCTTAGAGAATGTGATTGCCGAGTCTGACTCTCGTATACATCAATGTTGAATAGAAATTTTGTGAATGTGCAATGAAATTGGAACTATTTCTTGGGACAGCAATGCTGCAGCATAGGAAATCAACATTTGTGCCAGGTGGCAGCAGCATGCGGGTTCTCGGTTTCACCAGACTGCTTGTTTGTGCAATCACCAGCTGGGGTAAGATTCCTTGAGTTGGACATTTGGTGATGTCTCCTTGAGTCAGACACAATAGGTTTGAATTTGCCAATTGAGTGTATACCCATCACATTATTTCTCAACAATTTTTAGTTTATTAATTTCATTTATCTATTCATAAGCATAAACATTCATTTTAACCTAGTACAAAGTGTTTTTCATAGCACTGAAGATGAGTATGTATGTTTCTCTTTTTCCTTTGTCCGAATTAATTGAATTTTTCTGCAATAATGTCAGATGTAATATATATTTGACTTAAGTTGGCATATCATTCAGTCAGGGCTGAGTTGGATGCAATTTGTGCCTGAATATGGGCTTAAATGAACTGGCATAATCTCGAGTTGCTGGATCTTTTATACCTTCTCTAATGAGTGACAAGACACCTGTCCTACTCAAGGATACCCCGCACATTTTATACTCTCAGAAATTCAATCCTATAGGCCTATCCAGGGTTTTTTCATGCCAGCTAGCAATTTTTTAGTCAGTGAAAACGTTTAAGGCCCTGGTAAACAACTTACAACTCATAGGTGAAGCAAGATACCACTGCCTGGAATAGCAATATATGTCCCAGGAATCTTATCCTACCATGGATTGAAATTATCCCCCCCCCCCCTGCAACTCAATTAAGTCCCAACCCATGGGATATTAATAGAGGAGAGTTGTTTCCAGTGTACTGTGCTGGGGCAACTGAAAGATAATAGCATGCATCCCTATAGATTAAAATAGTATTCTATTCTCATTCTTTTCGACAAAAAACAACAATGATATCCTTAGTTTTTGAGACATTTAGTGCAAGATTAATTTCTGCACACCATTCAATTTTTTTGTCAATCTGGGCCCAATAACATGTCTCATCATTTCATGGAATCTGATTATTTCAGTTTTGTACTTATGGATTCATTTCATTTTGCTCATATGAGCTGAACATTGCAAACTTTGGGATAACAAATTTAAATGGAGGATTCACAGTTATTGCACTGACTCAGCCACTCAATGTGTATATTGTAACAGGACGTCTTGTTATGATGCTCAAGGTTTACGCAAAAAATTGGATAAAAATAAGATAAAAAGGCAATTAGTGAAAAATTACTATCTGTAAAGCTAGTATTAAAGTACATAAACAACTTTGCATTCAAATTTAAAAATTAATTCTTCAATTAGCACAGGATAGATGTCCTGTTACAAGTTGCAGTCACAGAATCGACAGTCGAAAATTCAACTGCATAAAGTTAATCAGAAAAACTATACAGCTTACAAGAACTTATCAATGATTATTTTGCTTTGGCCATACCAATATAGTTTTTGGGGTGCTGTATAAATCTTGTGGAAGTATATTTGTGTGTGTGTCCATGTTACAAGGTTCATGAGGCTCACCTTACTTTAAAGCCAAATGGAGGCGGGACCAAGGAAGGGCATTGAAAAACATCCTCCTAGCTGTCAAACTCAAGTTTTACCAAAACTGGACACTTCCTCTGATTGACATTCAGAAAAATTAGAAAACAAAAGTGATGTCCATGTTATGCGTGCTTCTTTTTAACTTCCCTCCCAAATATTTATTTTTTAATTAATAATGAGATGCAATACTGCAAGTTGACCGAGACTTATGGCACTAAAAACATCAAATCACAAAACTTTTGAAAAATCCATGCCAGAATTTTTATCAGGGATAAATGAAATTATGTTACGCGATGCAGGAAATCCAATTTCACCATGATTTCTCATCCAAAAATTAAGAAACAATGATTATGATGCACAGTGATTAACAGCTCAGACCATATCCTAGCCATCCCAAGTCATTTGTCCCTGTGGCTGCACATTTTGAAGGCATCAGTTCACATTTATTGTCTCAACTTTTTGCTATGACCCATATATTCTTTGTTGCTTGCTTGAACACAAGTGTTTTTTCTCAAGCACATTGATAATCTTGCAAGAAGTGAAGTGCCTTGCAACTGACCCAAATTATCCCAAATTATTAATATACATTTTGCTTGCTTATGTTGAACTGTCATAATGACTTTTTTGGTGCAAAGAATTTTCGAGTCTTTAAAAATGAATTCCGCACATTTAAAGCATGTTTTGCTCAGAAAATTAGTTTTGAAAACAATCTTGCTGATGTATTTAAATTACAAGAGGTTGTTGCATGCTGATTAGGCTTTACTGGCTGCCTCATGCTTATGCCTCCATATGCTTTCAGTATTTGGGGGGTTTTTTCAAGACCCCCCCTGGGTCCTTCTGAAAAAATCATTTTAGGGGGTCACAGGAGCATTTCGGGGTCAAAACCCCCTTGATCCCTCCTTATTTCGAACACTAATTAAGTGAGAGACACTCAAAATATTTTCCTCTCTGATCATATGAAGCATCTGGTCAGGTTAAAATTTAAAATTATGTTATTATGTTAGAAGTACCTCCCAAGCCCAGGATAACAACTTCCTTTCTTCCAAACCTCTTTAATACGTATAAAGCATTGCAGCTCACTTTATGCGCCCAGTGTCTCAGAGAGACAATGTGGAAAGATTTACTGGAACAAAGAAGAAGGTGTCTTTGCTCAATTTGACATCTGACATTGGAGATCTGAAGAGCGATGTTTCTTTTGACCCAAGCGGCTGCCAAAGTGACTGTCTTGACTCTGCTTTGTCTGTCTTCATATAAAAGGACTAGGGGAGGCAGATGTTCTATTTCATTTTTCTTTTTCAAGATATTATTTTGTCATTAATTTTATAGCTTGTTTGGGTGATGTATGTTTTTCCCTATTGAGAGAAGACATCATTATCCTCAACACAGCTATTGGAATATTGCTTTGTCCAAAACTGTCATGTTTGTATAAGTCCGGGGCTGTCTTTGGAATCCCCCAAAATGCACTGACAGTGCAACATGACAGTGTACAGATAGATAAGCATTTATCTTCAGGACAATTTGAACATCCCAGCTCTCTCTAAAAGTTATTCAGTTTTAAATATGAGCTAAAAAATAGAAAATTTATTGAAAGGTCATAGCTATGTTCATGATAAAAGCAATTTTGAATGATATATGTTAATTAACCTATGGAAATTAGCTGCTACCATTTTAGTGACAAGTGAGTGGAGGGAGGGGTGAGGAGTGCAAATACGTGTACGACTGTATGTGCATGGAAGTGTTGAAGCGTGCAAGTGCAAGCAGTGCCATGCGAGTGCTCAGAAAATGTATGTATGTTGTTGCTTCTTTTCGGCAAAGTGTAACCCTTACTATCTTGTATTATTTATGCTTTGAAATCCTGTTTTGACCTATTTTGCTGAAAGTTACTGCACTGCATGACAATAACTGTTCCATCTCTGAAGCAAAAGTATAACACAGAAAAAATATTACCAAAGCACAAAGGCATTTTCTTCATTTGACATTTGACATTAGGAGAACTGAAGAAAGATGTTTATTTTGACCTAAGGTGTCCTTCAAAGCGACTGTCCCAACTCTGCTCTGTTCTTCTCCATTTCAAAGTTCTAAGAGACCCACATATTTTTACTTTCTTTCCATGCGGAAGCCGCTCTCTTGTCCTTTTTTCATGATGTCATAATGGTTGTTTTCAAAGACCACTCACTGTTGTTCAATGTTTGGTTAAATATTTCAATTGATATGGCTACACATTTTGAATGAAGAGAGGAATTTTGAAATCCAAAATTGCTGTTTATATTGAGGGAAGATGGGTACTTTCATTTTAAGTAAAATTCAGAATGTTAAGATAATTCATGAATGAACTATCAATCTTTCCAACTTACTATGGAGCATTTGGACTTTGCCTTAATCGGATTGGTTAACAAAGCAAGCTAAACCAGTAGAATTAAGTTAAAAATGGTTTTAAAAAAATCACAATTTCATACCTGTTGGTTGCTGTAACGAGTTTATGAGAAAGAAGTTTAAAAAGGCTTGATCTATGATCTGTGCTAAAAATAAATCACTTAACTAACCTCTGACAAATCAGATAATTTACAACGCCATTTTGAATGCAGGTCCAATTGATTTATTCTATAAGGTTATCAGATCTAACAAATATTCTGCACACAACTCTAAGATACTGAGGAGAGCCGAGCACACACAGTCATCGCATCAGTCACTAATTAATTTTAGGAAGATCTCTGATAGTGTAATAATGGAATTAAACTATACAAGCTGATATTAAGTAATGGAAGAACTCTGAAAGACTGAAGGAGAGGTAATCCTAGAGTTTACGCTGTATGTATTATATTCTGTCCAAGATAAATAAGTCAGTGAATTGACAGAGAAGATTTTTCAGTCATAGTGTTGGTCCATCTTCTCCTAACTAATGTGTGCAAAACCTTCCACAAAGAATAACATGTCAAGCATTTCAGCCTCATCTATTAGTACAGGAAGTATTCGTCCATGTTATAAGAACAACACTTTTCTTTCAACAGGGTGGTCACAAAAAAACTTTACAGTTGATATTTCATTTTCCAGGCTACCATGATTGAGTCAGTGCCTGGATACCTATTGTTTATACAAGCCAAGCATTTTAGATCTTTGGAAAAAGGGTTAATAATTAAATCGGTTCATTACTTTTTTGATAGCAGACAAAATGGAAGCAGGGAGTGCTCCTGCGTTTTTACTACTCTGGGTTGTTCATGGCCCATCAGCAATTTTGAAGCTACAGAGCTTCACAGGACAAAATAAATACAACACACACATAAAATGAAATTGAGAAGACAGAGGCACAATTCAGCACAAACCAGAAGGTGCTAGAGCAAGTTCAGACTTCACTATGGCCATTATAAGATTTTAAAACAAAGCAGTCTGAAGGTGAATGATCAGGGTGTTTAAATCACATGAAAAGTACATATTAACATCTTGAAAGAGCATCTGAAGCCCTGGATAGATAAGACATACAGTGCTACAGATAATTTGATCTTCAAACAAGACGGGGCATCAGCCACACTCCCTTGGAAAGCCCAGAACTGGATCAAGGTTTGCTCTGTCAAGTTTCTCAGCAGGACAATATGGCCCCTGTTATCACAAGATCTCAATCAATGTGATTATTCTGGGTGGGCAAACTTAGAGGCAGATCCCTGCAAGACACCACAGACCTTAGTTGCCCAATAAAGGCATCCATTACATTTGTATGGGAAAAACAGACACAAAGTTACATTTTTGACATCTCTGCATCATTTAGGCCCACTGCAGAAAAGTCATCAGTCCAAAAGGACCTGCGAATGAATAAATTATCTCTAGAAGAGTTATTCTTTGCTATACAAGCTGTTTTTGCATTGAAAAATAAGCAATTGTTATAATGAGCGTCATCCAAAAAATTATTCATAAGTGTTAAGTTTTTTTTTTACCACCCTGTATATGCGCTTTTCTTCACACTGCTGTGATTGATTACAACTTTGAAAGTACAGACAAGTTTTGCATCAATTGGCCTCTATGGGCCACTTCGGCAGTTAATCTCTTCTTTTTTTTAAATTCCCACCAGCATCGAAGAATTGGTCTCCCAGGTGTTATATGGCTTAAGTTCAGATGAGATGGGAATACCTCAGCATTTTAGTGACTCAATTACGCATGTTGATGGCTTAACAACGGCTGCCTTCATCCCAAGCTTAATGGAATCTTGTGAATATAGCATATGAAGAGGGTTAAGTGTTCCACATCTCCTTTGTATGTACTGTGTGTGCGATTTTTTGGGGGGCGAGCGACATCTGCTCGAATTTCAAGATTTAGATTTAATACCATTTCAAATAAAATTGGCTGGAAATCATTAATTTTCGATAGGGTTATTTAATTATCTGCCCAAATTCATTAGCCTTTTTGCCCGAATCTTACTGTTTCCCAAACTTTTATGGGAGCGACTGCACCCCCCCCCCCCATCCGATATGCCTATGCCTTTGTCGCTTGCATTAACACAAGTTCTTTTTTCTCAAGCACATTACCAATCTTGAAAATATGTCTTCCGCGTGTAGTTATGTTAAACAATCTAAGCTGGACTACCTAGCTTTGTATGAAGTTATTTTGGTGTAAGGTTGTTGCCAATAGTAACCTTGGACAGGGAATAATGTTGATGATGCACTGCCAGACAATGCCATTCAGACAAATAATTGACCATTACAAGTGATCAATTTTGTATTTCAATTAGGTCTGTTTTATTAGAGTTGAAACAGTGAGACTTGTTCAATGTATTTTACAAGTAAAGTACCTTCTCTCATATTCTAATTTTCAAAGAAATGTGCAAATTCAATGGACACGGAATGCAGCCGATCAAGCATTTAAATCTCAAGCACTTTTACTGTTATCTAATTGGAGCCTCTACCCTCTAGCTTGTGATGATTTGTGAAATGAAGTGCTCAGGAGTTTTAGCTCAGAAAAAATTGGTTAGCAGTACTAAGCACCCAACATGTTCAATGTTGCATTATTGACAGAATGATGATAATGCAACATAAAACGAGAAATAAGTGTAATTTGAGAACACCTTTGTGGTTGAAATATTGGGACTACAGTGGTCTGTGACCATGCTGGACTTAAGTGAATGATTCATTTGTCACAAATATATTGGCTTTTTGCAATGCTCAGTCTGCAATAGCTTTATATAGTAATCAATTTTCATGCAAGGTCTTCACAAATTGCAACCGTGAACAGTATTAGACCGGATGATAAGAAAAGATGAGGCGACTAATGCATTCTTAGCAGATGTTTAATGAAAGAGCATGTCACATGCTGTGGCTGACTAATTAGTTCATTAAGTGAAATTCTGAAACGTGACTTGAATTTGTTTAGGCAAGATCATGGCCTTCAGATCTCCAATGTCAGATGTCAAGTGGGGCTGAGTTGTTGTTTTACTTTGTTTCGTGCATCTTTCATGATAATTGTCTCTCTGTGGTATATAGATGGGCTGTAGAAACTGAGAGGGGGGGGGTATGTCTGCACTAATACCACTCTCCCCTTCTTCTCTCCTACTTGACGAACCAATGCAATGCTCTCCCTCAAAGCAAAAGTCCTAATCGCATCAGCTGTCTCTTTGAGCATCACTCACCCGTGAATGTCTCTCCTGTTATTTAGCCTACAGGCAAAAGATGACATGCTCAAGTGGAGAAAGCTTCAGTGTGGTCCAATGGAGTTATATCATCACCTCGATTAAGAAGATCAATATTTACTTACGTTGGGTAAGGGTGGTTAAGTCAAGATGGCGTCCACATCCTCCCTCTCCAGAATAGATTCCGGCGGTTTCATTACGTCATTCATTACATCATTACGATCGGTCCAATTAGGGGTCCTCGGCGCCCTGGTTCAGTGGACCAGATTGGACCCTGTAAATACTGGGTCTTCCTGCTCAATTCGCTCACTCAGTAAGTCAAGCCTGCCTGTTGTTTGCTTAGGAGTTGTCACTGTCCGGTGTCAACTAGCTCTTGAGGGTTGACGATTACTCTGCTTTGTACCAATTATGACCCGTTCCAATAAGAAAAGGCAATGTACGGTATGCAGGCAGCCGGCCCAAGGCCATGACGGCCCTATGGGTGCCCGATGTCAAGCTGCACTAGATAAACAAGACGACGCTCACATTAGCTACTTGGTTGCTGCGCAAACTTTAGGCGATGATTCAGGGGAGAACTTTGACAGGTCAGAGGCTTTAGACAGGTGCGCAGATGAGAGAGACGGTGGGTTGGACGGTTTCGATGGCTTAAGGGGTGATAGGTCACAGTGGGAGCCTCCCGGCTATGATGATCTTAGGGTGCGATCCCCCTCGCTAGGCTCAAGAAATTGGGTGGTGGAACAGGACACCGGGGGAGGTTCAGGCATTATGTGTCAGTCAGTTACCATGGGTATGCCACCTGTCGGCGATGCCCTGCTTCCGAGGCCACCAGTGGAGCACCCTGACGGGCTAGCACGTCGCTACGCCCCAGTTGATACCTCGTGTTACGAAAATCTGTGCTGACCTCATGTCAATCGAAAGAGCACGACTGGATGAGGTCCTTAGTCTGGTGTCCCACTTCCTGCTCCAGCGCTCGGTCTCCAAGAGATGTCTACTTAGCCTAATTGGTAAACTCGCATTTGCAGCCCGGGTGGTAAGGGTCGGACGAGCCTTCCTTGGGAGGTTGATTGAAGCTGCTAAGACTACCAAGTATCTTCACTTTAGCGTCAAGCTCTCTATGGCTGCAAAGGAGGACCTCGCCTGGTGGACGGATTGTGTGGAGGAGCACAACGGAGTTTCCATGCTCCCTGCCCCCTGGGAGGAGGCCACTTCCCTGGACGTCTTTAGCGACGCCTCGGGTAGCGCTATAGGCGCGTATTTCCACCCTGACTGGTTTTTCACCCCATATGTGGGCTCCATGACTGGCGCAGCACTTTACTCAATTAACTGGCGCGAGTTGCCGCACTCACGGCCCTAGCCACTTGGGCACCTCGCCTTGCAGGCAGAAATGTGCGCTTCCACATTGATAACCAGTCAGTGGTGGCGGGTCTCAAAAAACATTATTCACCTGCCCCCCAAATGATATCTACACTCCAACCTTGTCACAGGCCATGAGAACCCTGGACCGGTCCAATACTCCCAAACAAGCCCCCCTTACTTTTTACTTAACATGGACAATAAGTGGGACTGAGCATGTACTATATGTCCTTGATTTGGTATGTCCACGAGAATTTTCCTCAATAGTTATATCAAAGAGAGAATATGAAAGATACATAGAACAAAAGCAAAATGTCATTTTCCAAATTTGACATCTGACATGAGAAGATCTGAAGAACAATGTTTCTCTCGGCCCCAGTTGTACACCAAAGTTACTGTCCCGACTCCACTCTGTTCGTCTTCATTTGAAAGGTCTACACATTTTGAATGTACAAAAAGGATTTAGACATTCAGCTGTTCAAATCAAGGGAACATATTTATTTTAAGTAAAATGCTGAATGTTGAAATAATTCATGAATGAACTTTCAGTCTTTCCAAATTCCTAAAGAACATTTACCTTAATCTGATTGGTTCATGAAGCATGCCAAACCAGCTGAATTAAGTTAGATTGCTTCCTAAAAAGGAATCACAATGTCATGATTATTGAAATTGTTGTGTCAGTAACAAGGGCAAGACAAACAATTTTGATCTATGATTTGTGCTGAAAATGTATCACTAATCTAACCTGTGACGCCCACAACCAACTTGGTTTTGGCCCAAACTAAGTCTACAAGTCTGTGACAAATAGGAGAATTGACATCGCCATTTTTCAATTGATTGATTCTACAAGGTTATCAGATCTAACAAATGTTCTTCAAATAACTCTAAGATATTTCTGAGAGCTGTACACACAGACAAAATGACATCACCAATAAATTTACTGCATTTACATGACTAGGTTTTTTAGTAGCTATTTTAAGAGCCTCGTCTGTCACTGCTGGAAATTACTGATAGCCTAATCCAGAACACCACACATGCTGGCATTTACTAATGGAAGAACACTTTGGATTGAACATGAACGCATTATAGCTGGTCCTAGAAAATTATACAGCAAATTTCAAAGAAGATGTGTGAGTCTAAGATATATTGTTGTATCTTTTTCTGCAAAACACGTAATGATAAACAATAACATATCAAGCATCAGAGCCCTGTATATTGGTACAGAAAACTCGCCTATAAGAACAAAACTTTCCCTCTCTGTGCTCCCACCAAGGCAATGCCTCAGATTAATCACAACTTTGAAAGTAGAGACAAGTTTTGCATTCATTGGCCTCCTTGGGCCACTTCGGCAGTTAATCTCTTCTTTTTTATTCCTACCAGCATCGAAGAATTGGTCTGCCAGGCGTTGTGTGGCTTAAGTTCAGATGAGACGGGAATACCTCAGCATCTTAGTGACTCAATTACGCATGTTGATGGCTTAACAATGGCTGTCTTCATTCCATACTTGATGGAATCTTGTGAATATGGCATATGAAGAGGGTTAAGTGTTCCTCATCTCCTTTGTCACTTCCTTACTATCTCGCAACAAGAGAAGTGTCTTACAACTGACCCAAATTAAGAATATATACTTTCCGTAATTATGTTAAATTATGTTAACTATGAAGTGAAGCAGGAGGTTTAGCTCAGAAAAGATGGGTATGCACTGTGCAGTACAAAGGACCCTGCATGTTCATGACTTGTAATGTGTTTCCCTCTTAAAATGTTACATTTTTGATGGATAATGTGACATAAAGTGAGGAATATATGTCATATGAAAAACAGCTTTGTGATTGAAAAATTAGGTCTTCTTCGGTCTATGACATGTTGGACAGAAAAAAAAAAACTTTAATCAAGAATAGATTAGTCCGCAATAGTTTTACATACAAATCTATTTTCATGTAAGGTCTTCACAAATGACAACCTCGGACGGTATTAGACAGGATGATAAGAATATATGAGGCAACTAATGAATTCTTATGGGATGTTTAATGAAAGAGCAAGTCACAGACTGTGGCCCACTAATTAGCTCATTAAATGAAATTCTGAAACGTGAAGTGAATTTGTTTATAGACAAGATGACGATGGATTGCTTTTTCCTGTTTAAGAAATTTTTTCATTTGGTATGGCATGGATTAAACATATGGTTGCATACACAACTGGTAAAAATAAATCTTGGATACCAGTGTATACATACATATATAAAACAGACTTGCCTGTCATGTTCCCGGCGTTATTCCTCAGTTATTTTGGATGTTAACCTTTCAGTAATTTCCATCTAGAATTCAGTAGGTAAAGAGCATGCTGATACTGATGTAATCGTATTGTCATGCATTTGTTAGTTGGTGTTGTCCAGTGTGGCTGCCAATGCTCTGTTTGAAATGTGAATGTTTCTTCCCAAATGAAAAACAGGAAGGTTTGGACAGCCGCCCACAGTATTGTGAGCATGATGGATATCATTGTCTTATTGGCATATCAATGTTTTACATTGTTTCTATAATTTTGGCACATGGTGATGGATCGGCACTCTGAATGTATGAAGTATATGGCTTATCACATTTATAACATGTCTGCAGTTTTCCTGACCAGCTGCTGACATGTTCAATTGCAAGGAGGAATCTAGTCTAAGTAGTCATACTAGAATATGAAATTTTGAAAAGGATCCTCATGGGCATGCATGCTAATACTGTCACGTGCCTACATGACACAGAGTCATTTGAATCTTCAAATGAAATTTTAATATTACGAAAAAATTGTGATAATCAGATCCTGCCAATAATTTTGAAATGGAATGCAAAGAACAAAGACACAATTTTAAAAAGGCTTCATGAATTGTTCATCTAGCTGTCTTCTGACAATGCCAGTGATAAAATTGTCATTTGCATCCAGGTTTGATTGACCAGTAGATTTAGCAAATGAGAGGAGTCATAAAAAACAATGACTGATGTTTGGCGCACCACCCCAAGATATCCATGTTAGGAAATGTGTGCCAACACTCTGATAGCACAGGCATTTAATTTACTGCAATTTTATATCA
This sequence comes from Platynereis dumerilii, assembly GCA_026936325.1. Classification (NCBI taxonomy): domain Eukaryota; kingdom Metazoa; phylum Annelida; class Polychaeta; order Phyllodocida; family Nereididae; genus Platynereis; species Platynereis dumerilii. The sequence continues at coordinate 398,127 of JAPTHN010000190.1, forward strand.
GGATTACCTTATAGCTTCTGTTGTTAGAAGCAGAATGAGAGAAAATTGTAAAATATATTTTTTTAAGGAAATGAAAATTGGTTATTTCTTGGAAAAAATCCCAAATAATGAAGATTTTTTGAATTAAAAATGTTTGATTCAATTTATTATTTCTGGGAGGAGCCAGTTAGAAAGCTTTTCATGGAAAATTTTCTTCATGTCAACATAATGCCCATTAACATCTGTTAGTAACTGCACTTCATGACACTTCAATCTTTTCCGCCGCCAATCAAGCTGCATAGAACCAACATATAAAGGCATTTTCCTTATTTGACATCTGACATGACGAGATCTGAAGAACGATGTTTCTTTTGACCCAAGTTATTTGCCAAACTGTCTGTCCTGGCTCTGTTCTATTCTACTTCATATGAAAGGTCCAACAGAACCATCTGTTCAATTTTTACTATCTTTTCATAAGGAAGCCGCTCTCTTGTCCCTTTTGCATTTTTTGTCTGCTGTTTAACCCACTATTTCTTAAGTATCGGTCAGTGATTTTGGTGAGTACATTGAAATTGAATGAACATAGACATTTTGCATAGACAAGGAAGATAAAGAAACAAGATTATTGTACAAATCTACTTTCTCTAATTTTGAGCAAAGAGGTAGCAATAAGAAGAGCACAACAAGAAACCAAGGGAGTCTGTGATTAAGATCGTGTTCTTCAAAATAGCTCTGTTTTATTGTTGGTGCTAAAATAAATCACTTATCTTTCCCCATATCTGAGGGGAAAAAAGGAAAAATGGACATTACCATTTTTAAGCTGGTTCAATTAATAGATTCTGCGCTCAAGGTAATCAGCTTTGACAAATGTTATGCAGATTACTGAGAGAGACCTCTGAGAGCTGTGTATACACACTTCAATGACCTCCGTCATTAATTTATTGCAGTTTCATGACCAGATTTTTCAGCTAGATACTTTAAGGGTCGTTCAGTGCAAAACAACTCTAAGAACCATGATGTTGGTTTACTCTTAAATGTATCGAGTTCTAATTAAGAAATAGGAGGGGAGTATCAATGAAAAACATCTCTTTAATATTCTCTGTTGTCCATTTGTTTTCCAATGTTACTTTCAAAAATACTTTTGATTTACATCCAGTGGCATTGCAGCACATTCAATTGTGAATTGAGAAAATATTGACGCAGTATTAAATCGCACATCCACTCCGCTCCTTCTCGAATTTGTTAATGTTACTTCAATGTATATCAAATGTATGGCAAGCCTTCTAACCTAAAACCCTAGATCATATATGACCATCTGAAAAAAGTACACCGACAGAGTGGGCAAGGAAAATTTGAAGCCTGGGATACGGAGACTATTGTCTATTTCAAGCACCTATTCGCCACTGATATTGCTTGATGGATTTTCATTAAATAAAGTGTCAGTGTCACAAGGAAGGAAACTAATGAGATTTTTGATGAGTTGCTCAATCCTGAAATCGTCAGATGTCTGGACATTATGTCGACATTTTGAGTGGAAAGAAAACCTTCCAGAAACCAACTGGAGGATAAATTTATTGTAAAGAATCAGCTGAAAGTAACACCTAAAAGCATCAACCTAAGCTGGTTGTCAATTTAACAGCAAATTTATGCTGTGAAATGAAAGTGCTTGCTTCAAATATGCAAATTCTTTGAGTGGCAGCCTGAAATGTCACACTGTTGAAGTGGCAGCTGCAATGTAAGGTGTCAAGTGATACTACTTATTATGTCAAGGCAAAGAAAAACGATATTGATTCCAACCTGCTTCCTACATATATTTTTTCTATTTTGTTTTTTGTGTTGTTTTATCTCTATCACTGAACATTATCTTTTGTTTGCTTGACAAGTATTAGTTATAGCGCATAAATTAGAACAAGTAGGTAGGACCCATGTTGCTATCCAACCTAAAGAGATGTCACATAATTATGTAGTATTCTAACATATCACATTGACAGCAATTACACGGATAACAGATTTTGGGTCAGAGACGAATAATTCATAAAGACGGATGGAATTAAGTATTACATCAATAATGTTCAAATAAGGTGGTTTTTATACTTATCCTTAAAAAATTTAAGACATAAAAATATTTCACAAGCACATCAATGAGAATTCATTCGTGTGAGATAAATTATGAACTGTATGCCTACTTATTTTTCCCAATTAAGAGAAGATAATTTTATCTGCACAATTGCCACGATGGGATCAATTATTAGTTCTGTTTGTATTCCAAGCAGATTGATATGTGGTCCAATTCATTAACGAGACAAATGGTGAGTGCATTTCTCAAAGAGCTCTCTGAGAGCTTTGCACACGCAGTAATTGCTCCATCATTCAAGTTATTGCAAATTAATGAGCAGATTTCCCTGTAACTATTTGCTGAGTTATTACCAGATGCATGTTCAGTGAATGACTTGAAATCCAAGCAATTCTGTTAAAGATTTTATGTGAGAATGCGGCAAGGATACTGCCAGTAAATCTTCATGAACTATGTCGCTTAAGAATTAAGTATTCGCAAGATATAGATAAACATTGATGATTAGATGACAGAAACTCAGCGTTTGTTGTTGCAGTATTGTATGATACATCATCTGAACTTTTTTATAGATGGAATTTTCCAGATATTTTAGTTTTTATGCCAATGATCATTTTTGGCTGCATGAATTAATTAAAAAACAACGACAATATAATGCTTAAACAACCAATAATTGGCAAATTTTAACTGGACTGTTGTTGTGTTTATACTTCAGAGAAAACCTAATGGCATGTTAGAGGAATGTGAATCTCAGAGTAATTTGAGAAAATTTCGAAAAGGGAATCGTAGATATTTTGGGATAATGGTGCCCAGACAAGCTTTGTAAAAACGTTGGATATTTTGAAGTTTATCTTGAAAATATCTAAACTTAAAATGTGCATGTATGTGCTGTACTTTCAGAACAGGATCAAAAGATGTGTCAAAGAATTTTGATATATTTCACCAATCTTTTTTTTGTTGGTATTCTTAAATAAATTTCTGATATTATCTCAGAAACACTGCTCTTCCCTTTAATACTTCTACAGGAGCTTTGAAAAATAGATAGAAAAACAATTGTGTTCTCTCAGAATTGTGCCTTTCTTCATGCTGGAAGTTATGCAAAATGAGCCAATTAGTGCGTCCCTGGCAGGCTGGTACGTTCCTCATTAGGTATTATCTGGGGGAAGGCCATATAATTCTCAGGAAAATGACACTCATCAAGTTGCTTCTACTCATAATTTCCTGAAAGATGCCTCGGGTCCATCTTAAATCATTCCATCTCCTTCTTTTCCTTCCTTGTTAATGCAACTTCCAAGGTTACAATTGAAAAACCAACTAAAAAATGTTTGATAATTGATTATGCTGCCATTGAGTGTTGAAGCCAGTAAAAACATGTTGGATAATCTTCCATGCATTTTCAATTTTTGGTCAAATGGAGATCGCCACAAATAAAGTGCTGTTTTGTCAAAGTTGTTTCATCATGTTAGATATTAGATAAGATAGATATAATGGAAGATAGTTCTCATCAAGTTGTACTATCTTTTTGTTGCTTACCTTCTTCCATTCGGATATACTTTATGTGAACTTTTTTTAAACTGTTGTGGCTGCAGGTGTGGGAATGATGCATGAGGCTTTTTTGCTCAAAATATTTGTCCTACAACAAAAAAAGTAAGGTTGAGATCAAGGTAGATCTTAAAGAGAGATAAAGACTCATTTGTCAAGCTGCAGCCTGCATGCCTTGACATATGAATAAGTTATATTGTTTGAACTTGGAATAACCTTTAAATGAAAAGTTCAAAAACCTCTGTGTCTGTGCTTTGTGAGAAATTCCTTTGAGAAATACATCAAGGTCTGCTCAAAAGGATCAAGGAAGATTTTAGTTGATGACTAACAAAGGAAACAATTGAACTCTCATCAAAGCAGAAAAACATTTTGCTTATAGAAACAACATTGATAAAGCATCTTCCTTGCCTCGTGTATGAGAACACCAGTAAAAAAGCCCTAATCGGATCAGGTGTATCTTTGCGCATCACTCACCCGTGAAGGTCCCTCCGGGCATCTGTCCAGCGAGCCTCCAGGCAAAAATGACACGCTCAGGTGGAGAAAGCTTTGTGTGGTAATACAGAATTAAGTCTCATAAACCAGATTAAGATGGCAGTACCAACTGTATGGAGTACATCATATTCTCAGTAAGCTGCATTCTATGTGAGAGAATTGGTATATGTTGCTTCATTGTACATTAAATGTATGGCATCACCTTATAACCGCGACATTGTAAACACCGTAAAATGACATATATGGCCACCAAAAAACTATTCAAATGGGTGGGGAAGGAAAATTAGGAGCCCAGGAGCTTGGAATCCATTTCAAGCTCCAACTGGCCATTGTCATTGATTGAAGGATTTCATCAAATTAAAGTGCCAGTGCCACTCAGAAGAAAAATAAGGAGAATTCTTAGTGAGTGGGATTCTGAAACTGTCAGCTTTATACATTATAGACATTAAATTGCAAAGTGGGTTAACAAGCCCTGCCCTGGGGGTTTTATGCCTGTGTTTGTTTGGAATTTACAAGTATTGTACTTTTTACCGTGAAATTTAAAATATGAAAAAAAAACGAGTATGAGTGTAAAAGAAAACCTTCCGGAAAAGAAACTGGAGTCTGGTTGTATACTGTGACATGAAGTGTTAGCTTTTAATATGGAAAGTATTCATTCGGTGATCCGAAAACTTGCGCAGTGGGAAGTGGCAGCCACAATGTAAGGTGTCAAGTGATATTGCTTATTATGTCAAAGCAAAGAGAAACAGTATTGATTCCAACCTGCTTCCTACATAGATTTTGTCTGTTTTTTTTTTTTAGACAAGTATTAGTTATAGAGCATAAATTAGAATAAGTGGGTAGGACCCATGTTGCTATCCAACCTAAAGAGAGGTCACAGAATTATGTTGTATTTTATCATATCACATTGACAACAATTACTTAGTTAACAGATTTTGGGTCAATGACGAATAAATCATGCTAACAGATGGAATAATTTGCCAAGAAAACAAGATACTTGCAAACAGCTTACTTTATACACATTATGGAGTCTCCAGATTTAAATTGACTTTCACATCAATACTGTTTTAAATAAGGCTTTTCTATCGAAGCCTTAAAAGGATATGAATCAAAATAATTAACAAACACGTTCCTGAGAATTCATTCATGTCAGATAAATTATGAACTGTATGCAGAATTTCTTTTCCCAATTAAGTCAAGATAATGTTACCTGCTCTATTTTCTGCTGCAGGACCAATTGTTAGTCCTAATTGCATTCCAAACAGATTGATATGTGGTCCAATTAAGATCTGACAAACATTCAGCACATTTCTCAAATATCTCTCTTTGCACACACAGTAATGGCCAAATCATTTAATTGTTTGCAAATTAATGTGCAGATTCCCCTGTAACTATTTGCTGAGTTATTACAGGCTGCAGGTGCAGGGGATAATTGGAATTATAGGAAATTCTGCAAGAGCAATTTTTTATGTGTCAATCTTGCAAGCATACAGCCAGTAAGTTCTAATAAACTACTTCTCCATAATATGTATTGATTGCATTGGCAATTGGATGACAGTATCCTCAGCATATGTAGCAGTATCTATGAAAGTATTCATTCAATTAAATATCTATTAATCATGCTGAGGTTACACTAAATGAGCCAATTAGGCAGGCTGGTACGTTCCTCATTAGCTTTTATCTGCAGGGAAGGCCACACGATCCTCTAGAAACTAACACTCATCAAGTTTGCTTCTTCTCATAATGTCCCCAAATATGCATCATATCCATCTAATTGATTCCATCTCTTCTTTTCTTTCCTTGTTAGTGCAACATCCAAGGTTGCAATTTGCAGTAATCTTGAATAAAATTAATTCGACTAATGAGAGGGGTTATTAGGTGCCTTCTGGATCCAGTAATAAAATGACAATTGCTTTTGATACTTTTACTTCTGATACAGCCTGGCAAGTATGCATACTTATTTTAATCAAATCAGCTCTGTATCCTTGTGACACAATTGAGGCATCTTGTTCTGGAAAATGAGGGAAGATTTCAGAAGACTGAGTAGTCTGAACAAAATGTCTTAACTGCATTCAAACCGTATTAAGCACGCATTGCGATTTCATTACAGAGTGTCTTGCAGAGTTGCTGGTACAAGCATTGAGATAACACTTTGGGCAGATCAACCTGTAAGAAAGCAGATCAGAAAATTCTATCACATGACCAAGGGATCAACACCAATGAGTCAGTAATAAGAGATGCCCTGAAACCACTTGGAGTCTGTCACAAGGCCAATGAGTAGCCCAAGGCGGTCCTGTAACTGAACGTGGCAACATGATGGCAAGGAAAGATAAATAAAATGTAGATAACCAGTAAATATGCAATGCTGTGTAAGCCTATATATAACACCGTCCATACATTTATCACTATGAGAGATGGTATGTTCGACGTGCGGATACAATAATAAGTAAGATGAAATAGATATGATTGTAGGTAGTTGCTAAAAGGCTATATTCCTTCCAGGGGTCAGCTTCCTCCATCCTCATCCTCTAGGTGTTGACTTTCGTGACATTGACATGGCTGCGGGAGTTTGAATGATGTGTCGTATTTTGTAGCAGCATGATTGGAAGGGCAGATAGCCAAGGCAACAATGATGCAAACTTCGTCCTTACTCAAAGATGTGATGTCTGCCAACCAACTCTCATTTGGGAGGAGGGCCAGAGGGATATTCCTTCACTGTGATACTTCTGTGCTCATTTCAGGTATGAACTCCTGGGCATCATTTCCAAATGGAGTAATAATTCCTGCTGGTTCTCATGATATGCAGTATGAGTTGTAGCAGAGACATCTTTTAAGAGTGACATCTCTCACTGCCTCTATGTTATATATCAGCAATATTGGTCCTTGTAGTGTATCTGCTCAGTCAATCATTATAAGGCTTCTGATGGAATTTCATGTGCACTGTACATTTCGCACTTGGTGCTTATTTTATTTGTTGGGTTTTATCCAACTTGAAATAATATTTTTACTTACTTACTTTACGTATTTTGATCGGTAATGAAACCTTAATTTTGGTGTAACATATAAAAATATTTTCAGGAAAAGTATACCGTCAATGTTCATTATGAAGTGTTTCAGGCTTTCCTAGATCCTTCTTTATACAGCGTCATTTGACATAATTACCCGTACATAATTTTAAAGAGTGGAACAAAACTGTTGAAAATTTCAACTCTGGAGTAGGCTACAAATGTTTTATGTATCTGGTAACAGAAATGTCAGAAGTTTCTGCCCCCCCCCCATCATTTTAAATTACTATCATATTATCCCCATGTGCACCAAACTGCATTAGCCGCAGCTTTCACTTCAGTATCTATATACAAATGTTTTTCTCATACACTCATACAATGCCATGGGACCTCTTGAAACAAAATGGATGATGCCAAAATGGGGTTTGCCCTGGCATAAAGACTAAAAAAGCATATTTTACATTAGATAAATCATTTTGACCCAAAAGCAGTTTATAACAGCTTAATACGCTTATATTTTAAAAATGTGCACGGAGACAAGTTGCATAGACATATTGCTACTCTTATACTTTTAAACATGAATAGAACCTTGGGAAACAGTTCTGATGCTTTGGACGAATACAAATAGTCTATGTATTTTCTTTATATATTGCACTAATTAATTCCATGCCTGGATATGGCTCAGGGCTATCTGATTCATTCATTTGTCATGTGTACACTATATTTTGTGACATCATTTAATAAATTATGGACATAAAATAACCATTAAAATCACTACAAAAATAACGTGCTTGCATTCAAATTCTGAAAGAGATATTAAGTGTACAAAATTCCGAACAAATTGCTTAGTCTCCGCTTGTAAAAACCAATTGCAGCTTTAGTTATCCTTCGCTTTATTAGCGATCTCCTGCCTGTCCCAATTAGTCGAATTAACGTCGGAACATTAACTTCCTCCTTCTCTTTCGTATCCTCTTGCTCATTTTGCTCTCCTTGTTCTTCTTGCACTTTTTTCTCCACTTGTTCTTCTCATCCTCACCCTGTCCTTTCCCCTCCTATTTCTCCTTCCCTTTTTCATCCTTTCTCCTCTTCACCACCTTCTTCCACTTCCCCTCTTTCTCCTTCACATTTGCTTCCTTATCCTCCCATTCCTCCTCTTCCTTCTCATCTTCTTACTAGCTCCTCTTCCAGCCATCTTCCTTTTCCCCTTCATTTTAGTCATACAGTTGGTCTTGATAGATAGTTGCCTTAAAAGTGTCGATATCCTTTGCATTCATTATCAGACCCTTGGTGCCTCGAGTATTTCATCTTAATTTTTTCCTTACTCGTACTTCTTTTATTTTTATTTTTATTGTACATTTGCATTCATTGACCACTGAACTTCATGTATTATATCTCCCATTTCCTTTCATGCTCCCGTCACAGGTCTTCTTGGCATTGAACAAGAGCTTTAGCCAAGCAGAGATGGTGAAGCCCTAAGCATGGTAATGGCCGAATTATGCCTTCTCATGTCTTGACAATGTGTGTCTCAATCCCACAGGCCAACTTGGTGGAATCTTGTAAGCATGGTGTAAGGAGAGGCATCAGAGGATAAGTATTTACAGAGGATAAGTATTTTTAAAACGTTTTTCTTGTTACGAGTGTGCTCCGTTCCAAATGTGACTCCACATATTTCTTATCATTCAGTTACTGTATCTTTATGAGTACTGTGCCCATTGCAAGATGGTACTTACAGGACATTGCTTATTATGGACAAGGAAAGTTGAAGCAAAGTGTTTCATTCTGTGATTCATTAATTGACGTAACAACAACTCATACTTAACACCATGTAAAGGTTTTCCAGCGATAAAAACAAGAAAAATCAGATTATATAATTATTACATGTATTCACTGATTCGGTTATTAACTTGACAGAGCAATGATAGCCATATACTGCATCCAGGATATTGCAATTTCCCGAGATTTGTTCTGTGTCTCTTTGAGCCTTTCTCTTGGCATGACGATCAGTTTTCCATCCTGATCAAGATAGGTCTTAAAGGTAAAGACTCATTTGTCTCGATGCATGCCTTGATATGAATACGAAAATGGATGTTGCTTGAACCTGAAATGACCTTTGAAGAAAAGTTCAACTTCCAAAAGCTTTGAATTGCTTAGAGACATGCATCTATCAATGTCTGGTCACTAGGATCAAGGATGATTTGAGAAGATTCACAAGAGGAAAACACACTGAACTCTTTTGGGCAAATCATAGGCAGAAGTGGTGGCATCAATTTGCTTATCAGAAAAGCCACTAGAATTTCTAAATTGAAATGCTCATTACACCCTCCACTCAGTACCGTAATATGGGTTGAATTGGGACAAAATTGGTAATTTTTCTGTGACAACATGGACAAAAATCAACTCAGAAATTTAAATATGATATCAAATTGTGTCCGAGCAGAAGGTATGATTTTCCATAGGAGCGTGAAATGATATCTTAAATTGCCAAGGCCCAGGGCCGAAAAGACCACAGTCCCAATTCACCCCATAGTTTGGGGTAAATCGGGACACTCAATTATTTCAACAATCAATACTTCCTAGCTTCTTTCAGTGATTGATTCTTATGACTAAACATTAGAAAACATCTTCAATTTGCAAAATATTTATTTTGAGGAAAATCTGAAATCAATTCCATTGATAATATTCAGATTATAAAAATGTGATATATGACAGAAAAGCATAAAAAACTGCTAATCTGTCAGGTGATTACTAATTTTGGACGAAATACACAATAAATGATGCCAAGTTAAGTAATACTCATCAAATGCCATGCTAGTAAGTACATTCGAATGAAAATTTGTGGAGTATATTTTTATTATTTCCGAAAACTTTGTCATTGACCTGGATCTTAACCCACGATCGAACATTACATAATCCCATATATCTATACTACTATCCTGGTCCCCTCATACCATTTTATATTGAAAAAAAGTTTCCTGCAATTTTGATTGCTCTGGCGTTTATATTTTTTGAGGAATGTACAAAGTTTTGATCACCATGTCAAAATTCAAATTATGCAGTGTCAAGTTTATGGTTCTGCAGCTCCTCACTGCCTGCAGTTAGAAGTATGAAATTCCATCACAATATGGATCCCCGGGAGGCAAAGTGAACCAACCCTGAAATTCAAAAATAGGTTTTAACAAATTTGTAATGCTCATTGTTCTGAAACTTTTTCAGTTACATATATTGCAATTATGACAAATTTAATTTATAAAGTCACATTAAAGTTGTTATAATTGCAAGATATGTAACTAAAAAAGTTTCAGAACCATGAGCATTACAATTTGGTTAAACCTGTATTTAGAATTTCAGGGTTGGTTCACTTTGCCTCCCGGGGATCCATATGTGCTGGTATGTGTACTATACATGTGCCAAAATGAATACCCTAGGTTTAGTCGAAGTAGTTGATCTTCGAAGATATAATACACATCCCTGTTCTGTCCCAATTCACCCCTGTGTCCCTGCTCACCCCATATTATGGTTTTGTTTTGTTTGTTTGTTTGTGTTTTACACCTCTGCAACACCTTAGTGGGCTATATCGAGGCAGGCGATCGCCGTATGATGATGAGATGAGAAGACTGTGAGTCTGGTACAGGTACATGCCCTATTAATTCAGGGATGCCCAGGGTCTTTCAGTTGCCCCAGCATAGAACACTGGATACAACCCGCCTCCATGGGCTCGGACTAAAATGAGTTCCGGGGTGGCCCCATATTACCATATTACGGTACATAATGCCTTGCACTTAACCGGACTGAATGTTGATTTCATAGCAACACCAACTTTGTATGTCACAGAGATGTGTCGTTTCCATTACTTAATCGTTGAAGATAATTTTGTATTGCTAAAAGTAAAAGCATCACAATAGTATGATTTTTTACTCCCTGAAATCGCCAAACACAGCAACCACTTCTGTCTATGATTTGCCCAAGGGAGTTCAGTGTGTTTTCCTTTTGTGAATCAAATCATCCTTGATCCTTGTGAGCAGACATTGATACATGTCTCCAAGCAATATCTCACAAAGCACAGACACAAAGGTTTTTGAAGTTGAACTTTTCATTCAAAGGTTATTTGGGCAGTTTTACGGTATTTGCACTCGGCTGATTTTTCGTCTTTAAGCAATTACTCTGAGAAAAGTATGACAGGTACGCTGAAATTTGTCTTGGTGGCAGTCTTGCACTATATTGAAGTATATGTGTACCAAATTTTACCTTGCTACAATGCTTACTTTTGAAACAGTAGGCGATTTATGACCAATTCTTGCACTTTTTTGTGTCTCACGGAGAGTTTCACATATTTTTATGGCAACACAGAAAAGCAAAGGCAGGCACTTGTGATTCATGTTAATGATGCCTGTCTAGACCCATGTCTTGGGCATAAAATACAGCAGGTTTCATCTGAATAACTTATATACAACATGACTTGGGTCCTAAAATGTAAAAAATGGCAGATGTCAAAAATTTTGTTTTCGATGGACCATCAGTTGCTTTATATGCTGGTATGAGTAGGTATCAAAGAATGTGTATACTGTTTGTGTTAATTTTGAAGCTTGAGACATATCTCAAGGTAAAACAGAAACATTTGTTTCACTAACCATAATTGGTTTTCAGAATGTGAGGCTTGAATGTGATGTCAAAAAAAGCATGTCCTCTCCAACCCATAGAAAAAACACTAAGTGTTTTGTAGATAAAACAAGCTATTTGTGTATCTTTTGCTCAATCATGTGCCTTTACAAGTATGTGACAAATACAAGTTAAAAAGATATCCAGGCCATGTTCATACATTTTCTTAGAAATTAAAATTCATGATGTCAAAAAAATGTCCTCTCCAACCCATCAGAAATTTTGCTCTGATTCGTGCGTTTTAACACTGAATTCATTGAAGAAACGGCCATGGTTATACAAACTAAGTAAACCTGGATGCCTAAAAAGGGTTTTGATAAGTATTGAAAATGTCAAATATATTATCTTTCGTTATCTATTACACTATTTTGAGAAAATCAAAATTGAGAAAAAAGTTGATTTATTTGTGTCATATATCGATATATTAGTCATTTTTTACTATTAATTGAATGACTTTAAAGGATAATAACCAAATATCTTGCTAATGGAGCCATCAAAGATGATTTTTCAAAAGGCGCCTGATTTTCGGTCATTTTCGGGGGTTTTTTGCTCCAAAACACTATGTTTGACACAGCCGAACACCATGAGTTTCAATCGTATAGTTACAAAACTTGACATCGGGTTAATAGGATACCTAGGGATTATTAACCATGGAAATCATGTGTCTTTTGAGACTAGTACCCTACTCAACAGAAACTTTCAAGGTAATGGCAAGCCAGATTTCTGTAATTTCGTAATAAAAATGGTAAAAAAAAAATTGTGGCATGTTTAATCAAAATTAAAGTTTTGTATGGGTTTTGATGTTCCTATACAACAATATGGCTTGATTTCCAAGAATAAGAATGGGTGAAAATTGTTTCTGGACGGATATTTTTCCTGATAAACAGTTTTTTCAAGAATCAACCCTTGCCTACTTTAAGTAGCGGTATTTTGGTAGTGAACCACCAAATCACTTCAGTCCTCTTTGATTATAGAAACAGTACTATGTTAATTTTAAGATAGGATGATGGAAATTCTCAAATTCCAAACTTTATTTTGACCCCCCATGAGACACTTTGAGTGCAAATACTGTAAAACTGCCCATTTCAGGTTCAAGCAACATCCATTTTCTTACTCATATCAAGGCATCTATAACAAATGAGTCTTTACGTTTAAGACCTATCTTGATCATGTTGGAAAACTGATCGTCATGCCTTCTGCATACTGTGTGGTATGTGTTACACTCATGAGCCATGAGCACAGACCCCTTGCAGAATACCTCATGATAAGAAGATTTAATTTAGGGAAAGTAATTCCATGGCATGACCAGGGACCAGTGTTCAATGGATCTGGGGATAAGAGATGCCTCCCAGCCACTTGGGGTTTCTCTCATAATGCCAATGCTTTGCCGAAGCTGGTGCCCCTAACACACCAGAGTAACAGCAAGACAGCACTATACCTGATTGACAATATAAGATCAAAAGACAGATAGAAAGAAACAAATTCAATGACAGACAGAAAATATGTTCCTTTGAGAGAAATGACACAAGCTGAGAAGTAAAATCTACAAAACTATGTAAACTAAACTTGTCAAATTTTCCCTGTTAATAAGGTCACAATGGTGTTGTTTGAACACAAGTAAGCACTTGAAAACTGCTATGTTTCAAAATTTGCACAAAGAATAGCAAAACGCCATGACTACCCATCCATTTCAATTACTGTCATATAATGTGGGCCAACTGCATTAGCAGCTCACTTTCATTCCTTTCTGTATTCATACTCAAATGCATTATGCATACAATGTCATGGGATCTCTTAAATGGATGATGTCAACAATAGGTCAGGTTTTTATGTCATAGTGCAAAAGGTGGAAATTCCGAGAGCAAAATCTGCTACATTTGTAATAATCTACACTTACTGTATTATCTGGCTAAATAAATATGTGTAATAGAAGTACATGAATGCAAGACTGTGTGATGAATGCATAATCAATTTTCCGAAGTTGAAGCTATTGCAGTCCCAATCATTTGAGGTAATCTTAGAATGTATCTATCAAGAGAATATCAAAGAAATCTTAGAATTAATCTAGATGAAAACTGGTGTCATGCATAAAGAATTAGGTTTGTGCCAAATATATTATAGACAAGAAGAGAAGCACAGCTACTCTCAGTCTGACAACTTATTATGTCGGAATATGTCCAGCATAAAATCAGCTGCTGGTTATATAACGATAAGATATAACACCTGAACAGTCACAAAAAGGATTTATCAAATGTTTCTCATCTGGGTTCTGAAAAAAATTATCAGAAGTGTGTATCTAAAATTAGTCATTGCCACAAAATTTGGGTTATCGTATCATTTATCTGTAGATGGCCGTATATTCTTTCAGTGCCTGATATCACATAATGCTATATTGTGACTGATCACTTTTATGCTTGATAGTCGGTATAAATTCCTCATGCTGTGGGTAATCCCGTGGGCCAAACAAAATTGCCTCTCATGCCCTGTCTTTCCACATAGATTGTCAACTCTTTCTTGTCAGTTGCTCGGATATAATTACATACTGATAAAATTATTTGTTCCATGATGACAGGCAGGCTCCAGCAACGTCCAATCCGCATATATTTCAAATTTACACACTTTTCAAGGCTGACTATAACTTGAAACATTTCTTTGGATAGCCCAGAAAACCATAATGACACAACGATTATTATTAACTTCCGAATTTTCTGGAATATCCTCTACATATTTCACTGCCACTCCTATATCAAACTAGTTTTTAATTGTTTGCTTCATACCACCAATATGACCACTGTGGTTCATCATAGGCTTGCTCATAGGCGTACGACGCGCGTGATTTTTTGGGGGGGGGGGCAAGCGACATTTGCCCGAATTTCAACATCTAGATTTAACACCATTTCAAATGAAATTGGCTGGAAATCATTATTTTTCAATAGTGATTATTCAATCATCTGCCCGAATTTTTTTAGCCTTTTTGCCTGAATCTTACTGCCTCCCCAACTTTTGGCGATCGCCCCCCCTTCCCCCCCCTCCGATACGCCTATGGGCTTGCTGAAAAAATAAGTCACTTGTTTATAGTCAATCATGCTTGAGATTGACCATAAACAAGTGACTTATTTTTTCAGCAAGCCCATACCGTATTGGCTCCAGGCAGGTCGTTGAACTGGCTTTGATGGGTGTACCCTTTTTTGCCGAGTTTGTCAAAGGTTATACTTTTATTGAACGGAGCTTGATGATATGATCTTGAAGCACTTGGAAAGTAATAGGTAAAATCATCATATCATATAGTTTTGTGTTTCATTACAATTGTCACAACAAAAATATGTATTCTGCAAAGGTAGGAGAGATCGGCAAGCAATTAGTTCTTATATAGCTTGGCAATGATGTTGAAATAAATTGCATCTTCTTGTTTTTGGTGCTCTGCAACACAGCAACAATCACTACAGGAACTCAATCTGATTCTAATACTGTATGCCAACCAACCTAACAACACCTAATCTGGTGAACACTTTTCTTTGATCCGTTGCCCGGGGACCAACTGAGTGCCTACTAGTCTTTGGTGTGTCAGAGTAAGCTGCAGCTGTGTGCAATATTTCTTTATCCTTTTGTGCTGCAGAGGTAGAAATTCCATTTAATATCATCTGCTACAGAATCCAACAGCATGATGTAATTTTGTTACAAATCATCTGATGTGCTGGAGTTTGGTGGACTCCTTCCGGGATACATTTCAGAAAAATATCATATCGGGCAACTGATGGGATTCTGTTTTGTAAAGGGTATCTTTGTACAAGCAATAGATACCACATGTGATGCTTAATTTTACTCTTGAAGATTCATGAGACAAGACCAAATGGCTGTTATATGAGAGTCACACCATTTTAAAATCATATATTTGATTAGTTGCCATAGA
This sequence comes from Platynereis dumerilii, assembly GCA_026936325.1. Classification (NCBI taxonomy): domain Eukaryota; kingdom Metazoa; phylum Annelida; class Polychaeta; order Phyllodocida; family Nereididae; genus Platynereis; species Platynereis dumerilii. The sequence continues at coordinate 413,782 of JAPTHN010000190.1, forward strand.
TCTGCATAGAGTGAATGATGTTATACTCTCATGTTGCATCCAACTTCAGTGCAGTGCTCAGGTTGTATATTGTGTTGTTTCAATAACTCTGGCCTCTCTTAAACAGGAACCAGTCAGGGAATGGCAATTACAAAGAGATTAGATTCCCAGGCAGCTGATTGCGAAAATGTCGGATGTGGAACCATTTGTCTTTGGAAGACTAAAGTGATAGCAGAACTGGATAGAGCAGACGAGCTATTGCGAGCTGATTCAGCTGGGACTAGCCGTATATGACAGAGAAGGGGATAAACATATGAAAAAGACTTCTTTATGGCGTGAGTCATCAAAACACATCATTGAGACTCATAACTGCTCTGCAACTGCATTTATAAATTCCCCATAACTCTGCTTGCAAAATAGATTTTCTCTCATTCCATGCCCTCCCCCATAAATACTCTCTCCAAACCCTTACAAATCCAGTCAGTTGCTCAGATTTAATCACTTGTTGATATAATCATCTTTTCCATATCACACTGTGGGAGGCCTATTTAAAAAGTGATGAAGCCACAGGGCGTAGTTTCAGCTGGGTTCTCAAAATTTGATACTTCAGCAATAGCTCTGTATAATTTGTCATTTTATTTTTGAATTCTTCCTAGCTATCATCTGATTTTTACAAGCAAACCTCCAGCAAACAACTGACCTACAGAGTTTTTGCAGTTGATGCATAGTCATAAAATGGAGATGGCAATTTGGCTAATGAGCACTTATTCACTCATAAAGTTGTGCAATAACTAAACTTGATGGGATGCATTACTGTAATCATGGATAAATGCTGTAATTTGCGGGATATTTATATTCCCATCTCTTGTGTTAGGTTTGCAGTTTGATGTAGACTGGATTGATATTAATGAGAATAGGCCTCATAGATTGCAATTGAAGCAGAGACACATTTCCTGATGAAGTGTTCAGCAACAAGAGCCTTTGTATCTGTAACTCGATCTTTTGAAATTCATCCAAGTCTACATACCTTCCAACGAAGATTGATGCAGATTAGAGAAAACATCTGAGAAACTGAGAAAGGACAAAGAAACTGAACTCATAGGAGGAAAACATGGGCATAAACCAGCTTCTCTGCAAGCATAAACCTAAGTAAAATTCAGGAAATTATTTTTTCATCACTTCAAAGAACACTTAATTAGCAACATATATAAACAAAATCTAGATCGGTAATAAAACAGTTTGATCCCATGCACTCTTACTGCAAACTAGACTTATGAACAACTTTTTCTTGCATTAGTAGAGTCACAATACGCAAAGCTGGAAGATATTTCACATTTGTTAAAGTCAATACCAACTGAGTTTAACCTCTGTAAATGAAATGATACCAAATTAGCTTGATATTTGCCCGAGTATGTCGCTGCCAGATGAAGCTTGTTTATTTCGTGAGTTGGTCAATCCTGATCTTGATTTCTTATTGGAAGTCAATAAAACTGTAAATTCTCCTATTTCCCTCTGCTTTTGGAAAGGTAGAAATGACGCTAAATATCCAATAAGACATAAGGAACATGTATGCAAGGAAAGTTGTCCTATGAGAGGTACAATTTCGCATGCAGGATAACAAAGCAATGCCCCAGCTTTTGAACACAGTTCTTTGGTCTTTGCCCTGAGACCAACCAAGTGACCACTAATCTTTGACTTGTCAGAGTAAGCTACAGCTGTGTGCAATATCTCTCTGTCCTATTGTATCAGTAATGGTGTTGGTTCCAGATAGCATTAGGCCTATCTGTCAAAAGAACAGAAAGCCATGCATGATTTTTATACTGAATAATGAACTTTGAACACCTCCCAGAGTGTGTAACAATTTTGAGCGCATGATATCTCAGCACGATAGCACTGATAACAGACTTACACGATTACTTTGAAATACTAGCAATGGGTGTGAGTATGACAATGCAACATAGTAGTGATTTGGGAATTAATAAGATTAGTTTATACCTAGATATAATTACATAGACAAAAACAGAAGCATAACTCAGTCAACCAACTTACTACATGTATGTCCCGCACAAGATTGGTTGTTTGTGATAAAAATATAGTTATCAAGTGTTTCTCATCTGGGTTCTGAATAAAGTGTGTACCTAAAATTAGTCATTGCCACAACATTTGGGTTATCTTATCATTTATCTGTAGACAGATATATCCTCCCTTGGTGCCAGATATCACATTTAACGCTATATCGTGACTGATCACTTTTATGCTTGCTAGCTCGCATGAATTCCTCATGCTGTTGGCAATCCCGTGTGACAAACAAAATTGCTCCTCATGCCGTGTTTTCGAACGTGGATTGTCATCTCTTTCTGGTCAGTTGCTAGAATATAATTACTTGTGATTATTTTTTCCAGATGGCAGGCAGGCCCCAGCAGGGTCCAATCCGAATATCTTTCGAATTTACAAACTTTTCAAGACTTCAAAATTCTAAAAATTGGCCATTGAATGTGTGGAAGTGCAAAACTTTGTTAATCCTCAGACATGAGATTTATGTATATTACACATTATTTTCATTGCTGACTATCACTTGAAACATTTTTTTGGATAGCCTGGAAAAACCCGATAATTAAACAATTTTTTTTTAATTAAAAATTATTAAAAGGGTCTTTATGGCACAATTATCATTATTAACTTCCTAATTTTTCAGATTTTTCTCGAATTTCTAACACATATTTCACTGCCAATCCTATATCATACTTGCTTTTAATTTGTTGGCTTCATACCAACAAAATTACGATGGTGGTTTATCATAGGCTTGCAAAACTAAATCAACTGTTTGTGGTCAATCATACTTGAAGTTCTCCTCAGGTGAGGAATAAGGAGTGACCCAAATCTAACTTTGCAAAGCCTTTATGGAGAGTCACTCAATACTAACACAGATTACTTCAGGAAAATTGATGGAGTAGGGACTAGCTGGGCATTTACAGGAGTATATTGCTGCTTGATGCAGTTTGTGTATTTTGTGTGTTGGTCAATCTTTCCCTATAGGCTATGTATTGAACATCAATGTAGTATGTAGCCATGGATTTGTCCTGCATAAGGAGCTTTTTCTTAAATGGACATATATTCTGGCTGACTTCAGAGAAAATGTCAATGGTGTATCTCTGAAACCATTCCCATATAGTGTTGGCTCCAGACAGGTCATTCAACTGGTTTTAATGGGTGAAAACTTTTTTTAAAATCAGTTAGTGAAAGGTTACACTATTATTGAACGGAGCTTGATGATATGATTTTGAAGCAATTGGAAAGAAATAGATGAAATCATCATGTCATACAGTTCTGTGTTTCATTGCAATTGTCACAACCATACACGGGTCATTCTCAAATTTCGGGACAATTTGCGTCACTCTAGCTCCCTGACATTAATATGAATGCGATAAATATCTTAAGCGTCACTCTGCATCTGTTATTCATATTTCTACTTAGAACCACTGCATTTGGAGCAAAAATTAATTCATTAGACTTTTTTTAATGCATTATGTCCAGAAATCCATGCAAAATCAATGGTTTTTCCCTGTCACTGGACCTGACATGACAAAATCAAGTGTTCATTTTCCTCCTAATATACCATTATTTTCAAAGTTTCTTTGCACGATTCATGGGAATATAGACTTGAATTTATATTTAGTTCATATTCAATTTTTTTTTGCATAATTTCATTGATTAAATTGATACAATAGTCGTGTCACTAATTTATGTTAATTTTTTTGTCCCCTCCGTTACTTGCCATAGCTCTGTTTGTTATTGTTTTTTATGAGCTATTTTCACTCAATATCATCAGACGCATGTGCGTCATAGTACCACTGCCTTGCAGACTTCATAAAACATGTATTCAATAAATTATGACATAATGTTCATAAAAAATGTTTTTGGTCCCACTAAAATGTCCCCTCCGTTTCCTTCATTTCCAAGCTTACCAATGATAATTTTACAGAGTGATTTCATATATATGTTGCTGTGGGTGGCAGGTTTTAATATTCTGCAATTATTTTGTCTAATCTCCAAAATAAGAAGCAGTAATGAGCGAAAAGCAAAAAATTGTTCCCCTCCATTACCGTCCACTCTGTTACCAGGTCATTAGCAAGAAATCGACATTTGGACCAAAAAATATACTGATACGAGATGAAGTACTTCTGAAAATAATAGTTACATCAATCTTTTATCATTTTTCCTTTTGTCGCTGTTCCTACAGTTGGTTTTTTACATCAAAATTCCCCTCCGTTACCACATTGTCCCCTCCATTACAGGACAATTTTCCTATACCCGTTGTCCCGAAATTTGAGAATGACCCACACTTAATATGGAATATGCCTGTATCCATGGACTTGCATAAGGAACCTTTCCGAAAAAGACATATTTTATCTGGCTAAATTTTGGAAAGGACAAATGGTGTGTGACTAAAATCATTCCCTTATAGTATTGCCTGCAGGTAGACCATTCAACTGGTGTTAGCTTCTTTATTATCAATGAAGTTTGTGAAATGTTCCTTTATAATTAAATGGAATCTGAAAATAAGATCTTGATAATGAATTATTTCTTGATGAAATCATCATATCCTGTGGTTCTCCATTACATTGTAATTGTCAAAAGCATAATTATGTAATAAGCCAAGACAGGAGGGAGCGCCAAGCATTTAGTTCTTAGCTTGGAAATGATGTTCAAATAAATTGCATTTTCTTGTTGTTGGTGTTCTGCAACACAGCAACAGTGACTACAGGAACTCAATCTGAATCTAATACTGTATACCAGCCAACCTAACAGCAACTAATCTGGTGAACACCTTTCTTTCTTTCTTCCATTGCCCTTGGACCAACTGAGTGCCCGCTAATCTTTGGTGTGTCAGAGTAAGCTGCTGCTGCTGTGTGCAACATTTCTTTATACTATTGCCTGCAAAGGTGTTAGTTCCAGATAATATTATCTGACACACAGAATCAGAACGCATGATTGAATTTTTTTTTCTAATCATCTGATGCTTTTGGAGCTCTGATGCCTCTTTCAATTATATCTCGGCAAAATGTAGCATATCAGTGACTGTACACTGTTCAGTGACAATAATTTTTTTAGAAAATGGTATCCTGAATACAAATGTGGTGGTTGTCTTTAATGCACAATCAGATCCTTTTACTATGTAATGTTTTATGAATCGTGTAATACTTTCTAAGCATTTAATCTTTAATTTCTCTCCTTAAACAATCTTCCTTTCACCATGTAACACAATATACTTTTGTTTCATTGATCCACAGACCTGTCTATCTTTCTACCACCTAAAAGTAAATATTTACTTACTGACTTACTTAGTGTGGGAAAAACACCACAATCCCAATTTTTCTCTGGTAAGATTTTTGGCCTGCCGTCTGCGTGAACTTATTTATACTGTACTTACACCCTCTTATTGCCTCTAGTTTTTACCACTATCAAGATTCAATCAGTGCTCAGGTTGTACCTCAAAGTTGTTTCAATCACTCCGGCCTCTTTTAATATAGGAACAAAAAGCTCCAGTCCGGAAATGGCAATTACAAAGAGATTTGATTCCAAGCCAGCTGATTGCCAAAATGTCTGATGTGGGACCATTTGTCTTTAGAGGACTAAGATGTTTTAGAAGTGTATAGAGCAGACAAGCTATTATGAGCTGGTACAGCTATAGGACTTGCAGTATGGGCCTGAGAAATTTATAGAAATATGAAAGAAACACTTCTTTAAAGGGAGAGATATCAAAACGCATCTTCGCAACTGCATAATTCCCCATAACTCAACTGGCAAAATAGATTTTCTCTCATTCCATGCCAGGTCATTTGCTCAGATTTAATCACTATTGATATAATAACCCAATCCTGGTTACTCCGTTGGTGGCAACACTCCTATAAATTATTTGGTCCATACAGCACCATACAGCGACACGATGCCTGCATTCCTGGAGGTTGGGGTAGCTGTTGAGTACACAATTGTACCCTTTTTTTGTGTGAAGCTTCAGTGGTTTTAACTACAATTATGTAAGACAGTTAATACATAATACAAAATTATGCATGTGCATCAAGAAGTGATTTTGAAAAAGTGTATCAGTGGGTTGAGTGATAAGATGACAGAGTGAGATCCAAGATAAGGCCATGATAGATATATTTGCCTCTTGTGTGGGATCTTTTATTTGCCCAACATTTATACTTCAGCAATAGCTCTATGATTCGTCATTTTATTTTTGCATTCTTCCCAGCCATCATCTGATTTTTACAAGCAAACCACAAACAAATCTCAAGCAAATCACAATCAAACAAGAGACCTACATAGTTTTTGGAGTTGATGTAGTAATAAAATTGAGATGGCAATTCGGCAAATGAGCTCATACATAAAGTTGTGCAATAAGACAACTTGATGGGATGCATTACTGTAATTACGGATAAATGTTGCAATTTGCTGGATATTTATATTCCCTTCTTTTGTGTCAGGTTTGCAGTTTGATGCAGACCGGATTGATACTAATGAGAGCAGTCTACATAAATTGTTGAAGCAGAGGTATACTTCCGCATTAAGTGTTACGCAAAAAAAGCCTTTATGTCTGCTACTCGGAGGAAATCTATATCAGTCTTCTGAAATTTGTCTCAGTTATTCTTCTTTCTATGAAGATTGATGCTGATATAAAAAATCATCTGAAAAACTGAGAAAGGACAAAGAAACTAAACCCATTGGAGGAAATGAAAAATAGTCATAAATATACTTCTCTGAAACAAGAAAGCTGACCAAATTTAGGCTATTAATTTGGAACCACTTTAAATCCTTTGGAAACGCAGCACTAAGGGACAATATTGGGTACAAGAAGTTTTGCTGGCAGATAAGCTATTCAAAATAATGCGTCACAAAAAATTTATTTCTATACTTTGAACTATTTTTTGCAAACAGCTAGCGCGATTTTTTGAAAATCATGCTACTTATTAAAACGCACAAAACATGACAGAAAACATGGTATTGGATTAAGGAAAGAATGAAAAGTCCAACTACACTTTGGAGCAGCTTTTCCGTGCATCAGCAGTGTTACAATATGCAAAGCGAGGTAGATATTTCATGGGGTTACGTCAATACCAACAAGATCACTCTCTGTAAATGAAAGGAGAACGGAATCCCTTGGTATTTGCCTTATAGTGTGTTGCTACTTGATTCAGCTTGTTTATTTTTTATGTTGGTCAATCCTGATCTTGATTACTTATTGGAAGTCAATAAAAGCTGAACCCTGTAGTTTTACCCTGCTTTTAGAATGGCAGGAATAACACTCTCTGCTGTGCAAGACAGATCTATTCTGGTAGAATTCCTCTCTGGAAAATCAAAAGGCATCCATATGAAATGGTGTTAATGTGACAATATCTTTATATTCAACCATGATTACATCGAAGTTGGAACAGCTTATTTGCTTTGTCATAAAATGATGCTTATGCCTGTGATTGATGATAGACAGTTGAACCATCAGATCATGCAGGCCTTTGTATACATTCGAATATTTGCAAAAATAATTGTGTGCATCATATCAGTGCAAGGGAAGCTGTCCCATGAGAGTGACAATATCGCATGCAGGACAACATGGCAACACCTAATCTGGTGAACACTGTCATCTCTTTGATCAGTTGCCTTTGGACCAACTGAGTGCCCGCTAATCTTTGGTATGTCAGAGTAAGCTGCAGCTGTGTGTAATATCTCTCTGTCCTATTGTGTCTGCAAAGGTGTTAGTTCCAGATAGTATTATCTGCCAAAGAATGAGTCAGCATGATGTATTGTTACGTTGAATCAAGAGATTCTTTGAACACCTCCAACAGTATGGCACTACTTCGGAAAAGCATTCGATATCTCAGCATGATATCACTTTCAATATTGATGTGAAATATACATGCTCAATGTAGTAAATACCATGCAAATAAAAAAGAAGAATTTCTGCAGAGAAACTATTCAAGATATAACAGTATTATTTGGGATTTGTGCTTTCTGGTGAGACCTTGATTCTGGTAAATTTTCGAGGCATTCTAAATAGGTCGATATGGAGCCATTTGTTGAATTGACATGGAACTACCCACTAGCATCCTTATTCTCAGACAAATTAATCACATCAGGTCAGTTTTGCAATCACCTGGCAGTTATAATCTAATCTCTTTGTAATTGCCATTTCCCGCAACAATAACTCCATAATTCAATGTAATTTAGAACTCATTTCAGCAAGCGTATACATGTATCGGCAAACTACTAACAGATAAGTTTTGTTGCTGATAATCTGCAACAATGAAGCAGACAGTAAAAGAGCACCTGTATCCTGATAGTTGGAGATATGATCGAGGCTATTCCACCACAGTTATCACCCGTGTCAATGGTGAAAATGAGAGAGCGCTCTTCGCTGATGCTTTGTGCAAATTCCGCTGGGAGAGCCTCTATCGCATGAACAATGTGTCTGACAAGGCCGAGATGTTCATCAAAACTCTATCTGGATTGTTCAATACTCATTTCCCGCTCAAAACAGTGAAAAGACACAGCAATGACAAACCATGGGTGACCGACCGGTACCGTTCCTTTTTTTAAAATATCACAACGCCAGTACGCTTTGAAATTTCTATCAAAGCAAAGTTGAACATCTGAAGGAGAGTAATAGCCGTGATTGGTGGAGGCACATGAAGGAACTGATTGGCATGAAGTCATCATCATCTCAACCTCTAAGTTCAATGGCTATGTCAGTGTCCGGTGGAGATATGTACAATTTTGTCAACAAAGTGAATAGCTTTTTTCAATCAGTTGGCAACCATATAGACCCTTTGACTCCAGATAATGTGTTCTTGAACTCACAATCCATTCTCCCTGACAAGTTTTGTGTTGGCATCAGCGATATGGAAAAACGTCTTCTGTCACTGAACACCAACAATTCATCTGGTCCTGATGGACTGCCCGTCTGGATTTTTCGTGATTTTGCTCATGTGCTGGCTGCCCCACTAGCATCCATTGCCAATTCTTCATTACGACAAGGTTTCATGCCGGATGTGTGGAAACTTTCTGACACTGTGCCCTTACCCAAAACAATACCAGCCAGATCCATAGAAACCGATCTGAGGCCTATTTCGATCACATCAGTAGCAGCCGAGGTCATTGAATACTTCCCTGTTAATAGTATGTACAGCTTGGTGGAAAAATCTCTTGATCGGAATCAGTTTGGTGGAGTGTGAGGATCATCAACAGCAATGGCTTTGTTAAAAATATTGGACTATGTTGCGAAACACACAGACGACTCCTCAAACACTGTAAGAATGCTTTTGTGTGACTTTTCAAAAGCTTTTGACCTCGTGGATCACTCAATATTGGTTCAGAAGCTTCATAATCTGGGTGTACACGAGTCGTTAACAAGGTGGACAGCAAATTTTCTACATAATCGATCACAAAATGTCAAGGTTGGATCTCACAAATCAGAGGTGCTCACCATGAATGCAGGGTGTCCACAGATAACTTTGTTGGGCCCCCTAGCATTTATTACTTACATCAATGACTTGTGTTTACCAGATTCGGTTATGTCTGTGAAATATGTGGATGATACCACCATCTTGCATTCCACATCAAAAGACGCAGGTGATAATGAATCTCTGCAAGAAGTGATTCAAAACCTCAACTTTGGGCTTCTTCAAATAAGATGCGCTTCAATGTGAGCAAAACAAAGGAGATAGTTTTTAACTTCTCAAGACAGAGTGAATCACGACAGAGACTAACACTTGGGGACACTGAGATCGAACAAGCCCACGAAGCGAAAATCTTGGGAGTAATTGTGAGATCAGACTTAAAATGGAACTCACATGTGTCCTCCATCATCAAAAAGGCCAACAAACGTTTATACCTACTGCGCCTCTGCAAAAGAGCAGGCATGAAAACCAGCGATCTCATTACTATATACACCAGCTTTGTAAGATCTGTACTGGAATACTGCTCTGTTGTGTGATATAGATATATACACTTGATATAGATATAATTATTTATAAATGGATCAAGGCAACCCCACCCCCCTCTCCCCATCCACCCCTCAACTTGTCTTTTCTCCCACTTCCTCCACCTGCCATCATTCTATAATAAGAACTTTGAACAGTTTATGGCAGTCCATGATCAGATGAAAGACCTGAACAATAAAAAGTTTATAGGCGGTGCTTGGAAAAGCGTTCTAAATAGGACATCTCAAGCATCGCCTAGCCAATTGTCTCTTAAATGAAAAAGTCTAATGTATGATAATGTATTGTAAATGGCTGAAATAAAAACCTGTCTGTCTGTCTGTCTAGCTGTCTGTCTGTGTGGCACACATCTCTTCCACAATATTTACATACGGACATTGAGCGCATCCAGAAACGAGCCTTGGCAACAATTTTTCCAGATAAACAGTACGATGAGGCCCTACGCACAACAAATCTGGATACTTTATTCTACCGTCGTGAGAGCCAGTGCAAGGAACTGTTCAAATCTATGCTACAGGGCAATCACAAACTCAGTGATCTCATTCCGCCAGCCAGGAATATAAGTCATGATCTGCGACATCCAGTGCCATATAAACTGAGTCAGCCTAAGACAAAAAGACTAGCCAACAGTTTTGTGCAGTATTGCGTCAGACGCTATTTGTGATATTATGCACTCTGGCTTTTATTGTGAACTTTATATTACTTTTGTATATTTTATGTATTTATTTTTTAACTTATACCCGTGATTTTATCGTTGTACATACAATTTATATTCATATATTTCTCATAATTCAACAATGTGATTTATCTACATATGTTGCAATAAATATACTTTACTTTACTTACTTACTTTACATACTCACTCATGAAATTGTGCTTGGTCATCAAGCCTTGATGGGATGCATTACTGCAATTACAGATAAATGCTGCAATTACCTAGGTATTTATATCCCCTTCTCTTGTGTCAGGTTTTCCATTTGATGTAGGTTGGATTGATAATAATGAGAGCAGTCCTCATAAATCTTACTTGAAGCAGAACTATATTTTGAGATGAAGTTCAGCAGCAAAAGCCTTTGTGTCTGTTACTTGGATGAAATTTATATCAGTCTTCTGTCTCAGTTATTTTACTTTCTAAGAAGATTGATGCCGATTTAAGAAACCATCCGAAAAAGTGAGAAAGGACAAGGAAACAAAACCCATTGGAGGAAATGAAAAATAGTCATAAATATGCTTCACTGCAAACAAGAATAAATCAAATTTAGGCTGTTATCATGCAACCACTTTGAAACCGTCGAAACCGCAGCACTAAGGGACAATATTGACTTCGAGACATTTTACTGGCAGATATTCTATTCAAAATAATGAGTCACAAAAAATGTATTTCTATATGAACGATTCTTTGCAAATGACGTGTGTGATTTTTGAAAATCATATCACTTATTGAAATGCACAAAACGTGACATAAAACACCGCATTGGAATATTGAATGAATGAAAAGTCCAACTACACTTTGGAGCAGCTTTTCGCTACATCAGGAATGTCACAGTATGCTAAGCTAGGCAGATATTTCATGGGGTTAAGTCGATACCAAAAAGATCACTCTCTGAGAATGAAAGGAGAACGGAATCCCTTGGTATTTGCCTTATAGTGTGTTGCTCCTTGATACAGCTTGTTTATGTTGTATGTTGGCCAATCCCGATCTTGATTACTTATTGGAAGTCAATAAAAGCTGATTCCTGCAGTTTTACTCTGCTTTTAGAATGGCAGGAATAAAATTCTATGTTAGGCAAGACAGATCTAATCTAGTAGAATTCCTCTCTGGAAAATCCAAAGGTATCCATTTAAAATGGTGTTTCTGTGACAATATCTTCAGATTCAACCATGATTACATCGAAGTTGGAACAGCTTATTTGCTTTATCATAAAATGATGCTGATTGCCTGTGATTGATGATAGACTGTTGAAACATCAGATCATGCAGGCCTCTGTATACATTCAAATCTTATCAAAAATAATCGTGTGCATCATATCAGTGCAAGGGAAGCTGTCCCATGAGAGTGACAATATTGTATGCAGGACAACATGGCAACACCTAATCTGGTGAACACTGTCATCTCTTTGATCGGTTGCCTTTGGACCAACTGAGTGCCCGCTAATCTTTGGTATGTCAGAGTAAGCTGCAGCTGTGTGCAATGTCTCTCTGTCATATTGTGAAGACTGCAAAGGTGTTAGTTCCAGATAGTATTATCTGCCAAAGAATGAGTCAGCATGATGTATTGTTATGTTGAATCATAAGATGCTTTGAACATCTCCGATAATAAGGAACTACTTTGAAAATCCATACTATATCTAAACATGATAGCGCTGAAAAGAGACAAATACCAAACATTAAAGAAAGAAACTTAGTTTCTGTGGTGACATTGCCTGCTGACAATTGGTTCCCAGACACTTTAAATGATTGGTTTGACAAGATGACTTTAAAATTTAATAATGGCAAAACTGACAACTAAACCTGAAATTTCACTCTCTGCTCTGGTTTCCTTTTGCACTTTTTGGCAGTAGTTTTATTTTCCTCTCCTCCATTTTGATATTTCCTGACATAATTATTGTAAGTTCATCCTTGCCTTTTCCTCGATCATATCTACTCCGGATCTTTTCCAGTGTACATGTATGCAGGAATTGAATTATTTTGTGCAGTCTGCTCTTAATGCCTCTAATTTTTTGCCTGAGTCCAGATTCAATCAATGCTTCAGTCATGCCGCAAATTTGGACATTTGTTTGTATTATGCAGGTCCATTCAATGGCTGAGCAGGCGTTCATCAGGAAATGGCCATTACGAAGGGATTAGATTACCACTGCCAACTGATTGCCAAGCTGATCTGATGTGTATTAATTTGTCTGAGAATGAGAATGGTAGTGCGTAGTTCCATGTCAATTCAACAAATGGTTCCATATCGACCTATGCAGAATGCCTTGAAAATGTACCAGAATCAAGGTGTCTCACCAGAAAGCACAATCTGAAGAAATACAGTGATTTCTTGAATAGTTTCTCAGAAAACAATACGAGATTTTTGACAAATTTTTCGAAGTCCAGAAATTCGAAGGCATGTAACTCAATCAGTGTAAAGCCTAAAGACTCACAATTATTCAATTATTCAGCATGTTTTTATGTAACCCAATGCTTCGTTTCACCCAGCTCAGTGCATTTGCCTACATACATGTACACTTTTTCAGAGAGGCTACTCCAGATATCACTGATTACTTTGGATATATTTTGTGCTTTCAGGTAAAAACCTTGATTCTGGTACATTTTTAAGGCATTCTGAATGGGTCGATACGGAGCCATTTGTTGAATTGTCATTGAACTACCCACTACTATCTTATTCTCTGACAAATTAATACACATCCAATCAGCTTGGCAATTAGCCGGCAGTGGTGATCTAAGCTCTTTGTAATGGCCATTTCCTGCAACAATAACTCAATAATTCAATGCAATTTTGAATTCCTTTCAGCAAGCGTATATGAATGTACCGGCAAACTACAAACAGAGCTGTTGTGCTGCTGGTAATCTGCAACAATAAAGCAGACAGAGTAAAAGAGCACATACTCACTCATTAAATTATACTTGATATATACATTACTGTACTTACAGATAAAATTAATGCTACAATTAGCTTGCTATTTATATGCCCTACTCGTGTGTCAGGTTTTCCATTTGATGTAGGCTGGATTGATATTAAGGAGAGCAGTCCTCATAGATCGTAATTGAAGCAGAAATATATCTTGAGATGAAGTTTAGCAACAAAAGCCTTTGTGTCTGTCACTTGGCTGAAATTTATATAAATCTTCTGAAATTTATCTAAGCCTTTTTGTCTTTCTATGAAGAAGAGGAATATTTGAAAAACCATCTGAGAAACTGAGGAAGGACAAAGAAACTAAACTTGTTCGGAGGAAATGAAAAATAGGCCCAAACAAGCACCATTGCAAAGACTTGAGTAAATCAAATTCAGTCCATTATCCTTAAACCACTTTGAACCGACAGATCCTTTACATGAAAGGGAAAACTTTGTGAATCTGACAGTTTGCTTGTATGCACAGCTATCCTTTTTTTTCAAAAATTAGACCCGTTTAAGCTTCAAATCTTTGAAAAAAATGCTATTTAAAATCAACATCGAAATCGAAAGTCCTACACATTTGAAGAGTTTCTGTGCCAAGTGAAATTATTATTTTAAAAATAGTTCCTCTTGGAATGGAACTTTTGACAAGAGATACATCATTCAATTGGTCAATAACACCTTGGATTACACTTTGGAGCAGCATTTCCCTGCATCAGGGGGTGTCACAATATGCAAAGCTCGGAAGATATTTCACGGGGTTAGTCAATAGCAACAAAGATTACTCTCTGTAAACGGAAGGATGGATTGTGTGGTATTTGCCTGAGTATGTTGCTGCTTGATACATCTTGTTTATTTCGTAAGTCTGTCAATCTTGCTCTAGATTACTTATTGGAGGTCAATAAAACTGGAAATCCTCCAATTTTGCAGTGCTTCGGCAAAGGCAGGAATAACACTAAATATCACGCAAGACATACAGACTTTCTGAAGTCTGTATGGCAGAACATTGATTGGAAACATTCAGTGGCATTTAATGAAAAAAGAACGTATAAAAATGTTTGCACATGACAGATTATCATAAGATACATGACTTCCACAGAGTTGCAACCCCCTTTTTATTGCTCTGCTATATACATTTCCATCTTTTAAACTATCTGATATAGATAGGTAGGTAGATAGACAGATAGATAGATAGATAGATAGATAGATAGATAGATATATAGATAGATAGATAGATAGATAGATAGATAGATAGATAGATAGATAGATAGATAGATAGATAGATAGATAGATAGATAGATAGATTCATAGATAGATTCATAGATAGATAGATAGATAGATGGATAAATATACTTTTTTTCTGCATAACAATCTTGAACCTGATACATATCCAAGGAAAGTTGTCCTTTGAGAGATTCACATGCAGGATAACATAGCAACACCTAATGTGGTGAACACATTTCTTTGATCTGTTACCCAGGGACCAACTGAGTGCCAGCCAATCTTTGGTGTGTTAGTGTGAGCTGCAGCTGTGTTCTAGATATCTCTTTATCCCATTGTGTCTGCAAAGGTGTAAGCTCCAGATTGTATATAGATCGCCTGAAACTACTTCATGTCATATCCCATCAGGACTGCACTGATAAGAGACTGCTGATGTGAAAAAAAAAACACATGTTGTATTGCGAATATCATACATAGGCATACCGTATGGCCTGAAGGTAAGCACGCTTGTCCACTGGTTTTGAGGGGGTGAGATCAAATATCAACCTGGCCGATCCGGCATATACCAGCACAGCAATTCAAGTCATTTTAAAGTGAGAAGTTAATTTGAAATAAAAGCAGTTACATGTGATATTCTATTTACATGTAGTTTGACTACGATAATTCAAACAGTGGAAAGTTCTCTCTGTGCATGTCTTTGTGCCACATTTTAATTGCAGTCCTTCCTCGTCTTACCTCTTCTCCCACGGTGGCATGCCTCCAATATCTTTCCTGAAATACTGTAATTCAACCCTTGTGTTCTTGCCTCCTTCATGTCTCCTGAAAATTATCTGATGTCTACACAGATTGAATTATGTTGTACCATCTGCTCTTATTGCCTCTATTTTTTGCCAGAGACCTGATTCAATCAGTGCTCAAGTCATGCTTCAAATTGGACAGTTGTTTTGTATCGCATGGTCCCCTTCAATGAGCGAGTAATTGCTCTAGGCAATTACAAAGAGATTAGATTCCCACTGCCAACTGATTGCCAGTTTGGTCTAATGTTGATCCTGCTCTTTCAGACTAGAAGTGGTAGTGGCAGCATGGACCAATGAGGTATATGAAGCTAATGTTACCAAGATTGGATTCATTGTTTACAAGAACAAATTAATGCCCTTGTTTTGAAATTGAATTTATAAAGCTCGTTGATTTTGTTGTTCAAATATACATGCAAGTATACATTGAACATTTTAGCAAACAAAATTACAGATATCTCAGTTCATCAACCGCTGAGTGCAAAAAAGAACTAAGAAGAATAAATCGCTCTCAGAAAAAGAAATATGAAAAAGTTCAGCAACAAAAGCCTTTGTGTCTGTCACTTGGAATCGAGTTGGATGAAATTTATATTTATACATTGTCTTCCTATGAAGATGATGAATATTTGAGAAACCAACTGCAAACTGAGGAGGGACAAAAGCAGCACAGATATTTCATGGGGGTAAGTCAAAACCAACCAAGATCACTGTCTGCAAATGACCGGAGAGTGGATTTTCTTTGGTTATTTGCCTGAGTATGTTGCTGCTTTATACAGCTTGTTTATTGTTGGTCCATCCCCCTTGTGATTACTTATTGGAACTCAAAAAACCTGAATCCTCTGATCTTTTCAACTATCAGCAAATTGTTTTAAACATTATGCAAGGAAAACAGTCTACGAGAATGATTGTATCGTATGTAGGAAAATGTAGTAATGGCTTATCTGGTGAACCCAATTCGTTGACCTTTTGCCATGGGTACCAACTCAGGGAGAGCTATTTTTTATTTGTAATTGTAAGCTGCAGCTTTGTGGAATAGGGCTACCTCTCTGTCCTATTGTGTCTGCGAAGGTTTCCGGGCAGCATTATTTGACAAAGAATGGGACAGCCATGAAGGATTTTCATACTGAATAACCAGATGCTTTGACGACCTCTCATATTGTAGAACAATTTTGACCATTTGATATCCCAACAGGATGGCACTGCTAAGAGACTTTAACTTTGAAATACGAGCAATTAGTGTGAGTGTGAGTCTTTGACAATATACCTCACAGAGAGGTATGATTTCAAAATGGCGGCAGTTACATATCATTCTTAATTTCTATTTTACAACATTACTTTCAATAATATAGCACAGTCAGTATCACATTCTGTTTTGATTGTCTTTTGTAAACAAGCCATATCACCTTAGGGTTATAGTCATTCCTCATCTTATCTCTCCTTCTTCTCCTCCCGCATCCAATATCCTTCCTGATACACTGTAATTTCACCTTTGCCTTTTTGATTCTATTATTCTAGTCTGCCAAAACATACTTTTCTGATGTCTAGATTGATTGACTCATGTTGTACCACCACCTTCTATTGCCTCTAATTTTTGCCTGAGTCCTGATTCAATCAGAGCTCAAACCATGCATCAAATTGGACAGCTGTTTGGTATCACATGGGGCCCTCCAACAGGCAAGTAAAAGCTCTTGCTGGGAGAAGACAATTCCATAGAGATTAGATTCCCAAAGCCAGCTGATTGCCATGACATGTGGTCTTAAGTGGATCACACACTTTAAGACTAGAAGCAGTGAGGACTGATGAGGTATAAGAAGCTTGTTCTGCCAAGTGTTAAGAAAATTTCTCTGTTTTCAGGTTGTAGATATGGACTGCAAAATGTTTGAAAAAATGTTTCGAAGATCACACAAGGCCTGGAATTATTTTCTAAAGACTGATGGACTTACATTATATGAGATTTTCTGATACAAAAATGACAGGTCGCTGATGTCGTAAAAGGAGGAAAGGCTCGTTCAAATAAATAGTTTTTGGTTATATGACGAAAACATCTGCTTTTAGAAAGTGTTTGATGTCTACAATGGTTTATCCTGGTATGGTATAAAGGTCACTCATTAAAATTAGTAACCTGAAGAGTGAAGACTTTTGCAAAAAGCAGGGTTGTGAGAAAACTAAAGATGTTATACTGTGTCTATCTTGACACTAACCAAACCCTTACTAAATCATAACCAAATGTAGCTTGCCAGTGATTCTGTATACTTCATATATGTGTACATGCGTAATTTCATGTGTGTATCAAGGTTTTCTTCCTTCCTGTACACTTTGTACTGTACTATTTTTCAGTTGTGTGTTGCCGAAATATTTCTTGCTTCCCTGTATCAAATCTCATCTTGGCATATTGTGACTTCTTTGCTGGGCTGTTGGTCTCTATTAATCTTGTCTGCTCTGAATCCCGTCCAACCTCAGCATTGATTGAAGTAGGTCTCACCCTCACTTTTCTTTGGTTAATGTGTGTTACAATCCAGATTTAATCAGCAACATGCGTCAAATTAAACAGCTGTTGTCAATTACTCTGGCACCTTAATGGGCAGCTATGTAAGAGTTTTACTGGGGCTATTGCGATTTCAAGATGATTGGATTTTCAATGTTAAATGTTTATTCTCATTTATATTGTATAGCAATGAAGCAGTGTGAAATGCCAAAGCTCCTCAGATTTTTGCCGACCAAAATGAAAAGAGCCTGTGTGTACGTTGACGAAAATAACACAAAATCAGATCCAGGAGTAATTAAGCATAAAGAACTCCCAGACTTATAAAAATCCTTATTATACTTGAGCACTTCTGAAATCCACATTATTTAATCAAGGTTCTGCTTAACCAAGGCGGAATGCAAATAGAAATTCTATTAACTTTTAGTTTTTGTTGGATTCAGAACAAATCAAAATCAAATTAAGCTAGTTTGCTGGAAGCCTATTGAATTGTGTTTTTGCGTTCATTGTTCAACACAATCTGCGAACATTCTTATTTCGATGCCATGAATCCATGGTCAGGCAACTTATATAACAGTATTTTACTGAAGGAATATGAATCATTTTCTTATTTCCCTAAAGACAAAAAAAGGAAACCAATCATGTTGCCTTACATAATTATGTATATTCTGTATGTATTGAGTGTGTATACTGTATTAAACCTTGCTCCAGCTGCACCTAGTCTTCCAGGGGTAATCACAAAATTATTTTATTTTCTATGTGTCACAAACCTGCTAAAGTATAAACAGCATTCATCGTCACTTAAAAGTGGCTTTAGGTACATTTTCTGTTTCACAAGCATCAGATGAATAGTGACACAGAGAGCCTACTTCCAGTCCTCAACACATGGCTAAAAATACACCAAGGCCTTTTAAAAGAGACAAAGTTTTAGAAGTGCCGATGAAAGCTCTCATTTCAGTCAAAGAAGCGGGAGGTGTGAAGTGTGTGGTTTTTACCGAGCTTGGCTGAAGTCACATCACTCACTACTTCAACTTAGTCTGCTCGTATATGGCTGCTTCTCTGCATTAAGTTGTAAACTTAAAAACATAGTTTTTTGCTTGTTTTCCAAAAAGATGGTGCTATTTTATTGTCAATAAACTGATAGATTTGTGTGACTCACAATAAGTGAAAGTTGTGCAACCAGGAACATCACTTAGACTCCCAATGATATGCTTTTCTATCTTGTGCTGTGTAGGCTAGTGATGCCTTGATAAATTCATTCTGAGTAATTGCACAGACTCAACGGTGTCAACTTAATCATCTTAATCAAGGGAAGATTTGCTTCTGAAAGAAATGCCATTCTTTGAAGAAAATTAAAGAATGAAATATGGAAATCAGACAAGCTTGGCATTGGAATAAATCAGATTAAGTTTGTCAAAAGCATTTGGCTGAGGTTTGATAATAAATCATGACATTTCATGAGGCTACCGTCCTGCATTCTTTCGCTTGGCTTACATATAAGTCCTTAGAATTTCTGAGCTGCCCAAATCTTAAGAGTCCCGACAACAGTTGATGCATCATAATAATTTCAAACAAATGTGGCCTCTCCTTTCTATCTAGTTTCAGCTGCTTTTGCATGATGGTGTTATAAGGCAGCATTGGGCAGCTGTCAAGAGCAAAGTTTGATTGACAAATGCTTAGATAATGTGAACTTTGATTATATCATATAATCAACAATCCTCAAAATAAGATTTATGAAAAATAGACAAAAGCAGTTGTCAGTGTACAAACAGAGAAACTGTTTCGTAAAATATAATTTTAAATGAGTTATCAATAGATTAATTTCATTCTTGTGTTGAATTATTTATAAGAAACATTATTTTCTCAATCCTTAAAATCTCTTCAAAATCCACACTGTTTGATCAAGCTGTCTATGGCTCTGTTTAAGCAAAGTTGAACACAAATAGAAATTCCATTAACTCGTAGCTTTTTATTTAATTCATGAATAATTGAATCTGATTAAGCCCATTTGACAGCAGCCTTGTTGAGTTGTTTTCTTCTTTTGATAAACTATTTTTTTGGATACTCTTCTTTTACACTACAAAATTATTGGCATTCGATCATTCAGAAAACCTGTATTGCAACTCATTGCAGGGAGGTTCTTTCTGGAATTCAACAACATCTGTTATTATTATTCGGTTAAGTTAAAGAGTCATAAGCGCCAACATACTTCAAATGTCTTTCCAGATGAAAAGATCTGCCAATTTGCCTTGAATCTTTTTTTCGGATGTTAAAGCCTGGATGAATGTCTTCAAAATGATTGCACTGACTCAAAGGATGCAAGGGAGATTTACTGCAGAAAGGATAAAGAATTCATAATCCTTCTGCATTTTGGAGAAAATGGAAGGATTGAAATATGGACTGCAAACTTGCTTGTCAGCAAACATAGTACTTGTCTGCAGTAGGGAAGCTTGTCATATGAATAATTTGTTTGATTTCAACCTCTTAAAACATTACGCACAAGTTATGATACCCTCCCGTATGAAAAAATGCTCTTGAACAGTTTAACGACTAAATGTGTAAAGAGAAAGCCACACACACTTTGAAAGTCACACATCAGTAGGCCCACTTATGAAAGAATATAAAGAGGTTGTACCATGGATAGATGAATACATCCCTGGTATGCTCTCCAAGACCTTAGTATATACTCCCGAGACCCAAATTATACCTTTTTAAACAAATTTTTATCTCGTTATTGCCAAATTCATTTAAATTTCTTTTCGGAAAAAAAACGCTTCTGAAAATAAAAAACAACCATCAAAAAGACTAATTAAGGAGCAGGTGCCTGTTCCTATCATCAACAATAATAATATAAGTGCATGATCCTAGAACATCTATCTGGTTGAAAGGTTTAAAACTAGCTGCCAATTTGCCTCCAATCGTTTCTTTAGATGACAATGCCTGGATGAAACGAGAATATATCATTTTCTTCAACTGTTCAGAGAAAATGAAATCATTGAAATATGGATTTCCAGCATTCTTGTCATCAATTTTAAAGATTGTTGTCATTTAAATAAATCCTATTAAATTTTTAGGTACTCTGTTTTTCTTTTGAAGATTATGCAAAAGTTATTGATAGTACAATTCTAAGTCAATAACATTTATCATCTTTGGATAAAATTATTTTTGGAAAGTTGTAAGAGTATTGAGTAAGTTAGTGCAGGCGGAAGGCAGTGCTCCAAATCTGCCTACATATTTGAGTCTCAAGTCAGCTGTTGAGCTCTTGTGTTGCTGCAATAAATCTAGCTATGAAGGAGAGAGGGCTAATGAGTACATAGGAGGGGCGTTCAGAAAGTTTGAGGCTTTTTTTTATATGGACACTTATTTTCAATCTAGAACTATGAATTTTTCAGAGGATAAAATTCAGCATATTTGGAATGGATTCCCAAACTTTGGGACTATTTGGACATTTCTAAGTCATTCTGTGGTTGCCATGGAAACTGAAAGTTCAGCAAGTCGGGGCAGGTAATACTGAAATCAAGAAAGACAATACATTTTGGCTATGAGAGACCTCTCTCTATCACTTTTATCAGTGAGTTGGACCATATTTGACACAAGAAATATAAAATTAGCCTTTAAAAATACTTCCAAGCTCAGCAAAAGCATTAATTCATAGACCTGACCCATTGAAGTAAATGATCCTCGAAGTCCTCCAAACAAAGTTCCGTGAAAGCATTTCGGTCATCCAAAGCCTTTTCTCCTTCAGTGCCTGAAACTCTGGCCCCCATGAACTGAAGTAATGAAAAACCAGGACTTATGTAAAGCAACATGTCACAGGAATAGCTGGGATGGATAATGCTGCCCATTTTGGTTTCTTGTTCATACCATTGAATCCATGCTTTCACAAGGCAAACACACCCCTGCTGCTCGAATTTCACTTGCTAAATCTGGCATGCAGGAGCGCTTTCCTACATGGGTTCAGTGTAAGAATACACACATTTAGTGTGTCTGAAAGTATATTTAGAAGCTAATATCATATTTCTTGTGTCAAATACTTCCAATCTCACTGATACAAGTGATAGAGAGAAGTCTCTCACAGTCACAATTTGTTGGCTTTCTTGGTTTCAGTATTACCTGCCCCGACTAACTGAACTTTCTGTTTCCATGGCACCCACAGAATGACTTAGAAATGTTCAAATTGTCTGATATTTTGGGAATCCATTCCAAATATGCTGAATTGTACCCTGTGAAAAATTCATAGTTCTAGAATGAAAATAAGTGTCCATATAAAAAAAAGCCTTGAACTTTCTGAACGCCCCTCGTAATCAGCTACTCACTCAAGAAGTTGTGCAATAAGAAAGCTTGTAATAGCAATTACAGATAAATGTTGCAATTTGCTTGATATTTATGTTCCCTTTTCTGGTGTCAGGTTTGGCAGTTTGATGTCAACTGGATTGATATTAATGAGAACAGCCTTCATAAAGTGCACTAGAAGAAGAGATATATTTCCAGATGAAGTATTCAGCAACAGGATCCTTTGTGCCTATTACCTGGAGGTAATTTATGTCAGCCTTTTTAAATTCATCTCAGTAAGTCTTCTTTCTTTCTTGTTTTCTGCGAAGATTGATGAAGATTTGAGAAACCATCACAAAAACTTAAAAATGGCAAGAAACCAAGCCGGTTGGAAGCAACAAAAGATGGGCATCAAGCATGCTTCAATGCAAACGTAAAATGAACTATTATAGAAGTAAAATTTTTGGAACCACTTCGAAATCCCAAAGTTGGCAATTAAACATATATTTTGGTGTATGTCAGAAATCTTTGAAATCAAGACTGTTTTTGGTTTATGGCTGGAGATAATCATCAAAATTGCATTTAAAGTTATCAAGCCTGGTAGAGTGCCTTTTAACAGCACTGAAAATGTATTGCCTTACTTATTTGATAGAGTCTCTTTGCAAAGACAAAGTGCTACTTTTATAAATCATTTCCTTTAACACAACATGTGACAAGGGATACTTTGTTGAATTGATCTATCACACCTTGGATCATCGAGTGAATAAAAAGTCAAACTAGATTTTGGAGCAGTTTTCCTTTCATCAGTAGTGTCACAATATTCGAAGGTACATAGATACTTTTTAGGAAAGATAACACCAACCGAGATTATTCTCTGTACATGAAAGGAGTACAGATTCACTTGGTATTTGCCTTGGTACATTGCTGCTTGATATATACGGCTTGTTTATTTTGTATGTTGGTCAATCCTGCTCTTGATTACTTATTGGAAGTCAATGAAACCTGAATACTCCAGTTTTACACTGCTTTCATAGGAGTGGTAAGAATAATATTCCCTGTCCAGCAATGGTAATACTCAGTTGAGACATCAGATTATATGGCTCTATGGATACATGTAAATCGTTTTACCTATCTGCAAAAAATGATCTTGAAAATTATATAAAGGCAACCAAAGCTGAGAGATTAGTATTTTTTGTATGCAGGACAACATAGCAATACCAAATGTGGTGAACACATTTTCTTTGATCTGTTGCATTGGGACCAACTGAGTGCTGGCCTTTGGTGTGTCAATGTAAGCCACAGCTGTGTGGAATGTCCTATTGTGTCTGCAAAGGTGTTGGTTCCAGATAGCATTATCTGACAAAGGACGGGAAAGCCATGCAGGATTTTCATACTCAATAATCAGCTTTGAACACCTCCCACATTGTGGAGCAATTTTAAGCACATGATATCCCAACACGATAGCACCGATAACAGTCTTATGCTACATTCTCACGGCGGCTCCCGGAGAACTATTTGAATCGGCGTCGAAGTATTTTCAGGAAAGACGGAAAAATATTTCCGTTTTTTATGTATCACGCAGGGGCATTTTAGGTTCCCGTCGGACATTTTTTGATTGCGCGCCGTCGAGAAACCTGCTCCTTACCGTCACTTCAAATCGCCATGGAGCAGAAAAAAAGTTTCAACCAGTACAAATTTTCTAAAAATCCGCGGCGGAGCAGACCAGAAAAATTGTTCGACGCCGCGATCAGAAAAGCAAGACCGCGTCGAAGTTTTCGCGCCACTGAGGGGTAATAACTTTCCCGCGGATTTGTAAAACGAGCGGAATTCTCTGCGTGGTGCCAAAAAGGTCGACGCCGCGGTTCTTCTGCACTCCGCCGTCAAGGAAAATGCTCCGGGACGTGTGCAAAACCTTCGCGCCGTTGTCTGGACCCCCTCCAGGAGCAGACAGAGTGGCGCCACAGGGGCTATTTTTAGCAAAATCCTTTGTCCGCGGGGTACTGAAAGCATCGCGGCGTCGACCTTTCGTGCCACGGCGCGAATGGGGGGTCAGCCTTGGAGACACACTGGCGCGCGCCTCGCATATAAATAGAAGAGCAGCCACTAGAGCACCATAACCACTCTGAACTTCAAGACGAACGCATCTATACTCCATGACACTCTGCTTCACAGCCTACTGAATTGCTGCTTCATTGCTGAATCGCTGCTTCATTGCTGATTGATCCTGCTTCATTGCTGATTCATCCTGCTTCATTTCTGATTGATCCTGCTTCAAGATGGGACCCAGAGGAAGAGGGAAGAAGACCTTGAGGGCACCAACCAAGGGCAACATTCAAGCCAGCACTCCACTGGCCACTCCATCTTCAACTCCAGTTGGTTCACCAGCTCCTTTCCTAGACTACGCAGCTGTTACATTGTCTCCAAGCATGTTCAGCTTGCCGGACAGCATCGTGGCAGTGACCACTGCTACATCAACAGTGACCAGTGAGACCATCTTCGAGGGCGCCCCACCACCCAAAGTGCTGCAACAACAACCTGATGAGGAGGATGAAGATGATGATGATGATGAAGATGAAGATCAAGTCCTGGCCAAGCTTGCTGCTGCTGTCAAGTCTCCAACCAAGCGTGGCAGGCCTGCCACTGCTGCTGCAGTCAAGAAGAAGCGTCCCAAGTCAGCTGATGCTGATGTCAAGTCTCCAACCAAGCGTGGCAGGCCTGCTGATGCTGCTGATGCTGCTGCTTCTGTCAAGTCTCCAACCAAGCGCACCCAGTCGGCTGATGCTGCTGTCTTCAAGTCTCCCACCAAGACTGCTCCAAGGGGAAGGCCTCGCACTCCTGGCAAGTCTCCTTCAGCCAAGCGTCAAGCCACCTCCAAGTCTCCAGCCAAGTCTCCAGCCAAGTCTCCAGCCAAGTCTCCAGCCAAGTCTCCAGCCAAGTCTCCAGCCAAGTCTCCAGCCAAGTCTCCAGCCAAGTCTCCAGCCAAGCCTCCAGTCAAGCCTCCAGTCAAGCCTGCAGTCAAGCCTCCAGTCAAGCCTGTCACTCCAGCCCAGACCCAAGACTGCAGTCCAGCCTCCACCTCCACCTCCAGATGATACTCCTGCTGATGATGATGATGATGACTCCGTACCAAATCTGAAAGCTGCAATCCACCAGCAGACCCTGCAGTCCGAGTACGATGCCACCACAGAGGAAGATACTCCCAAGAAGACTGCTGCCAAGTCCAAGGGCAACAAGGGGAAGAACCAGGCGACGGAAGATTCTGACAACACTGGATCTGAGGTTGAGCTGATCCAGGACTCAGATGGCCAGTTTGTCCACAAGGAGAAGAAGAAGGGCTACAGGAAGAAAAACTCCAGGGACCTACTGGGCATCACAGAAGAGCAGGAGGATGAGCTGATCGACTGGTACCGGGAGAACAAGGACCTGTACTCCAAGGGTTCCACCACCTTCAAGAGTGCACAGAAGGACTGACTGGATGCAGAGAAAGCAGCAGAACTTACATTGCTAGTGGGGAAAGAAATCACAGCAGCTAAAGTCAACAAATGGAGGAGCAACATCAGGACTACCTTCGGAAAGATCATCAGACCTCAAGCTTCTGGAGCTTGCAGAAAGAAGATGTCCGACCGAGACAAGTACATCCTGGCGAAGTGCGAATTCCTGAGGGCCTCCATCATTCCGAAGGGTGCCGTGGAAATCTCCAGCTTCACTGGACCAGGAGGAAGTCACTGCCTGTCGTCCGATTCTGATGCCCCCATGGACTACAATCCTATGCCCGATCTGGATGCCAGCTTCCCGGCCAGCCAGCAGCAGTCGTCCCAGGAGATGTCCCAGCTGTCCCTCCAGCCATCCCAGCCGCAGTCCCAGGTCTTCCCAGGACGAAAGCCATCCAAGAAGAGGAAGGACACAGACCAGGAGATGGCCTCTGCCCTCACTTCAATTGCTGGTCACTACACTTCGGACGGGCCCAGGAAACCAGCACCACCTCAGCCGGCAGGACCATTCTGTGACATGTGCCCACAAACTGCTGACAGGCTGGATCCAGAAGTACACCAGTTGCAGAACATGTGCAGGAGTATCTTCACATCTGGGAAGAACATGAACCGTGCCCTGAGACTTCGCCTCCTGCACTCCTTGAGCCAGACGGACAACTACTTTGTACAGGCGGCCGTCCAAGATAAAATCCTGATGATGCAGCAAGAGAATGTGGAGATGATCCTAGGGCAGCAGCAGCAGCAATACATCCCTCCTCCTGGTCCTGCTCCATCCTTTGTCAACCAGGACTTGCAGCAGCCTCCAACAACTCAGCAGCAGCCCCAGCAAACAAGGCCTTCGACAAGCCTTCAGATGCAGTCCCAGCCTCAACGCCAGCAGTTGCAGTCCCAGCCAAGCAGCAGCAGCCACTTCCAGTCCCTGCAGCCAATTCGAAGCCAGACTCCAGCCCTGCAGCAGTCATCTTTAAGCTTCACCCAGCTGATGCTTGACAGCCCCCAGAAGCTTGGCTTCCCCGGACCCTCTTTTGGCCAGCAGCAGCAGCCACTACAGCATCAGCCACTACAGCAGCAGCAGCAGCCTCTACAGCAGCATCAGCCACTACAGCAGCAGCAGCAGTCTCTACAGCAGCAGCAGCCACCACTACAGCAGCAGTCTCTACAGCAGCAGCAGCAGCAGTCTCAGCAGCAGCAGCAGCAGTCTCTACAGCAGCAGCAGCAGTCTCTACAGCAGCAGCAGCAGCCGACACTTGTCCACCAGCAGCAGCAGCAGCCGACACTTGTCCACCAGCAGCAACATCAAACTCCATTGTCGTTCCAGTGGAGCCAAGTCAACCTGCCCTCTCCAAGGAAGTGATGCCTGTTCAAGTCGTCTGAAAAAAGAAAAAAAAACAACCCAGGCCCTTTTAAGGGCCACCAAATCCTCCCAAAAGAGCTGGCCACGTATACATCTTATGTTGACAAAAAAGACTCTTTGCGATGACAAACAAGAGCAAAAATGAAAAGAGCCCCCAAAAAAAAAAGTTGACAAATTCCCCAAAAAAAAAATCCGGTCCTGGCCCTTGTAAATTTTAAACACCTTCATAAAAGCAAGGTGCTATTTCCCTTCTTTTTTTTGGCCCATTTTCACTTTCTGCTCCACCAGTACAGGTGGCATTTCTGCTTTCTTAATTAAAGTTTTTTCACAACTTTAATTAATATAGATAGATAGATAGATAGATAGTCAGATAGATAGTCAGATGGATAGATAGATCGATAGTCAGATAGATAGATAGATAGATAGATAGATAGGCAGAAAGATAGACAGATAGATAGGCAGATAGATAGACAGATAGATAGGCAGATAGATAGGCAGATAGATAGCTAGATCGAAGAAAATATTTGCACGTCGCATATACACTGCAGCAAAGAAAAACGAGTTTTCGTCATTTTGCAGTGATGACACTTGGATAGATAGATAGATAGATAGATAGATAGATAGATAGGCACATAGATAGACAGATAGATAGATAGATAGATAGATAGATAGATAAATAGATGGAACACAATGCTCGTTACATATATACACTGCAAAAAACAAAAGCAGTTATCGTCACTTCGCAGGGATTGCACTTGGATAGATAGACAGATAGATAGATAGACAGATAGGCAGATAGATAGACAGATAGATAGGCAGATGATAGACAGATAGATAGGCAGATAGATAGCTAGATAGATAGGCAGATAGACAGCTAGATAGAAGAAAATATTTGCACGTCGCATACACACTACAGCAAAGAAGAACGAGAGATCGTCATTTTGCAGTGATGACACTTGGATAGATAGATAGATAGATAGATAGATAGATAGGCACATAGATAGACAGATAGATAGGCAGATAGATAGGCAGATAGATAGCTAAATAGATAGGCAGATATATAGCTAGATAGATAGGCAGATAGATAGATAGATAGATAGATAGATAGATAGATAGATAGATAGATAGATAGATGGAACACAATGCTCGACTCTGCTCGTTACATATATATATATGCAGGGATTGCACTTGCATAGATAGATAGATAGATAGATAGATAGACAGATATACAGATAGACAGATAGATAGATAGATAGATAGATAGATAGATAGATAGATAGACAGATAGATAACTAAATAGACAGATTGATAGACAGGAAGTGAAAGTGATTTAAATGGGTTGTACAGATAGATACAAACCTAAAAATGTGCTATTTTATGTACGTCACAAAAAATGTAGTTGTTGCAGGGAGGGATTTTTTTTTGGGGGGGGGGGGGTTTGTCAACATAAAGATGTGTACAAGGCCTGCTCTTTCTGGAGGAAGTGGTAAGCCCTTACAAGGGCTGGGTTAATTTGTGGTTTTTTAGGGGGGCATTGAATTGCTGTTGCTGCTGCTGCTTCTCTGCTTCATCTTCAAATTCTTTCCATCTGCCAGGGGACACTTCCTGCTGGGCTGTTCACGTAGTCTCGTAGGTAATCTCGGTACTGCTTGGCTTGTCTGGTGGCATTTCCATATGCTGGAGCGAATCCAAGGTCATGCAAGGGTCTTCCTCTCCACAGTCCTTCAGTGACTTCATGGGTTGCAGGATCTTCTCTGTCGATTACGTCGTTGTCCATGGCTCGATGAATTCCTATTCTGTCTCGCAGAAGATTGTGTAGAGTGCAGGCTGCCAGAGTGATGGCTGCCACTCTGCCGGGTTTCTGGAGAATTGTAGTTAGGAAGCATCTGAACCAGGTTCCAGAGCCCTCCTCATGTTGGTGTCTTGTTTTGTAATTGCAGGAGCCACAGCAGCCAGGATTTCAGCAAAAATTTCAGGAGGCATTCTGCAGAAGTTGTAGTTGCCAGAGACATCATTGTTGGCCAATTCAGGCAGCAGCTGGTAGAAAAGGCCATGTTGTTCCCTCTGCAGCAGCCAATTCCGAATCCACCATCTCTTCATCCTCCTCCTCCTCCTCCTCCTCATTCTTCTTAGATAATAAGCGCCAGCAACAGCAGCAACAACAGCAACGTCAAGGTCTTCCCCAGCATCTTCATCAGCCATCATGTCTGTCCAGCATCCAGGAGTGTCCTCATCAAAGGTCAAGCAGCAAGTGAAGCAAGGCGGCCCTCTGCGGCCCTCTGCGGCCCTCTTTATTGGCTTTCGCAGCGCCCTCCTCCGCCGCGGTGCCCTTGACAACGGCGGCATGCTTTTTATTCCCGGCGATATGCCCTCGGGCCTACAGACATCCCCGTGGAGTACAAAACCATTCCTGCAGTCGTAAAAGCAATCCCCGGCGCTGTGAAAATATAGTCCGCCGCGGTGAAATAGCTTCCCTGAGGGGCAGTTACAGGTTCCCTGCGGGGTACTTTTTGTATCTACGTCTTAACCTGTAAGAATTCTTTCTTATAAAAAGTTTAATACAGTAGAAGATACTACCAAATCACTCAGAGTTCTAGCGTGAAACTTTTTCCGTGTAAAACGTCATGGATACTTGTGTAAACACTCTCAGAGCCCCTGATAAATATCCCCTAGGTGTCTCTGCCATCGAGACCTGTTCAGAGACCCTTGTGGATTGTAAAATAAGTTAAATAACGTCGATCCGTGTTGCGACTTTGAACTCAAATCTAACCAACTTGTAATTCATTCTCAGCTGAAATACACATATCTACGTGTAGAACAAGCCAATATCTTTACTTGCAAATAGTTTCAGGATTGTCAGATGTATAGTTTTCCCAGGAATAAGCTTTTTGCAAACGATGTTTTTTTTTTAAAAAAAAGATAGCTAAACTGAAGTGAAGATGCTCAGAAAAGAAGGAAGCAGAAATAAAAAAATAAATAATTAGGCCTACTAGTGAAGTAATGAGTATTTCGTTCATCTAAAAGTGAATAATATAAGTTTAAAGGGTACTCAAACGAAATATGTTGCAAGATTTACTAAATTGCAGAGGAAAATTTTGGAAAAAAATTGTTCAAGTTTTCAGATAAAGTAAACACATAATTATAATGGAAAGATGCAATTGTGCTGATCAGGAGTTCATACAATGCTTAAGATCTATTAATTCATGATCTAAAACTGCTAGTGGAATTTTACTTAGAATTGGCTGTACTTTTAACTGTCATTTTTCCTTTTTTGTTCAGTTCTTTTTTTAAAAGTCTTCTTTTAAAAATCCAATTAACATTGAAAATATTGGGTTTGATTATGACAAATCATCAGCATGATTACACACGAAGTGCCAATTTCACAGTGCAACTGTCCACTCTTTTTCTTTATCAAAGTGACAGACTATAAAAATGACAGACCTTGCAAACTACGAGTACTCAAGAGAATTATTTGTAACCTTCCAAGTCTGCTTATTAACTGATAGACAAAATAGGCCTACTTTGAAGGTTTGAAGAAAATCCGTTCCTTTTTCAAAGAACCAGACACAACTTTGTAATGTTATTTCAAGTTTGGGATTAGCAAAGTCAAATGAGAATGTAATGTGAAGAATACGCTCCCCTTCCACGTGTTAGTGATTTCAAATTGTCACCAAAGAAGTCCAACAACATTTCATTGCAAAGAATTGCCACATTGGGGTAATTGTCCAGGTTTGTACCACAGCTTAGTTAGTAAAAGTATCATGATTAACTTCCTTAATAAATTGTAATTTGGGAAACATCAACTGTTTAGGACTATCTTCATTTACAAAAAAAAAATTCTTTCAGCATGAAAATTATTAGAAATTCTAAAGGAACTGACCCTTCATGTAATGAATTCCTTTTTTTCCTTACAAATTCCTTGTATTTTGACAGAACATTACGTGAAAATCACCTTTCACAAAATTATACCAATAAAAAATAACAACTTCAAATAACAATTCCTTAAAATTTGATTCATTTTAAAGTAGATACTGTACCCTTTTTTAAGGGTACTTTTCTTGTTATATCACGGGGCGATATAAAAGTATCCCGCAAGAGGAGGAAATTTCTTTCCCCCCGGCGAACTTTTGGTGACGGCGTACAACTTTTCTTCCCGACAGGGAACAAAAAGAACCCCGTGCCTTTCGTTGCATGGTTATCGATTAGCCTTAATTGATTACATAATTGCCGTTCGCGCCGTCCTAACTCAAAATCTTGCAAGAAATCGTCTGCCTCTGCGCCGCCGTCAATAAAAAGCTTACCGTCATCTCCCGTGAGACTGTGGCATTATACTTTGAAATACTAGCAATGACTGTGAGCGTGACAATGCAAGATAGAGAGATTTTGGAACGACAACATATTATAATTTTCAGTGTGACAACATTGCTGCAAGCAATATCAAAATGAAGTCACTGTCTGTTTTGCCTTTTGTGAATGAGCCATAACATCATTGGCTTGTTGTCTTTCCTCATCTTATATCTTCTCCCTACTTCCTATATCGTTCCATACATATTGTAATTTCACCTTCGCCTTTCTGCTCCTATTATTCATGCCTTCTAAAAAATATTTTATGATGTCTACTTGGATTGAATTATGTTGTGCCACCATCTACTATTGCCTCTAATCCATGCATCAAATTGGACAGTTGTTTGGTATCACATCATCGGCCCCTCCAACAGGTGAGTAAAAGTGCTAGTTTGGAGAAGACAATTCCAAAGAGATTAGATTCCCAAAGCCAGACGATTGCCGTGTGATCTTAAGTGGATCACACTCTTTATGACTAGAAGCAGTATGGACTGATCAGGTGTAAGAAGCTTGTTCTGCCAAGAGTTAAGAAAATTTTTCTACTTTCAGGTTGTAGATATGGACTGCAAAATGTTTGAAAAAATGTTTCAAAGATCACACAAGGCCTGGAATTATTTTCTAAAGACTGATGGACTTACATTATATGAGATTTTCTGATACAAAAAAGCTGATGTTATAAAAGGAGGAAAGGCTCGTTCAAATAAATAGTTTCTGGTTATGTGACGAAAACACCTGCTTTTAGAAAGTGTTTGATGTCTACAATGGTTTATCCTGGTCAGGTATAAAGGTCACCCATTAAAATGATTAACCTGAAGACTTTCGCAAAAAGCAGGGTTGTGACAAAACTAAAGATGTTATACTGTGTCTATCTTGACACTAACCAAACCCTTACTAAATCGTAACCAAATTTAGCTTGCCAGTGATTCACTTATTCAATACATTACAGATGACAGAATGTCCTGTATCTGTATACTTCATGTACAAGCGTAATTTCATGTGTGTATCAAGGTTTTCTTCCTTCCTGTACACTTTGTTCTGTACTATTTTTCAGTTGTGTCTTGCCGAAATATTTCCTGCTTCCCTGTATCAAATCTCATCTTGGCATATTGTGATTTCTTTGCTGGGCTGTTGGTCTCTATTAATCTTGTCTGCTCTGAATCCCGTCCAACCTCAGCATTGATTGAAGTAGGTCTCACCCTCACTTTTCTTTTGTTAAAGTGTGTTACAATCCAGATTTAATCAGCGACCACACCATGCGTCAAATTAAACAGCTGTTATCAATTACTCTGGCACCTTAATGGGCAGCCATGAGTTCTACTGGGGCTATTGCGATTTCAAGATGATTGGATTTTCAATGTTAAATGTTTATTCTCATTTTTATTGTATAGCAATGAAGCAGTCTGAAATGCCAAAGCTTCTCAGATTTTTGCCGACCAAAATGAAAAGAGCATATGTGTACGTTGAGGAAAATAACACATAATCAGATCCAGGAGTAATTAAGCATAATAAAGAACTCCCAGACTTATAAAAATCCTTATTATATTGGAGCAGCCTTTTTGCTGTATAGTCCAGGAGATTTATGAAATGACCCAAAACAAATTGCAATAGTAATGTGCCATATACCAAATGAAAGCTGAGGACCTCCTCTATAACATACCCAAAGTATACCAAAATCTAATTAGTGGAACATGGTTTTTAAGGGGGGTGAAGTATTTTGTGTCATACTCGTCCAGAATCTTAGTTGGTAACATAATGATTATGACTCAGAAGGATTAAATCAATACAAGACCCCAGTATGACTGTTTGTATTATTGCTCTGACTGATAAACATCAATTTCAAGTATTATCATGAAGTTTCTGAGCATATTCAGTGTGCTAAGGCTCCATTTTGGGCTGGCCGAGGGTAAATTAAATCACATATACGCGGTTTTGCATATTTTGCTTAATGTTCCATGTATGGTAATGATTTTGGCATATTTGGATTCCTCACAAAAAGAGCTTACAGATGCATACCCACATTGCTATGTTAACTTAATTTTTCATTGAAATGTCTTGACTGTTTGGTTAGTTTGTCACTGCAAAATGATACAAATATAAATTGTGGCAATATAAAAAGGCCTGGGGTCCAGTATCTGTAGCATATGTGATGCTAACATTTGAGAGTGTCAGATATAGCTAGTTTCAGAGGTATATAATTTGATGTATAAATTCCTACTATTCCTTTTGAAGAAGGTGAAAAAATTGTCAATTGTGTGTCACTTGTGTGATACACATCCTAAAATCAGGATGGTTGGTAGATTTTAAGTGGATAGCAGAGGTTTACAGTCACGATTCAGGGCAACTGTTAGTAATCCTATCACTGCCATTATCTATTCAATAAATTAAATTACTTACGATATTTATTGGTAACTTGTGTTTGTTTGTTTTCACAATATTCACAATATCAAAACATTTTACATGAAACATAGTGGTCCAGGACGGACCAACAGAAATGATGGAAACAAATTAATGCAAGTATACTATATTATGATTTTACATGATGTTCTCATGTGCAATCTTGAGCAACTTAGTTAGGTTGTATTGTGTTTTATTGGGCACCTTGGTTTCCTTGTTAATACAACTGCCTTTTCCCTAAAAAGTAAGATAAATGATGGTGTCTGGGTCAAAAATCTCCCGGAAACACAGAATCCTCCTTGTATTTTCATTTCTATCTATCATTATTACCAAATAACTCATTCCTAACCAATTAAATGCTGGTGGAATGATAGCCCTTGATGTCAACTTTCATTTGGCACCTTGATTACATTGTTACTACAACTGTGAACCCTTCAAAAGCAAAATAAATGTTGCTGCCAGGGTCAAAAATCTCCTCGGAAACACGAAATCATTCCATGTATTTTCATTTCCACCTATCCTAATTACCAGATATTTCATTCCTGACAAATGAAGTGGATTAGAATGGATAGCCCATGATGTCAGCTTTCATTTGACACCTTGGTTTCCTTGTAACTACAACTTTTAACTCTCGAAAAGCAAAATAAAGTTGCTGTCCCGGTTTAAAATC
Organism: Platynereis dumerilii; assembly: GCA_026936325.1. NCBI lineage: Eukaryota > Metazoa > Annelida > Polychaeta > Phyllodocida > Nereididae > Platynereis > Platynereis dumerilii. The sequence continues at coordinate 448,391 of JAPTHN010000190.1, forward strand.
TTCTCAGAAACATAATATCCTCAAATGTATTTTCATTTCCACCTGTCCTAATCACCATATAACTCATTCCTAACCAACCAAACACATAGCCCTTGATGTAAGCTTGCAAGGCCTTTCCATCCTCATCCATTTGGTTTTTCAGGAATGCTTCATCTCATGATCAGGATAGGTGGAACTGAAAATAAATGGGAGGATTTTGTGTTTCCAAGGAGATCCTTGACACTGATGGCAACATTTATTCAGATTTTGTTGGGTTGAAAGTTGAAGTAACTGAGAAAACAAATGATCCAAATGAAAGCTGACATAAAGGGCTATCCATCCATGTCCATTTGCTTAGTTAAGCATTCTTGAGTCATCTGAAAATTAGGATAGGTGGAAATTTAGATACAAGGTAGGATTTTGTGTTTCCGAGGAGATGTTCATCCCGGATATAACATTAATTTTGGTTTGGGAGGGTTGACAGTTATAGCAACAAGAAAACCAAGGTGTCAAATGAAAGCTGACATCAAGTACTAATCATCCACATCCATTTAATTGGTTAGGAAAGAGTTTTCCCATGATGAGGATAGGTGCAAATGCAATTCATGGGAGGAATTTGTTTTCCGAGGAAATTTTGGACCAGAAAAAAAAACATTAATATTACATTTGCAGGGTTGTATTAACATGATACGAAGGTAGCAAATGAAAGCTGATGTCATGGGCTATCCATCCTAATCCATTTGACTGGAAAGAAATGAGTCAGCTAGTGATTAGGATAGGTAGAATTGAAAATAAATGGGAGGATTTTGCGTTTTTCGAGGAGATTTTTGACACAAACAGCAATATTTATTTAGCTTCAGGAAGGTTGACAGTCACAGTAACAAGAAAACCAAGGTGCCAAATGAAAGCTGAAATCGAGTACTTATCATCCACATCCCTTTGATTGATTGGAAATTAGTTATCTGGTGATAAGAACAGGTAGAAATCAAAATCCATTGGAGGATTTTGTGCTTTCGAGAATATATTCGACCTGGACAGCAACATTCATTATGCTTTTAGGGGGTTGGCAATTGAAGATAAAAGGAAACCAAGGTGCCAAATAAGAGCTGACATCAAGAGCTATCCATCCACATCCATTTGAATTGTTCTGAATAAGTAATCTGGTGATTAGGATCTGTGGAAATGAAAATACAAGGGAGGCTTTTGTGTTTCCGAGTGGAGTTTTGACAGGACAGGAACATTTATTTAGGTTTGGCAGGGTTGAAAGTTCTGGTAACAAGAAAACCAAGGTGCCAAATGAAAGCTGACAAAAAGTGCTTTCCATCAACATCCATTTGATTGGTAAGAAATGAGTTATCTGGTGATTAGGACAGGTTGAAATGAAAATCCAAGGGAGGATTTTGTGTTTCCGAGAAGAAGTTTGACCAAGACACCAACATTTATTTTGCTTTTGGAGGGTAGGCAATTGTAGTAACAAGGAAACCAAGGTGCCACATGAAAGCTCTCATCAAGGGCTATCCATTTGATAGGTTAGAAATGAGTCATCTAGTGATTAGGATAGAATTGAAAATAAATGGGACGATCGCGTGTTTCCGAGGAGATTTTTGACACTGTCGGTGACATTTATTTAGCTCTGACAGGGTTTACAATTCCAGTAACGCGAAAAACCCATGGAATGACAATTGACAATAGAAACATCTGAAATATCTTTTCTGACAATATTTGGCATAAAAAAATCTGGGTGGCATCAACTATTGCAGAGGGTGTATGGAAACACCCTCTTGCAAACTGACCGGCAGTTCTGCCTCACCCGTGTTGCTGAAAGGTTACAGAATTACAAATCTAAATCTTTAAAATAGCACAGCTCATCAAAGAATCATCTCTTACAGACATATTATGCCTCATTTGAAAGCTGGTATTTAGTTCTTGTCAAATGAGGTCATCAAACAGAGTTACTGATGTGGAATAAACTGAAAAATGTGAAATGTGTAATAAATTTAATTTTTTTGTAAGTATCTGGCCATTATAAGGTGATATTTATAATGTAGAAAGAAATTAATGTCATTTTCAGATTCTGCATGTCTAAAAACATATAAATAGATGTGTCATTTGTTTATGTAGCTTGAATAGTTCCTGAGATAATTGGACTTAAGATAATGTGACATTGATGTCCTGGCTAATCGTGCTCCCTTGTGTTACAAAACTTCGGATATTTATATCACCAGGTCCTGCACACAGTGTACATGGCCTTTTGCGAAAACTTGAATAAATTATGGAAAGTACTAAATGATGTTATTCAAATGATAGCTGCCTTAATGAGGAATCCAAATATGACAAATTTATAGTTTTCATTGAATATCGAGAAGATAAACCAAACCGCATACCTGTGCTATCTTTTTCTTAGCTTCTGTGAGACCTAAATGGTCCAAAAGCAGGAGGACTGTGCTCAAGAACCTCATTATATTCATTGACTTTAAGGTCTGTCAGTTGTGGCAGCTATTCAGATGGGCTACAATGGGATTTGTATGGTTTCATTGCTTCTAAGTCAAAATTGTTATGTTAAAAACGCAAATTTGGGGCAAGTATAATTACCAATAGTTACCCCCTATAAAAAACCATGTTCCACTAAGTAGATTTTGGTATACTTTGGATATGTTATAGAGGAGGTTCTCAGCTTTCATTTGGTGTATGGCACATTACTATTGCAATTTGTTTTGGGTTACCCCCCTTTTTTTCATAAATCTCCTGGACTAGTAGGTGTAATTCCATAGGCATGTATAATTGCTGATAATACATAATTCTGGCCGTCCTAACTGTACCCCACTCTTTTAATTGCTATTGAATAGACCATTTGATCTATTCCAAATCAATCCACAGCAAACATGCAGCCAGACAGCTTGTCGCCGATACGCATTTCTGCTTGATACAACAGTATCAGGTGCTTGATACATCACTGCCCGCATTAGGAGAGGTCAGAATGGCAGTTTTGCACACAAGAAAGTGCCCGCATTTGCGAGGTGCCCGCATTAACGAGGTGCCCGCATTAGAGAGGTTTTATTAAGCATGAAAGAACAGGGAAATATTCGGTTCCAGGCCTAGATGTCCGTAATGGCGAGGTGCCCGCATTAGAGAGGTGGTCGTAAGGTGAGGTTCAAGTGTAGGCATTTTTATCTAAATAAGCCACTGACATCACTGTCTGTCTGATCTCAGTCTTTATTCAATGTATCACATCTAATCTAAACAGCAATGAAATTAATAGCTAATTATAGTTTTTGGTCAATTTTGTTGTCAATGAGCAAAAATCAAGGCATGTGTCAATTTCAGTCAGCGTGACTGCCTTTAATTGCTGTTAATTGCAGTTATGAGACACCTTCAGCCTCAAATAGTCTCCCCCCGTGTTCTTCATGGACAGAATTGCAATTTGGAAAGTTCAAAAGGTCCAATGCTTATAGTCTAATCATCCACAAACCACATATTTTATTCCCTGCAAGGAAAAACAAAGCTGCCTCAGTTGCTTGCAGTGAATTGTGGATCAAATGTGGCTGAAAAAGTCAACACGGCACACACTTGGGGTGACAGAAAAGCACTACAATTGCAGCGAATTATGCATTTGACACTGCCTGAATAAAACAGATAGCAGTTGACATCACCTATAACTGTAATCTCAGAGACTTTTTGCAAGTTACATAGTGTAGATTACTTCAAGTAATTATGATGCATTTTAACTACAATTCTGAGCTATTTCTTGCTATATCACTGCAATAATATACCTTCAAATGTCATTAATCACCTTTTAGTTTGACTGATTCGTCAGTTAATTTATTAAAACGCAGGTAGCATATATGTAATATGTCTTTGTTATATCAGATAAGTACATAATGATTCTAAAATTGTGACTTTTGATGGTTGAGAGGCCTAAATATGGAGAAAAACTTGAGCATACTGCACACATAAAAAAATATAAGTATTTATTAAATTTTTCTAATTAATGTGCTGAAGTTTTAATCTAAGACCATTTTTGACTTCACCAATGTATTCCTTAACCCTGAAAATGTATTTTTAGACACCAAGATTATCATTGTAGATGAATTAGAAGTCAAGATATGACTGAAATTAATTTTGGCCGGCGGCCATCTTGAAAATCCAAAATCGCCGCCATAACCAATTAGGGGCCGGTGGTTCCTACCAAAAATTGAAAGTAGACATACAAGGCAGGCTGTAAAAAAAAATTGGTGCTTTTGTCCGGAATGTCCACATGCATTTGCTAAGCTGCCTGACTATAAAGAACTCCCAGACTTATAAAAATCCTTATTATATTGGAGCAGCCTTTTTGCTGTAGGTGTAATTCCATTCATAGATTGTTCAATTTATTGGAAGTTGTATTCTTACAATCCGCTCAACTTTTCTGAAATCCACATTATTTAATCAAGGTTCTGCTTAACCAAGGCGGAATGCAGATAGAAATTATATTAACTTCTAGTTTTTGTTGGATTCAGAACAAATAAAAATCAAATTAAGCTAGTTTGCTGGAAGCCTATTGAATTGTGTTTTTGCGTTCATTGTTCAACAAAATCTGCGAACATTCTTATTTCGATTCCATGAATCCATGGTCAGGTAACTTATATAACAGTCTTTTGCTGTAGGAATATGAATTATTTTCTTATTTCCCTGAAGACAAAAAAAGAAACCAATCCTGTTGCCTTACATAATTATGTATGTTCTGTACGCTTTGAGTGTGTATACCATATTAAACCTTGCTGCAGCTGCATCTAGTCTTCCAGAGGTAATCACAAAATTATTTTATTTTCTATGTGTCACAAACCTGCTAAAGTAAACAGCATTCATTATCACTTAAAAGTGGCTTTAGGTACATTTTCTGTGTAACAAGCATCAGACGAATAGTGACACAGAGAGCCTACTTCCAGTCCTCAACACATGGCTAAAAATACACCAAGGCTCTTTAAAGGAGACAAAGTTTTAGAAGTGCCGATGAAAGCTCTCATTGTCAAAGAAGCGGGAGGTGTGAAGTGTGTGGTTTTTACCGAGCTTTGCTGAAGTCACATCGCTCACTACTTCCACTTAGTCGGCTCGTATATGGCTGCTTCTCTGCATTAAGTTGTAAACTTAAAAACATATAGTTTATTGCTTGTTTTCCGAAGAATATGGTGCTATTTTATTGTCAATAAAACTGTAAGATTTGTGTGACTCACAATAAGCAAAAGTTACGCAACCTAGAATGTTCTATAACATTCTAGATTGATAACTTTGCTTAAAATATGTTTTTCTATCTTGTGCGGTGTGTTGATGCCTTGATAAATTCATTCTGAGTAATTGAACAGACTCAATGGTATCAACTTAATCAAGGGAAGATTTGCTTCTGAAAGAAATGCCATTCTTTGAAGAAAATTAAAGAATGAAATATAGAAATCAGACATGCTCGTCTGCAAACATAAGCTTGGCATTAGAATAAATCAGATTAAGTTCATAAAAAGTATTCGGCTGATGATATGGTAAACATGACAAATGTCTCAAATATGATGCACAGTGTTTGAAATGATGTTCAAAGACAAAGCCAGACCTGAAATTCTTTTGTTATGAGCGATGACATTATAATTACATTATATCATATTCTTCTGATACAAAACAGGCAGGCCATTGATATTGCAAAAAAAATACCGCAAAGGGCTATCTCATTGAAATAGTTTCTGGTTATATTAATGAATGATCTGCTATGAAAATGTTCAAAATCTGCAATAGTTTGACTCAGACTCAGACTCAGATACAGTTTATTATGCCAATTTGATGTTACATAATTAGTACAAATTAATATGTTACGTTAATAAAGGCAAAGGAGACCCCTCCAAGGACATATATGTCCGCTATCGAGGGGCCACCTTAATAATAATAATAATAATAATAATAAATACTTTATTTAATCATGTGGAACATGAAACTTGGCATGTACAATCTTGGTCAGAGACATTCACTCAAGGCATCATTCAAACATTCACAATCACACAGAGATTCATACAACGTTCATACAAAAGAAAGATGTGATGATTATTAATTAATTTTGTATAAGATTTACTCTTAAATCATTTAGTAGTCTTACGCTCGATGGAACAAATGAGCTTGAATATCTGGAAGTTCTACATTTGATGGAGCTGTATCTCCTGCCAGATGGCAGCATGTTATACAATGAGTTCAATGGATGTTCTGCATCATTTATGATGACTTTACAGCGTTGGAGAGTTGCTTTGTTGTAGATTTCATCTAGAGACATGACATTTGTAATTCCTAATCTAACACATGTTTTTATAATTCTAATGAGTTTTCTCTTGGATTCCATGCTACTATTACCATACAACAAATAATAGAGAAAGCGATGACAGATTGTACAACAGCTGAATAGAAAAGTTCCAATATTTTTGTGTCGATCCTCAGTTTACACAAATTTCTGACAAAATAAAGTCTAGAATTAGCCTTTTTGAATACACTTTGTACATTTTGATTGAATGTTAACCTATCATCGATAATGGTGCCAAGATATTTGTATTCTTTGACCTGTTCTACAATTTGATCTTTAATATACAGAGGTGTTATGTCATTACTTGAAGTTCGAAAATCTACAATCATTTCTTTTGTCTTCTTTACATTCAATTCGAGAAAATTGTTGTCACACCATGATGTAAAATGCCTAACGTCTTCTAAATACTGTTTGTCCTCATTAACACATTTTGCTACTAGAGCTGTATCATCAGCATATTTAAACAATTTACAGGAGTCATTAATACATCTGCAGTCACTAGTATATAGAGTGAAAAGTAAAGGTGACAAGACGCACCCCTGGGGGGCACCAGTGTTGGTAACAATAATGCTTGAATTTGACTCCATAAATTTGACATATTGAGGTCGTTCAGTTAGAAATTCATTAATCCACAATATCAGATTTCTGTTCACATTCATGTTGATCAATTTTTGCATCATAATATGCGGTTGAATAGTGTTAAAAGCACTAGAGAAATCCACATACAGGATTTTTACATAGTTCTTGACCTTAGATGTATTTGATCTATCAACATGACTGAGAACATAGTCTGTGAGTGACAAGGTAGCATCTTCAACACATCTGTTTGCTGTATAGGCAAATTGATATTTATCAACATAAGGCTTGACCTGTTCTGCAAGTATGTTTTTAACAAGTTTTTCCAAGCATTTCATCATGATTGCTGTTAATGCAATAGGGCGATAGTCATTATTGCATTTAGGAGGATTTTTCTTGGGAGCAGGGATAATTTGAGATGTTTTCCAAATGATGGGAATTCGAATGTCATCAAGTGATTTTTGATAGATCTTATGAAGAACTGGAGCCAGTGGCTCTTTACAAAGTTTGATCACACTAGAGCCAATTCCATCTGGGCCGGCAGCTTTGCCAATCCTAATAGAATTTAGACTTTTTGTTACATCACTGAGGGACACCGTTACTGGTTCTAAATCTCTGCTCCTGAGAAAGTTATTGATGTATGAACGTGTGGATGAAAAATCACATTTATCAAACCTCGCATAGAATACATTAAGTTCTTTGCAGAACTCATCAACATTTTCTACCTTTGGAGTAACATTACTTTTCTTCATACCAGTTAGTACTCTTAAACCATTCCAGGCTGATTTAGCATAAATAAATATATATAATAAAACAACTTATCATTAATTTTGATCTTATACTACTAATTGAATGGACACACAGAATTATTCTATAGGTAAATAAATCAGTGGATATTAGGTTGAGTAAGTTTAACATTATATTAATAATAATTATATGTTAATAACATTTTAGAGGCTTACAGTTGTTGGCAATGCAAGATAGATTAATGTTACCCAAAAATGAATAAAAACATTATGCTTAAGTTTCTTAAAAAATAAGAAAAAGAACTACAATAGCAGAATAGATTTGGATTAGATTTATGCCACAAAACAACTTACCTGACCAGCGTGAAGGACACTAACGACCACAGACATAACAGTTCGGAATAATGCACTGAGTATTGTATTCTTCTATGAATTTCTTTTTTACGTACAGTTTAAAACCTGCAAAACTGTGAGTGTACATTTTTTCTTTAAAAATCAGACTCATCGAATTTAGACATGACGGAAACCTGTAGTTCATTGAGTGTTTGGCGAAGTCATGACTCACAGCAGGTAAGCGAAGATCACGGCCTTGTCCGGTGTTGTTTTTTGTTATGGTATGATATGATAGTTGCTCAACATAATATAGAAATAGAATGGTAACCTGATACCTATGACAGAAAAGCAGGGTGGTACGAATGTATGATATTGATTGCTTACTGAAGATGCTATACTGTGTTGATCCTGACACTGATCAAATCCTAATCAAATGTAGCTTGTCAGTGATTCACTTATCTGAGATATTACCCATGACAGAATGCACTTTTTGCCCTCAATCTTTGTACTTCATATATATGTACATGCGTAATTCATGTATCAAGGTTCTACTCCTTCTTTTGCAGTGTTCCTTTTTCTATTGGTTTTCCATCTTACATCTTGTTTCCCTGCATCTCATCTCATCTTGGCATATTGTAATTTTCTTCCTGGGCGGTTGGTCTCTATTAATCTTGTCTGCTCCGAATCCCATCCACTCCCAGCATTGATTGAATTTGGTCTCACCCTCACTTTTCTTTGCTTAATGTGTGTTAAAATCCAGATTTAATCAGCGACCACACCATGCTTCAAATTAAACAGCTGTTTTCAATTACTCTGGCACCTTAATGGGCAGCTAGGAGTTCTACTAAGGCTATTGTGATTTCAAGATGATTGGATTCCCGATGTTAAATGTTTATTCTCATTTATATTGAATAGCAAGAAAGCAGTGTGAAATGGCAAAGCTTCTCAGTTTTTGAAGACCAAAATGAAAAGAGCCTGTATACATTGAGGAAAATAACACACAATCAGATCCAGGATAATTTAGTATAAAGACCTTATATCCTTAAAATGTCTGAGCTACACAAAGAGAATGTCCAGAATCGCCACTGATAGACCACACTGCCCCTGAGCATTCTAATTATATTATTTTAGCAACCTTTTGGTGGTTTTTTGTTATAATTTCATTCTTAGGCTGTTTAATTTATTAGAAATTGTATTCTTAAAATCCCCTCAACTCTCCAGAAATCCACATTATTTAATCAAGCCATCAAGGTTCTGCTTAACCAAGGTTGAATGCAAATAGAAATTCCATTAACTTGTAGTTTTTGTTGGATTCAGAACAAATCAAAATCAAATTAAGCTAGTTTGCTGAAAGCCTATTGAATTGTGTTTTTGCATTCATTGTTCAACAACGTCTGCGGACATTCTTATTTCAATGCAATGAATCCTTGGTCAGTTAGCTTGTATAACAGTCTTTTGCTGAAGGAACATGAATTAAATGTACAGCAAACCTGTCATGTTGTAGACCTGTATGCATTGGGTGCTTTCACTATATAACATCATACTCCGGCTATGTCCAGAGGTTAATTATAAAAAATTATTTCATTTACGATGCGTCTCAAACCTGATGAATAACACTGCATTCATTTTCACTTTAAAGTGGCTTCAGGTACATTTTCAATTTAACAAGCATCAGATGAATAGTGACACAGAGAGCCTACTTCCAGTCCCCAATAAATGGCTAAAAATACACCAAGGCTTTTTAAAAGAGACAAAGCTTTAGAAGTGCCGATGAAAGTTCTCATTTCAGTCAAAGAAGCGGAAGGTGTGAAGTGTGTGGTTTTTACCAAGCTTTGCTGAAGTCATATCACTCACTGCTTCTGCTCAGTCAACTCTTGCACGGCTGCTTCTCTGCATACAGTTGTCAACTTAAAAACATACTTTATTGCTTGTTTTCCGAAGAAGATGGTGCTATTCTATTGTCAATAAAACTGCAAGATTTGTGTGGCTCACAATAAGCAAAAGTTACGCAACCTAGAATGTTCTATAACATTCTAGATTGATAACTTTGCTTAAAATATGTTTTTCTATCTTGTGCGGTGTATTGATGCCTTGATAAACTCATTCCGAGTAATTGCACAGACTCAATGGTATCGACTTAATCAAGGGAAGATTTGCTTCTGAAAGAAATGGCATTCTTTGAAGAAAATTAAAGAATGAAATATAGAAATCAGACATGCTCGTCTGCAAACATAAGCTTGGCATTAGAATAAATCAGATTAAGTTCATAAAAAGTATTCGGCTGAAGTTTTATGATGAATCATGTCATTTCATGAGGCTGCCATCTTGCATTCTTTTCGCTTGAACGGTGAGGTAAATCTCCTGCATTCTTGCAGTTGACTTACATAAATCCTTAGAATTTCTGAGCTTCCCAAATGTCACAAATAAGAGTATGAAATATAGACAAGAGCAGTTGTCAGTGTACAAACAGAGAAACACTTTTTTAAAATGTGATTTGTAAATAAATCATCATGACTAGTAAGCCACCCTACTACAATATCTTTCCTGATATATGATATAAATTGTGATTTACCCTTGATATATTCGATTTTTTTTCTGGTATCTGAAAGGTTGTGATATATTTTGTACCATCTGCTCTTATCACCTCTATTTTTTTTGCCAGAGTCCAGAGTCCAGATTCAATCAGTTCTCAAGTCATGCTTTAAATTGGACAGTTGTTTTGCAACAGGCGAGTAAAAGCTCTATTTGGGAGAAGGCTATAACCAAGAGATTAGACTCCTGCAGCCAGTTGATTGCCAGTTAGGTCTTATGTGGATCCTGCTCCTTAAGACAAGAAGTGGTAGTGGCAGTGTATACTGATGAGGTATAAGAAACTAGTTCTGCCGAGATTAGATTGGCTGTGGTAAGAGAATTCAGAGGATTTGCTTCAAAAGTAAAAAGAGAGTTTAAAATTTTCCAAATATGGTTTCGAATAAACTTTTGAAAAATTTCTCCTGTTGAGTTGTAGATTCGAACTTCAGGCGCTTCCATGATCTTATAATTTATGTCCTTACTGTAGGGATGACAGACCATTTCTAATAAATGAACAAAAGTGATAATTCTTGATACAGAGGCATGCACTATGATTTTGTGATTAAAAATCGGCCAAAAAATTTTTCCTAACATTGAAATTTACCTCGCTGTGCTAAATTTAACATCATGAAGTCTAGGTGTTCGGAAGCAAACAAAAACGCCCGCCTATAAAAAAAGTGACACCATGACCATAAAGGCCTGCAAAATCATTAAAGAATTACTTTCTTGTGTTTATTTGAAAGCTGGAATGATATACTAACTAGTTCAAGTGACAAAAAGATAACAGTATCAAATTATCATAGTCTACAATAGCACAAAGTATGTAATGTCTATGCAAAAATACAGTCCTTTTTCATTCAAGAAAGTTGTGACGACTGACACTTGAACTTCGTTTGAACGGAGGGACTTTCGTGAAAGTTAATGTGTTTATACTGTGTGGTATTCATGAATTGGAATCATAGTATATACCAAAAATGATGTTTGGGGGGTAATTACCCTAAAGGGGGTAAATAGCTATAACTTTGATTTACTGGGACATTTGTGTTTCAAAAAGTAAGCGAATTGTTAGTACGTTGACTTGGATACACAATGCAGGTACAATTTCGACTTTGATATATCATGGGGTAATTTACCCTCGTAATCAAGGTTGAAAGGGGTGAATATTCATATTGAGTATTTCTTGTGTTTTTAATGGTATGTTTGGAAGTTTTAAGACTTGCCTTTACACTGTGGATGTAAGTTGGTAGAAATGTTTGTTTTTGGGTGATCTTGTTATTGACTTGAATGACATCAGACTGTGGATAAGAATTTCGTTTTTCAGTAATTACCCCCCTTCCCTCTCCCCCCGCGAAAGGGGGGTAAAAGACTATAATCATTGTATGTCTTGGATGATTTACTCCAAATTTTTCAAAGGGAAATATGCCTGTATTTTGGGAATATAAATTTCAAAGGCCACAAATTTGTTTTGTCACAGCAAAGGATAGGTATATCACATATTCCAAAAATGCCCCAAAAAACCAGCAGTTTTTTAGACTGGAAAAAAATCTGCTCCATTGCTTTTCCAAAAAATAAGTGCATAGCAATGATGTTTTAACAAGATTGATCTATATATGAAGAAAAAAAGCAGGGTCCCCTCAATCTTTTTTGCTCTAGGGAGCTATTTTGCATGAAAGAATAGCCATTTTTGGAAAATAAAATAGCTAAAATCAAATTTTGCTTGACTTTGAATAGGTGTGTTGACTACGTCATAATGGATTATTTTGGTTAAAAACAACTCTTTTAATCTACAAAAACCCTACAATAAAAAATGTATTGATATTACGAGCATTTTCACTGAACTTCAAAAAGTGACCACCAGGTGTCAGTCTTCCTTGCCCTCAACTGGAAGCTGAAGTGGAGTCAAAAACTGGGTTGTGCTTGCACTCTACGGCCTCCGAAAATTCTGCAAAGGCTACAGAATGTTTTATGAGAGTATTGGCTTTCTTCAAATATTAAAAAGATGCGCGTCTTTTAAATATTTCATGTCCATTCTCATCTCCAAAGTTTTAAATTCAAGTTTTTTCACACGGCAAATGTAAACATGTGAACCAAATAGTGAAATACAGCAAGCTAATATATCTTAGAAACAGATTCCATCAAATTTCGAAAAATTCTAAACTGTTTTCAATGTAAAAAAGCCTGTAAAGTTAGACCACTATGCACTGAGATTTGAGGTGTCATTTTTTCTTCACAAGAAGCAAAACTGCGATCAGCTCCACCTAGCAGGTTTTGGCATCCCTACTTACTGTTTAACATAAGAAGCAGATTCACAAACCCACTGCAAACTACTAATTTCAGCATGTCTTGTATACAAATATAAATGGAATATGGTAAACATGACAAATGTCTCAAATATGATGCACAGTGTTTGAAATGATGTTCAAAGACAAAGCCAGACCTGAAATTCTTTTGTTATGAGCGATGACATTACAATTACATTATATCATATTCTTCTGATACAAAACAGGCAGGCCATTGATATTGCAAAAAAAATACCGCACAGGGCTATCTCATTGAAATAGTTTCTGGTTATATTAATGAATGATCTGCTATGAAAATGTTAAAAATCTGCAATAGTTTGTTATGGTATGATATGATGGTTGCTCAACATAATATAGAAATAGAATAGAAACCTGATACCTACGACAGAAACGCAGGGTGGTCCGAATGTATGATATTGATTGCTTACTGAAGATGCTATACTGTGTTGATCCTGACACTGATCAAATCCTAACCAAATGTAGCTTGTCAGTGATTCACTTATCTGAGATATTACCCATGACAGAATGCACTTTTTGCCCTCAATCTTTGTACTTCATATATATGTACATGCGTAATTCATGTATCAAGGTTCTACTCCTTCTTTGGCAGTGTTCCTTTTTCTATTGGTTTCTGCTTTGTCATTGCGTTTGCCATCTTGTTTCTTGCTTCCCTGCATCTCATCTCATCTTGTCATATAGTAATTTCTTTGCGGGCCTGTTGGTCTCTATTAATCTTGTCTGCTCAGAATCCCCGACCACTGTCTCCATTAATTGAATTAGGTCTTAGCCTCACTTTCCTCTGCTTCACGTGTTGTTAAAATTCAGATTTAATTGGGAAACGAGCCCTGCCTCAAATTAAAGAGTTATTTTCAATCAATGTAGCCCTTTAATGGCAACTAGGGGTTCTGCTTGTCCATTTTGTGATTAGAAGAAGATTAGATTCCCAGAGTCTAATGTGGATTTTCATTTATGTTGTACAAGCACATGTGTAGTCAGAAATGCCAAAGCCTCTCTTCCTTTTGTGAGTCGAAGTCATAAAAGCCCTACACTGAGCAAACATTCACATATAGGAGTATTACACTATAAGGACCTGATTGACTTAGAATCCTTCGAATTTCTGAGCTACTCAATATTTATCTCAAGAATTGTAGCTGACGGGCCACAACACCTCTGAAAAACGTTATGACCGGACCTTTCAATCTATTTCAGAAGCTCTTGCATGCAGTTTGTTAGTACTGGAAGTTGCACTTCTGAGCAAAGGTGTACTTTAACTGTTGAGGTGATGCTTAAAATAGTGTATATGCAAATAATTAATTGCTTTCATTTAATAAATGTATGTGTAACTGCCATGTACAGTGATTTCTTCATTTTAGAATATATATAGTACTCTTCTTGGTGAATGAAATATTACCAGAGAAATGTGTCAATTGACTAATTCCATTCACAGGTTGTTTTTGTTATTAGGAATTTTATTTTTGCAATCCCTCAAGCCCTTTCGAAATCAGCATTATTTAATCAAGTCATCAATGGCTCTGCTTAACCAAGGCGGAATGCAAATACAAATTCCATTAACTTGCTGGTTTTGTGAGATTCAGAGCAAATCAAAATCAAATTAAACCAGTTTGCCCTGAACCTCTTGGATTTGCATTTTTGCACCCTTGCAATGCAAGATCGTTGAACAGCTTATTTCAATACCACAAATCCTTGGTCGCATAACTTGTATTGCAGCCCTTAGTTGAAAGACTTTATTTGACTTGGGCACAGAATCCAAGGGACAAAAAAGAAATCTGCATCAGGAAGAAATTCTTCAGACGAAATGGAAGATTTTGATATTATAATGCGAAATGTTTATCTGTAAATATATATAAAGCTTGTCATTGAAATAAATCAGACTAAATTCGTGTTTGTCGTTACACAGGTTCAAGAATTATCAAAGACTTTTAAAAGTTATCACTGATGTGAAAGCCCAGGAGCCCAGGAAATGACACTGTCAAATTTGAAAGAGAATATTTCTGGAAACTTGAAGCTCAGATAAATTGTCTTATCTACATTGACGTCCTGAAAACTTGATCTCAATATGAATATGTTAAAAAGCAACAGCAATATATACAAGCATTTCATTTCTGATGTGCTCTCAAATCTTATGAAGAACACAGCATTCACTTTCGCTTAAAGTGGCTTCACAGCTTCAAGTACATTTTAAGTTTCACAAGAGCGAAATGAATAGTGACACAGAGAGCCTACTTCCAGTCCTCCATACTCGGCTAAAAATAAAACCAAGGCTTTTTAAAAGCAACAAAGCTTTAGGAGTGCAATTGAAAGCTTTGAATTTCAGTCAAAAGAGTGGGAGGTGTGAAGTGAGTGGTTTTTACTGAGCTTTGCTGAAGTCACATCACTCACTGCTTCTGCTCAGTCTGCACTTGCACAGCTGCTGCTCTGGATAAAGTTATCAACTTCTAAAGAGAGTGTTTTGCTTGCTTTCTTCAAAAGATGACCAGTGTTATTTTATTTTTATATAAAACTTTGTGTTACTCACTACAAGCAAAAAATACACAACCTAAAATGTCCTATGACAGAACTATAGACTGAGCTTCCTTGATATTTCTTCCCAGATGAACTGTTTTCCAATGCAAATTTGCCTTAAGATCTTCAATCATAGGCGTAGGCAGCCCCCCTCCCAAACTTTGGAAAATCTATTTTTCATGGTGTTTTGGGCAGAAAATTTTAATTTTTACATATTTGTGGCAATTTGGGCAATATTTTATGGGCTGCCTCCCCCCCCCCCAAATTTATTGACCTCCTACGCCTTTGTCTTCAATCTTAGATGCCATGACAAATTCATTCCAAGCGAATGCACAAGCTCAATAGTATCAACTTAATCAAGAGACAAGAGAAGATTTGCTTCTGAAAGGAATGGCATCCTTTGGCGAAAATGAAACATTGAAATATGGATATCTGACATGCTTGTCTTCAAACATAAGCTTGTCATCAGAATAAATCAGATTAAGTTTGTCAAAAGCATTTGACTGAGGCTTGATGCTGAATAATGACATTTTGGACAATGAGGCAACCATCCATGCAACATTACATAAATCCTAAAGAATCCATATAAGACAATAGTTGATGTATCAAAATATTTTCAAAAACAGTGTGCTGGCTTGTGCATGGGTTTCTTGAGATGTGGGCAGCTCTGAAATTCTGTCCTTTCCATCAAATTTTAGCTGCTTTTCCATGATGCCGGTTTAAGGCCTTGACAGATGTCTAGTGCCAAGGTGCATTATAACTAAGTCTTATTGACGTGCACATTTATGCTCTGATAATATATAATCTCTAATGCACAAAATAAGATTGAATGAATAATTTAACAATTATCATTGTCGGTGTACAAACAGAGAAACTGTTAAGTTAAATTGAATTTTAAAAAATCAACAGATTTTATCCATTCTTGGGTTGAATGATTAACAAGAAACAGTATTTTCTCAATCCTTAACACCTCTTCATAATCCGCACTGTTTGATCAAGCTGTCAATGGCTCTGTTTAAGCAAGGCTGAGCACAAATATAATTTCTATTAACTCAGAGCTTTTGTTGAATTCATGATCAATAAAGTCAAATTAAGCTGGTTTGACAGACGCCCCATGGAGCTCTTTTCTTCCAGCGATAAACAAGCTCTTCTTTGGATATTATTATTTCACTTCACAACATCGTTGATTATGATCATTCAGCAAACTTGCATTGCAAACAATTCCTAGGAGGCTGCTCCTGGACATTCAACAACAACTGTTATCATCATTTGACTAAATTAAAAATCATAGGAGCCACATGAAATGTCTTTCAAGATGAAAAGTTCAGACTCAGAGCTGCCAATTTGCCTTGAATCTTTTCTGTAGCAGACAAAGCTAGGACAAATGTCTTCCAAATGATTACACAGACTCAAAGGAAGAAAGGAAGATTTGTTGCTGAAAGGAGAAAGAAATCATATCCTCCAGCATTTTAGAGAAAAGGTAAAGATTGAAATATGGTTTTCAAACATGCTTGTCAGAAGATATAAAGGTTGTCATTAGAATAAATCTGATTAATTTCCACATTACACTCAATATATGACGCCCATAGAAATACATAAAACGGATATGAGGCTCTAGCAGAAGAAGCAACCAAATCCACCATCTTGGAACTGCGTGGCAGCCTGGCATTTGGTAGCCGTGATGTCACCAATAATCGTGACATCACTAGTAACAATGGCATCATGTCACGTCACAATCAGCCAAACACAACATCTTGTTGCTCTGCTGTGATGTCACAATGACGTCATGTCTCAGGGCAGTTCCAATATGGCGAATTTGGTGACCTCATCTCAGGTGGCGTCATACAGCCTCATGTCCGTTCTATGTATTTCTATGATGACAACCCCCTTTATAGTCCGGTGTATGAGGTCAAAAAATGGACCCGCTAGTTAACCGGCTGGAATTCAGTCCATCTTGTGCCAAATTTTCTGAATTTTTCAGATATGACATCCGTTTTGCTCCAGTCCGAGGCTATCTCCATAAAAAATAGTTGTCAAGGCAACCCTTTTATGCTTTTACAAATACGTATAAATAATGGATTTTGTTCTGTAAAATAAGGCATGTTAGCTGCAATTAGTGGCATTTGACCTAAAAATCTTCCCTTGTATGTTTCGTGATATTTCAGTTGGATTTGCAACTTTTTGTTATTCTTATGTTACCATAGCAACGGTTTGAATGATAAAAAGTCCTATTTTGCCTAATTACTACAAAAACAACATTGATGACAGGAAAAATATTTCAGTTACCAGCATGCTTCTTCTGGTATTTGAAAGTGCAAGTCCCTAAAAGTAAGAAAAAATTATCACAGGCCAGCTGTGTTGATAAATTTTACCATGGCAACAGATTTTAATTGCTGACGCACATTTTTTGTAAACGAACCAATTCGCATATTTAGCCATTTCTCCACTTATAATTACTGTAGAATTGTGAAATTTGGTACATCGGCTGCAATTTTGACCTTCTTTATTTTTCTATAATTTATTGAGATGTCTGTTGCTATGGCGACCATTTGCACCTCTTTTTTCAAACAATTACGCATCAGCAATTATGCTTGGCTAGATATGGCTTTGTAGTACAGTAAATTGATGTAAATTTGATTAAATGTGATGGTAGAACATCACCGGTTTGTTTTCTTAAAATATATTCCATTTTAAAGGTCACATGACCATTACCATGATAACCAAATACAATAACAGTGATCTCGTTAGCCTAAATTGATCTTCCTCAAACTGGTAGGCAACTTGATTGAGATTTATCTGAGTGAATCAATTCTTATCAACAGTTACTGTTTTCTATTGTATGTGAAACTATTGTATTGGATAAAATACACAACCTTGTTCATAAACTACTGAGGATAAAAGAATGAACTAAAGGTTTTTGAATAAATGAGCACAGTTAAACGGTTAAAGATCTTCTAATTGTTCTGTTGCAAATGGGGCTTCTAGGCATTAAAAAGATCATCATGGATGTGAATATACTGATAGAAGTACACATCCTGGCTATCAAGAATGGTGGATCCTGATTACTAGAAAAATTGATGGACTTACCTGTTTTCACCCCTTTAAAGTTGGCCATCTTGGATCCGAAATGGCAAATATAATTGCCAGCTATTTTTGGTGCATTAATGAACTGATTAACATTTTAAGCCATTTCTCCACAAATAATCACAGTAGAGCTCTGAAATTTAGTATACAGACTGGAATCTTTTAGTTCTTTCATTTGCTGCAGAACAAAACATATTTGTTGCTATGGCAACCATTTAAATCACACTTTTAGACCATTTCTTAGCAGCAGTAGCAATGCTGCCCCAAATATAGCTGTGTCATACAGTAAGTTGATGTTAATTAGATTGAATGTGATTGCAGAATATCATCAGACCTGTTTTATATATATTATTTAAATATTCTATTTTCATGGTCACATGACTATTACCATGGCAACTAGATACAATATTTAAACGATGATTTTATCAGCTTAAAAGGATGTTTT